>OY740788.1:24888403-25237307 GCA_963514005.1 Raja brachyura
AAGAGTGTCTTCGACCTTCCAGCTAGAGGGCACTCGCCTGGAAAGTCGTCCGCGTTAAAACCACGAGCTGCATCGACCGACACACAGACACACACACAAACACATTGCGAAGGCAGGGTCCAGGGAAAGCGGAGGAGCGTGTCTGCGCGATGAAGAGGAAGGTAAACGGCTGACACACTGTACGTTAAGTCCTTTAGAGAGCGCGGAGGGGTGGGGGGGGGGGGGGGGGAGAAGGGGAGAGAGGGGGAGAGTGGGGGAGAGAAGGGGAAAGGAGAGAGAAGGGGGGGAGAAGGAAAGAGAAGGGGAGAGCGGGGAGATAAGGGGGGAAGAAGGGGAGAGAAGGTGTGGAGACACTTTTAAGAAGTTTAATAAAGTTTAGCGGGCATTTTACCTACCGGTAGGTCTTCCTGGGTCATGAAAACTCCAATGAGCCAATCAAAATGCCCGGTCAGCAAAGGAGATGGCCTACGGCTGCCCTCGACTGCCTGTAACTAAATAGCGACCTCACTCCACTGCACTACGAGTTCAAAAGCACCATGCAGGCCACTGAGGCCACATGTATTCGGGAACTTCCCTCGAGCATGAAGGAGAGTTCCAGCGACCTCATAACACCTCCTAGGACCACCTGTCGACCACGCTGCGAGTTTGAGTCAAGGGCAAACTCTTCTGAACTCGCAGATTAAGTCACCCAAGTGGGACAGGCCCTGAACCAACAAACACACTCCCCGTTTTATCACCCTCTCACTTCCCCTGTGCCCCAGCTGGATACGCACCCATTTCTACCACCTTCCCGCTCCCGTCCACGTTCTCCTTGATCCCTCTCACCTGTATCCCTTCATCTGGCTTCACATTTCAAGCTTCTTCTCTCCTGATCTCCCTCGGGTCATGGAGTGATACAGCATTGAAACGGGCCCTTCATCCCAACTTGCCCACACCGGCCCACATGTCCCATCTGCACCAGTCCTGCCTGCCTTCATTTGGCCCATATCCCTCCAAACCTGCCCTATCCGTCCTGCCCCTGTATCATAGCCTTTTGTTCTTTCATCTCTGCCCATTGTCCAACCATCTGCTAATCAACCACACCTCCCTGCCTGCCCATACCCACCTATCACTTACCAAGTTCTGTCCCACACCACCTCTCTTCCACCTCTTACTCCAATCAATCTGAAGAAGGATACCAACCCAAAACGTCACCTATCTTCAGAGATATTGCCTGACCCCTTGAGTTACTCCAACACTTTAGTTTAGTTTAGTTCAATAGAAACAGGTCTTTGGCCCTCCGAGTCCATGCCGACCAATAGACAATAGACAATAGACTATAGGTGCAGAAGTAGGCCATTCGGCCCTTCGATCCAGCACCACCATTCAATGTGATCATGGCGGATCATCCCCAATCAGTACCCCGTTCCTGCCTTTTCCCCATATCAATTGACTCCTCTATCTTTAAGAGCCCTATCCAGCTCTCTCTTGAAAGCAGCCAGAGAACCTGCCTCCACTGCCCTCTCAGGCAGATAATTCCACACTCACAACTCTGTGAGAAAAAGCGTTTCCTCGTCTCCGTTCTAAATGGCTTACCCCTTATTCTTAAACTGTGGCCCCTGGTTCTGGACTCCCCCAACATCGGGAACATGTTTCCTGCCTCCAGCGTGTCCAAACTCTTAACAATCTTATATGTTTCAATAAGATCCCCTCTCATCCTTCTAAACTCCAGAGTGTACAAGCCCAGCTGCTTCATTCTCTTAGCATATGACAGTCCCGCCATCCCGGGAATTAACCTTGTAAACCATCTCGGGAATTAACCTTGTAAACTCCCTCAATAGTCCGGATGCAGCCTGGGTGGCGGTGAAAGTTTGGCGTTGGCAGCCTGTAACAAAATTCTAAACATGTTTATAATGAACATCCAGGGCCTACACAGGGAATGTGTCCATGGCTCATTGGAGTTTTCATGACCCAGGAAGACCAACCAGTTCTCCCCCCCTTCTCTCTCCTTTCCCCTTCTCTCCCCCACTCTCCCCCTCTCTGGGAAGTGTTGTAGAGCAGGGCGATCTAGGGATGCAGGTACATGGTTCCTTGAAAGTAGCATCACAGGTACATATTGTTGTCACGAAGGCTTTCGGTACATTGACCTTCATCAGT
This sequence comes from Raja brachyura, assembly GCA_963514005.1. Next base: position 24,890,540 of record OY740788.1, read on the forward strand.
CAGAGTATTGAGTATAGAAGTTGGGAGGTGGTGTTACAGTTATATAAGACTGATGTGGGTATATGGTCACCATGTTTGAGGAAAGATGTTGCCAAGATTGAAAGGGTGCCGAGAAAAATTTTGAGGACATCGACAGGACTTGAGGGCCTGAGCTATAGGGAGAGATTGGGTAGGCTAGGACTTTATTCCTTGGAGGGCAGGAAGATGAGGCATGATCTTATAGTGGTATACAAATTCATGAGAAGAATAAATTGGGTAAAAGCACAGAGTTTTTCTCAGAGTAGGGGAATCGAGAAACATAAATTTAAGGTGGAGGGGGGGGGGGGGAGATTTCATAGGAAAGTAAGAGGTAACAATTTTTACATAAAGGGTGGTGAGTGTTTGGAACAAGCTGCCAAATTAGTAGAGGCAGGTACTCTCACAACTTTTAAGAAACATTTAAACAGATAGGTTTAGAGCAGTGGTTCTTAACCTTTTTAGCACCAGAACGCGCTAGAAGCACAGAACAAAACACTATGTGGTATGTACCTTTGTTAGGTTCCTAAACATGGGCTCAACAAATTGATGTATTATTTGTATCCCCTTCATGATCCCCGGGAAACCCCGAACGACCCCCAGGTTAAGAACCACTGGTTTAGAGGGAAATGGGCCAAATGCAGGTAAGTGGGACTAGTGTAGATGGGGCATGTTGGCTGGCCTGTTTCCATGCTGTGTGAATCTATCACTCTCTTACACTGCAGATCTCAAGTTCAAGTCCAAGTGAATTTATTGTCATGTGCCCCTGATAGGACAAAGAAATTCTTGCTTCAGCAAATCTAAGGAGGTTTCTGCTGGTTCTTGCCATATCCTACCAATTGCCAAATTGAATACCGTGTTTTTTTGAGTGTCTACATCTACCGTCCCGCAGTTGCAGTTAGATTATGTCGGATCGCTGTCGACATTGGTAAAATTACTCAATTCTGCCGGGGGGGAAACCTCGTTAGGATCGAGGCCCTGGAAGTGTTTCTTTATTGAGTGGAGTCAGATGGAGCAGCCACAGCAGCCAGAACAAGGACAATAATTGGCTGCTGACAAAGCAAACACTGCCCATGACTTTTAAAGTGATAATGTTTCAAAGGGTTTCAGAATATTTTTACAATATTTAAAAATATTCACAGAATTATCTCCAACTTTTTAAAACCAAAGCAGTAAAAGAACATAATTTATAAATACTGGAAACACAAAATCACGTCCAAAATATCTGAAAACATATTCAAATGTGTTAAAACATCTTCAAGAACTGTGAAGAAATCTAAATCAGCAATTAAACCATTTTACAGGGAAATTTAAAGTAACTTTTCAAAATGAAAAAAAGACAGGAAAGGACACGCTGGAGGCAGGAGACATGTTCCCGATGTTGGGAGAGTCCAGAACCAGGGGCCACAGTTTAAGAATAAGGGGTTGGTCATTTAGAACGGAGATGAGGAAAAACATTTTCACCCAGAGAGTTGTGACTCTGTGGAATTCTCTGCCTCAGAAGGCAGTGGAAGTTGATTCTCTGGATGCTTTCAAGAGAGTTAGATAGAGCTCTTAAAGATAGCGGAGTCAAGGAATATGGGGAGAAGGCAGGAATGGGGTACTGATTGTGGATGATCAGCCAAGATCACAGCGAATGGTGGTGCTGGCTCGAAAGGCCGAATGGCCTACTCCTGCACCTATTGTCTATTGTCCATTCATATTCTGTTTAACAGTCACAAGCTCTAGAATGATGCTCCCACGGCTTTCTCTTTCAATTCAAACTAAATTTAGTTTGGTTTAGTTTCGAGCTACAGTGCGGAAACATGGCCCTTCGGCCCACCGAGTCGGCACCGACCAGCGATCCCTACACAAATTGTAAAACAAAAATTTGGTGATCATGTACAGGAATCCAGAGCAAGTCAGGAATGTTGCAAATATACCACCCCGACACTCCACGAGGAACCAGCAGACAGCAATTTCGAGATTTTCATGTTCAGGTGCAGAAAGGCACAAAGTACTTTTCATCACACGGATAAAGAGGGTGTATGCTGTGGAGTTTTGCCAATTATGTCCCGCAAAACGTGACCACTAACTTGTTTGTGCATATTGTTGCGTGTTTCCTGCTTGTGTTTCCAACAATGGCAGTTATTTTAAGGTCATAAGGCCGTAAGCGATGGGAGCAGAATTAGGTCATTTGGCCCATCAAGTCGACTCCACCATTCAATCATAGCTGATCTATCTCTCCATCCTAACCCCATTCTCCTGCCTTCTCCCCGATACCCCTGACACCCGTACTGATCTAGAGACACCCGTACTAATCAATAAATACCCATACTAATCAAGATTTTGTTTTCTGGAAAATCACGGGATGTTGTTGGGACTTGTTGTTCTAGATCCCAGCTCTGCGTCGTTATGGTAAAACGTTTATCTACTCTTCTCAAACTCAATGGTAATGGCTCCTGCATGGGCCAGGGTTTCCTCTGATTAGAAATTAGATAATTCCTGGATCTACCACAGCACAGCTGGCAGCTGAGCAACATCAAGTTGTGATGACCCGCCATAATTACAGATGCAGATTGAAAATTAATTTTTAAATCTCATTAAAGCGCCAAACAGGAAAACTGATTTGAATGTATTAACTAGGTTAATATTTCATGTATTTAGTTTTGGTTAGTTTAGTTTAGAGATACAGCGCAGAAACTGACCCTTCGGCCCACCGAGTCTGCACCGACCAGCGATCCCCACACACTTCTGTCCTACACACACTAGGGACAATTTACAATTAGACCATGCCAATCACCCTACAAACCTGTACGTCTTTGGAGTGTGGGAGCAAACTGGAGAAAACCCACGCAGGTCACGGGGAGAACGTACAAACAGCACCCATAGTCAGGATTGAACCCAGGTCTCCAGTGCTGTAAGGCAGCAATACTACCATTGCGCCACCGTGTCGCTTTTATACACTTTTTACTTAAAACGTGTTTTTTATTTAAATATACTCTGGAACAACCTAAGAACCACTGAATGAATAACATATCCGCAGAGAATGGCCACTTTAAAGGCTTGAAACAAGAGGTGTTTGATAGTATAAACATGCTGGAGGCAACAAAACTGTCTCATCCCATGAGTTTCCACTCTTAACCGGACCACGATTTATCATTTCAGCCATCTCAGGCATGAAGCCACCAATAAACTCACCTCTCCCTCTATTCTCCTTTTAACATCCAGTTGGCTCCGATCTCTCTTCATTCTCTTCAATGAATATCCACTCTCCTTCACTGCCATCTCTCTGTGCTCGCACAGTAGATCAGATGTATCATTTGCAACATTTACATCCATCCTTTCCTTTGTCCAGGTATTTAGTTAAATATTTAGTTCTATTTCTCTCAATTTGCCAAACTCCACTCGCTGCTTACACTTGTCTACGCTGGTAAATCAAAAGCTATGGAGTTCCCCCTTCTGAAGAACTTGTCCATTTGGTTCACACATGTGACCCAAACATCCATTCACTTGTTACATTAATTCTGTGCTTCACTATAGCATCATATTTCTAAATGGTCCTAATGTAAATTTGAGGAACAGAATATCTGCCGATTAGACTACAACCACCCAGACTCAACAATGTGTTCACCAGGTTGGCATGTTGAATCTGTCATTCTTATTTATTTACCCTCTGGACTTGTCTCCCATTTCTAATCCTTGTGCCACAACCTACAATTTTTCCTGGAATCATCATCTCTCCTTCCTTCAATTCTTCACTGGATCTCTTTTCTGCTTTTGTCTTGAACTGAACAAGTAAAAGGTGACATATTTAGTCACCATCAGACCCGAGAGTTTTGAAAAGCATTCACAGAATTCCAGGCATTAACAGCATTTACAGAGTACTACGTTCAAGTAGAAGATAGACACAAAATGCTGGAGTAACTCAGTGGGACAGGCAGCATCTCTGGAGAGAAGGAATGGGTGAGATTTCGGGTCGAGACCCTTCTTCAGACTGAAGTCTGTCTGTCTTCTTCGGTCTGACGAAGGGTCTCAACCCGAAACATCACCCTTTCCTCCTCTCCAGAGATGCTGCCTGTCCCGCTGAGTTACTCCAGCATTTTGTGTCTATCTTCCAAGGTTTCCATGAGGTCACAGGAGGTTTTGGGCTCTCTTCCTAATGGTCGAAAGTGGTTTCCGTGTGGTCGAGTCTTCATCTAGATTGCTGCTATTTTTTCATCATGATTAAAACCGACCTCGACTAAAAATAGGTTGCCGTTTTAAAAATCAATTATTTTTTTGTCGCAGGTCTGGTCGAAGCCGGTTTTCTTCACAGTCAAGGAAGGTTTTCAACATATGCGTGGGAGGTGGTAGGAGGTTGCAGGTCACCTCGACCTTGATTTTTTTTTTGGGTGGCGGGCAAGGTCACCAGAGGTTGCTGTTTAGGTCTCCTAAGTGGGACAGGCCCCTAAGTTCATGTATTTGTTCTGTTGCTGCAAGTAATGGTCCTGTCCCACAGGTGATTTTTTAGGCAACTCCAGACGACTAGGATATTGCCACATGGTCACCGGTGAATAACCAATCATTTATTGTCCCACTTATGGTACTACAGAAAATGACAAAGCAGCACAAGCAATGTCAATTGTGCTATTACACAAACGCTTCTCGAGGCTCAAACTGGAAACCACACAAACCTCTGTTATTTATGTTTAAAATTAACTCACATATGTTGTTCACAAGCTTCTCATACAATCGTGCAGAGCTAGCTGCCCGAGAAGACAGGCTGCCCCAGCCGTCACTTGTGACTGAGTAAATAAGAGTTGCTTCAGCCGCCTTACCATGGCATGAATGAATAGGCAAATTGGCACTGTTAAATTTCATGTTGCCTCATTTGTAATATTGCAAAAGGTATCTACTGATAACCCATAAGTTTTATCAGCTGCAATTTTTGCATATTACCTAAACTTGATGACACAATGCCCTTTAATCTGAGTAGGGCAGGATAGGCTTTCACCACTAGCTTTGAGCAGAATCTGTGCCTCATGTGTATAGATATGGCAGAGTATACAACTACAAGATCGATTCTCTGAATCAGTTAAATTGCGGAAACCCAATCATCTATCTTAAACTGGGTAAGTAAACCCATATTCCGATCAGCCAAATGCTAACCCGATTCGGCCTGCACCATATTTCTGTAATCTTGAGAAGTATCAGAAATATACCCCTCTAGTCCTTGGCCAGACCACTCATCCTCGGATGAGTTGTCACTGATTGCACTCGGAACCCCTGTTCCCCTATTGATCCAACGGACGTAAATTTTTTGGCTTTTCTACCCGCAAAAAATGCATTATCTAGTTATTCATACATTCCGCTGATAACATATAATCAGAACCTGATGACTAGAGCTGAAACCACAGTCTCCATTTGATGTGGGAATATGAGTTCTCTGTCAACTCTTGACTAAGAGTCTCCACGAATACTCAGCGTTTTCCCTCAGAGTGGAAATTAGTATAATGCAAGGCTGAATCAGGAATTACCTCGCAGTCCTTTGACTGAAACCACATGTCTAAGTCGCCAGAGTGCACAACACAATCTCTTCGATTCGCCACTCAATCAGGAATACTGGTAATGAGAGCCTATGGATTATTATAAATACATTGTTGATTGACAACATGAACCTGCAGGTCAGATAAAAATTATATTATATGCCAGACCAGCTTCCTGCTGGTAACTACCTATCCCAGAAAGGATGGTAATGCTGATTCCAATGAACCAGGAACTCTACTAATTGAGGAGAAATAAACCATATTCAACTACTTCATTCTACTGGGCAGTCTGATAACCTCAATCACAGATGATGAGGCAGTGCTTCCCTGGTCACTATGATTCCTATGGCCAGCCAGTTCCATGATGGTCTACCCTGAACCAGCGTAACCAAACTGTTCCTACTTGGAACTTACCGAGGTTACTATGCAAGGCACCCTGTCAATTTCTCTACATTACCTGATCTATCCCAGATACAGTGAAAACCACTAGGCAGCCCATGCTGCCAGTAAACGCAAACCTTGGCCGACAGACTGCTCCATTTCGGAGTTTACGGAGGTTAATAACGAGACATTACTTACCAGCGTCCCTGACCCTGGGTCGATTTGCTCGTTGGAGCTTCAGCGAGGTTCCATTTGCAGACCCTGTCTGTCAAGCTTGTCATATCTGTTAGATAGCTATGGTCGCTGTCCAACTCCTCTTGTAGTGGCTTGTCTGGCCGCGAGGGAACAGCAAATTTAGAGGCAAGAGCAGGCAGCTCTTCCTTATGCATTAAAGCATGTGATTCAGGCACATAGTCATGTTCGGGGTCATGTTCGGAGTCAGATCTATACTGATCTATGACACTCTCTTAGAGTGGGGGAAATATTGCACCCCAAACCAAGTGTTGCCACATGCGTATGCCTCGGACTGCCTGTGCATGTCACCATCTCCGATAGTCTTTCAGGTGGTAGGAATATTCCAACCCTGAAACCAGGGTAGCTACAGGTATATGACTTGAACTGCCTGTGCATGCTTCCATAATACAGAGCATAATATTTGGCACCATCTCCATCACTTCATTCATCCGAGTGGGAGGACATTTGCAACCCTGAACCAGGAGCTGCTTCAGGCATATGTGCATATACTTTGGCACCATCTCCACCACTCCTTTCATCCGAGTGGGAGGAATATTGCAACCCTGAACCAGGAGCTGCTGCCTGAAATACCTTCGTAACACGGAGTATTTCTTGTGCCACCATCTGATTCATCAGATGTTCTAATTGAAACAAAACGTCCAATCACATCTGCCATAGATGTCCCAAATCATCCGACAAGACTTGTCCCACAGATTTGGCTTTGACTTTGCCCCGACTCGGGGTTGTCAGGCTGCTCCCTTCAGCAGCCGAACTGGGACTAGTTGTGCAGATTGGTGCTCTGTTGGTATCATCATTCTGCTTACCAGAAAGGTTGCACCTGCTAGTGACTCCAAGTCCTTGCCCCCTTCTGGAGCCCCAACGGAGTATTACAGGGAAGGACTGGAGCACCTCTGGCTCCCATATGACTCAGATGAGCCAGCGTTATAATCGGAGTCACCTCTTCCCGATAGTCCGCTAGACAGAGTGGGAGAAATACTGCAACCCTGCAATTACGTTCATATGATTAAAAGAAGCATATCCCCATTAAATCAGAGATTCGACTGCTTTATCGATATGCACATAGTTGGAGTCTCTTATAAAAGAATCTCCAACAGACCCCTCTAGTGAGCGGAAATTATCATGACGCCACCAGGTGTAGCTCCCACAGGTGTCTGATAGACACAGCTCAAAAAAGGCTTCCTAAGCCAGGAGCTCTGGACTGCAATAGCAAGTCCAATTTTACTTCGGAGTCACGTGAGTGGGTCCACGGATTCACTAAATCGATCGGGTCGGGAGATTAGCACGGCAACGTTGGTTCCGATACCGGGTGCCATTTTACCGACAGCAGTTTCATTAGGAAGTGAACTTTCCACACCAGTTCCAGTTACTCAGGAGGCTGAGGCCACTGACAGCCTTAGAAAGGCAAAAAAGAAAATCTATTTGACCCGGGTTGTTAGACGAGTCTGAAGAAGAATGTGACTCCCCTCCAGATAATACAAAATGTGGGGGAGGATGCAGAATATGGAGAAGATGCTCTAAACTCTGATAAAACAAGGGTCTAAGGGCCCAGTGATTCCGAAGGTAGCGGGGAGATGAGTGTGTGGCCAGGGTGGTGTGGGTCCTTGATGATGCCGCCAGCCTTTTTGAGGCAGCGACTGTGATAAATCCCCTCGATGGAAGGAAGGTCAGAGCCAATGATGGACTGGGCAGTGTTTACTACTTTTCGTAGTCTTTTCCTCTCCAGGGCGCTCAAGTTGCCGAACCATGCCATGATGCAACCAGTCAGCAAGCTCTCTACTGTACACCTGTAAAAGTTAGAGAGAGTCCTCCTTGACAGACCAACTCTCCGTAATCTTCTCAGGAAGTAGAGGCGCTGATGAGCTTTCTTAATAATTGCATCTGTGTTCTCGGACCAGGAAAGATCTTCACAGATGTGCACGCCCAGGAAGCTCTTGACCCTTTCACCCATTAACCCGTTGATATAAACAGGACTGTGGGTCCCCATCCTACTCCTTCCAAAGTCCACAATCAGTTCCTTGGTTTTGCTGGTGTTGAGGGCCAGGTTGTTGTGCTGGCAACATATGGACAGTTGCTCGATCTCTCTTCTATACTCGGACTCATCCCCATCAGTGATACGTCCCACAACAGTGGTGTCATCAGCGAACTTGATGATGGAGTTCGCGCTATGACCGGCTACGCAGTCATGAGTATAGAGTGAGTACAGCAGGGGGCTGAGCACGCAGCCCTGAGGTGCTCCCGTGCTGATTGTTATAGAGTCTGACACATTTCCACCAATACGAACAGACTGTGGTCTGTGGATGAGGATGTCGAGGATCCAATTGCAGAGGGATGCGCAAAGACCCAGTTCTGCGAGTTTGGTAACCAGCTTGGAGGGGATGATTGTGTTAAATGCCGAGCTGTAGTCAATGAATAGCAGCCTGACATATGAGTTTTTGTTGTCCAAGTGGTCCAGAGCGGAGTGGAGGGCCAGCGAGATCGCATCCACCGATGATCTGTTGTGGCGGTAAGTGAACTGCAGTGGGTCCAGGTTTTTGTCGAGGTAGGAGTTGATTTGCGCCATGATCAACCTCTCGAAGCACTTCATCACCACAGGCGTTAGTGCCACATGTCAAAGTGACCATGATTACTCAAACTCAAAAAGATATGTTGGCTCTATTATGCAATGCATTCTTTGAAGTAAATTGCATTAGAAAAATCGCCATCAGGCCAACTCTCAATCAAAAGTTTTGCTGCACTATGTAAGGCGACAAATATACAAACGCCTGAGTTCCTGTTTGGAATGGACCTTGTCAAACAAATACGTGATATTGATGATGAGGCAAAAACAATTGGTTTGATGAAGCCAAGCATATCACGGCCACCTATTCGCAAACCAGGCTTTGTGTACTGAAGGTCGGATCCAGGTGCTGGACCGAGCAGGGGGAGGCCAGTGGGGCAACGAGGTTACCCACTAAGACAGAGCGGCTTCAACCCCAATATGAGCAGACAGCAGGCTTACAGGCCAACTGCAGAGGTACAGGGAACTTTAGTTAAGGTTCTGATGCACAACCTCCTATTGGAGGTAGATTACAATTGTTTTACAATGAATGGTGCTGTATAACATGTGATATGTTTATACTAAATACTGTGTCAGGTTCTACCATTGAGTTTATCTCAGGGATACATCCACCTCAGCAGCAGAAGCCAAATAAAATGTTGGTGTTTTTCTGCTCCAGAGACTGAACAGGTTAATGATGAGATTAAGAATTTATGCCAAAAAGGAGTGATTGAGAAAGCCATTATTCATCCTCAACAATTTGTGTCCAATATATTTCCCAGACCTAAGAAAGATGGGGGTTGTAGAGTTATTCTGGACCTCATCCACTTAAATTCTTCAGATCTCTATAGACATTTTAAATGGACACTTTGTTACTGCAAAACAGCTGGTCTCACAAGGTTGTTATGTGGCAACTATTCATTTGCAAGATGCGTATTATTCAGTACCAATTCATGCTCATTATCGCAGGTACTTGAAATTTAATTGGATGGGACAGCTGTGGCAATATAAAGCATTGCCTAATGGATTAAGTTCAGCACCTAGGCTATTTACTAATTGTCAAAACCTGTGCTGGGGCTATTGAGGGCCCATAATCACATTGTCATGGCTTATTTAAATGATATCTTAATTATCAGCAACACTAAAGAGTCAGCTGAGGAGTCAGTTGCAGTAATCAAAAATGTGTTTGAAACATTAGGATTTTTGGTCCATCCAACTAAGTCTAAATTACAGCCAACCCAAAATATTGAGTATTTGGGTTTTCTTATTGATTAAGTTGATATGACAGTAACATTACCAACACCCAAGGTTGTGGATATTGCTGGTGTCTGTACTTGCCTCACACAAAAACTTTATACCTCCATCCGAGAAGTTGCTAAGGTCATTGGGAAATTGGTAGCAGTTTTCCCTGCAGTACAGTTCGGTCCTTTGCATTATCAACATTTCCAAAGAGCAAGAGAACAAGCACTAAAAGAGCATGCAGGCCATTTTGATCGGGTTATGCAGTTACCAACCACAGTTCTAGCAGAATTGCAGTGGTGGATTGTTAATGTTAGTCAAGCTACCAATAACATTTTGGTGCAGGAACCTTCAATGATTTTACAGACTGATGTAAGTGCTCTCGGATGGGGGGCTACGGACATTGAGTCTAGCTGTGGGGGTAGATGGATTGAACAAGAAGGTTTGATTCTACACACACAAGGAATTATTGGGGGCATTTTATGGGTTAAAGGCATATTGCTCCACAATGAATAATTTACACGTTCAACTCCAGATTGATAACACCACGGGAGTGGCATATATTAATCATATGGGAGGAGCAAGATCAGTTTCATGTTATAGCATGGCTAATCTTATATGGCATTGGTGTATTTCAAGAAACATCTGGCTTTCAGCCATCTATCTACCAAGGGTAGACTATGTGGTGGCAGACCATAGGTCATGAAAATTTAATGACAATTTAGAATGGATGTTGAATTCTAAAGTTTTCAAACAATTGTCACTTGATTTGGGTTGCCAGATTTTGATCTGTTTGCATCCAGACTGAATCACCAGTTACCTAAATATGTTTCATGGGAGCCAGATCCAGGAGCAGTAGCTGTGGATGCTTTTTCGTTATATTGGAGGTACTCCTGCTTTTATGCTTTTCCTCCATTTTGTCTGATTACGAAATGTCTAACCAAAATAGAGCGTGACTCCACCGGCATTTTGGTGGTCCTAGATTGGCCAACACAACCATGGTTCCCATTGGTACTCAGAATGATGGTTCAGCCATTCATGAGATTCCCAACTGCAGTAATTGTTGGTGCATCCGGTTACAGCAGAAAGGCACCCATTACATGACCGTATAAATTGTTGGTCTGCAGGTTCTGAGCAGACCATTCCAAGGTTTGGATTGTCGAACAGGACCATGGAGGTTATCACTGCAGCCTGTAGGAATAGTACTAAAAAACAATATGTGGTTCACATAAAGAAATGGGAGATCTTCTGTGTACAATCAAATATATCTTACCATACTGCAAGCATAAGTGATGTGTTGGAGTTCCTTGCTAAATTGCATTTTGATGAGCACTTGAGTTATAGTGCTATTAACAGTGCTCAGAGTGCTTTGTCCTCCTATTTAGGACAGTCCTCAGGACAACAACCTATTGGGGCTCATCCGTTAGTATCCCGATTTATGAGAGGAATTTTTAACAAAAACCCTCCTAAACCTAGATATACAGAAATCTGGTATATCAGTATAGTTCTCACACGGCTTCGGCAATGGGCTCCCATTACGTCATTGTCTATGCAGAGATTAACTCTGAAAGTGGTTATGCTAATGGCGCTGGTTTCAGCACAACGTGCACAAACATTACAGTTGTTATGAATAGATTGTATGCATTTGTCTGTAGATTACATTACATTTTATGTCTATGATTTAATCAAACAAAACAGGCCAGGTATGGCAGGAACCAAGGTGACGTTTAAAGCATATTCTGTTGACCAAATGTTATGTGTAGTTAAACACTTAAGCCAATATCTTGAGTTAACAAGGAGTCTCAGAGGTTCTGAGACAACACTGCTCATTAGTCACAAAAAGCCATATAAAGAGTGTCAGTACAAACTATTTCTAGATGGTTGAAACAGGTTCTCAATTATGCTGGAGTCGACACTCATGTATTTAAATCTCACTCCACCAGGGCGGCTTCAACATCCATGGCGAAGGCTCAGGATGTGCCGCTAGATCAAATCCTCGCGGCCGCAGGATGGTCTAGAGAGTCGACATTCTCAAAATTTTATGATAAACCTGTACGGACAGTGCCACGGTTTGGGCATGCTGGTTTTGGGTTCCATTTACTTCATTTGCTTTGTTTATATCATTGTTTGTAATTTCCTCCTGGGATAGTGAGGTTATTACTGATTTTTGTTATTATTGTTATTAAAAAATGGTTGTTGAATAATTTGAAGCAATGTTCAATATATTATTTATTCACTATTGTGTCAACCGAAGCAGTTTGTCGTATGGAGTGCATCTACGGCATGTAAACACAGAGCTTTGAAATCTTCACGTAGTCACTCACGTGACTCCGAAGTAAAATAGTAAGATTAAATGAGAACTTACCAGTTTGAAGTTTGATCCTTATTTTATGAGGAGTTACGTTGAGGGATTGCGTGCCCTCCGCTCCCACCCTCATAATCTAAGAGATCATCTGGTAGTTCTACTCTTCTTACTATGTTACTTCGGCTATATGTGTTTTCTGTGTTTCCACGCTGCTGCTTTGAAGTATGACGCGCATGCACCTGGCGGGACTTCATGTAATCCCTCAACGTAATACGTCATGAGTTTACCGGATGTCCCAAGGACCTACCGTTAGCATTACGAGCCGCTACGAGACACCCATGAACTCCTACGGACCCGCTACAGACATTCTCCGAGCTCGGATCAGGGAAAACTCGGGAGAACTCTTGAATTACCTCGTACAGTGGGACAGGGTCTTCACTTTAGATCTTGTGATTGAAGGAAGGTCATTGCTGAAGCAGCTAATACCACCAATTGCAAGTCGTAATGCTTTGAATGGAAAAAACAATGTTTCCCCACTAAGACCTTGTAAACAGGGTACCCATCATCAGTCGGAAGAAGGGTCCCGATCTGAAACGTCACCCATTCCTTCTCTACAGAGATGCTGCCTGTCCCGCTGAGTTACTCCAGCATTTTGTGTCTATCTTCGATTTAAACCAGCATCAGCAGTTCTTTCCTACCCATCATTAGCTTTACCACTTAAATGACCCACACATCAAAAAAGAAGATGAAAATGATCATCTTTTTAAAATCTGACTCGATTGTTCGCAATGAGGACAAACATGCTTGACAACCTTTGTCCAAATTATCTAATTTGACCCAAAACGATTTGGAATATTCATTGCCAGCATTGTCCTGTTTAATAATTGAGGATCCATGCTACCTCTTAAGGACGTGTCCCACTTGCCAATTTTTTCGGCGACTGCCGGTGTCATTGACCGACGTATCAGGGTCGCCGAAAGTTTTTGAACATTTCAAAATCCAGCGGCACCAAAAAATATGTTGTGACACATGAGGAGACACCGCGCGTCAATACGTCGTCACGCCGCGTCACCGCCACATCTTTTTCGGTGACCTGATACGTCAGTCAATGATGCCGGCAGCTGCCGAAAAAATCACTCAGTGGGACAGGCCCTTTAATCTTTCCTATTTTTGCCAGAAATAGCCAGAAAGGAAATGTGGACAAATCTGTTTAAGGTATTGCTGCAAATGAGGACAACACACTAAAAGGAGACATCTTTTAAAACAGAGGAGGTTTGAATCACGACTTCATTCAAAACCTCTGCTGAGTTTAAAGGACCTAAAAAAAAATCATGTTTGTGGTAATCTACGATCTCCAACGACCTTCCACGACTATGTTCATGAACTCCTACGAGTATGTCTACGAATTCACACGACTATTTCGATGCCCTCCTTACGAGTAAAAAGTTTCAATTTCTTTCATTCCGACCATTTTTTTACCTGTGGACATCTTTTATCGGGCTGGAAAAAACGTCCCGACTTACCTGATGCCACGAGTACCTACGGCTGGCATAACGAGCCACTACGATATATCTACAAACTACTAAGGCCTTCCACGGACTCGTTACAAACATTCTGCGAGTTTGAATCAAGGGGAAAACTCGGGAGAATTCGTGAATTACCTCATGAAAGTGGGACAGGCCCTTCATGAGTAATATTTCAACTATTCTATTAAAAGTCCCAGATCATTATGTATGGAATGCACACACATCAATGCGCTGATAATGTATCTCTGCCTTTTATAAGTTATCTGATAAAATAAGGTCAGTAGTTAGAATCAAATATCAGTATTTAAATACCCCTTTAAATGTTTTTAAATTTATTAAAAATAACTTTTCGGTGTCTGAGGTGTCTGAACAGTGTAGTTCATCGTTAATTTCTGTGACATGGAAATTTGAAGCTCATGTGTTCTCTGAAAATTAATTAAATGCCAATGTCCATCACTGGATCTTACGGCATTGTGCTTTAAAACAATATGAGTATATCATCTTTAATATCTAAAATATTAACTTTTTAAAATTTTAAAACTTTTTTTGCACAATAGATAGGTTGACTGGTGTAAATTCTGAGATTCCTTTGTATTCAGAAGTACCTTGAAGAGTCAATAAATTCAAGAAAGAGTGATGGGCATTCTTCTGGTATGATCATATCTGGAGAATTTATCTGAAAGGTAGATGAAGGAGATGAAACAGCAGCTAACTTGCCCAGTTTGTCTTAAAAAATCTTTTAACTCTCTCTTAAGAGAAGTTTGTCTTGACATGTGTGTGTCAAGAGGGACTAAGCATTTTATCGGGATGCATCACAGCATGGTTTGAGAAAAGCTCCATCCAAGACCACAAGAAAATTGCAGAGAATTGTGGACACAGCCCAGACCATCACACAAGCCAACCTCCCTTCTATTGACTCCATTCATACCTTGCGCTGCCTCGACAAGGTCAGCGGCAAAATTAAGGATGAGTCACACCCTGGCCACTCCCTCTTCTCCCCTCTCCCATCAGGCAAAAGGTACAGAAGTGTGAAAACACACACCTCCAGATTCAGGGACAGTTTCTTCCCAGCTGTTATCAGGCAAATGCACCATCCTACCACGACGAGAGAGCAGTGTTGAACTACTATCTACCTCTTTGGTGACCCTCGGACTAGCCTTAACCGTCATTCCTTTATCATGTATCTATTCACTGTAAATGGATCGATTGTAATCCCATATTGTGTTTCTACTGACTGGTTAGCACGCAACAATAGGAACACGTGACAACCAACTAAACTGAAACTGAGGAACTCATGGAGTTATAGAGAGTCAAAGTGATACAGCGTTGCAACAGGCCCTTTGGCCCAACTTGCCCACACCGGCCAACATGTCCCAGCTACACTCTGTGTTTGGCCCATATCCCTCAAAACCTGTCCTATCCATGTACCTGTCAAACTGCCTCAGTGTTTCAGGATCCCTACAGCCCAACAGCATTAAGGAAACCTCCAGTACTGGACATTCTGGAATTTTCAAGGTCCTTCTTGGCATCTCTTTTCAATCCTCAAAAATTCTTGAATGCCTGCTGCTTGTTATTCCAAAGACCCTGCCAATAGATTCACTTTAGTTATGACAGCAATTAATATATTGATTGGATTAAATAATGTGGGCAATTTGCAAAATCCTTTGTAGTCTGTCATGTTTGGAGATTGAGAGTTTAGTTTTTAGTTTAGAGATACAGCGTGTAAACAGGGTCTTCGGCCCACCGAGTCTGCGCCGACTAGCGATTCCTGCACATTTACACCATCCTACATACACTAGGGACAATTTTACATTTACACCAAACCAATTAACCTACATACCTGTGAGTTTTTAGAGTTTTGGAGGAAACCGAAAATGTCTGAGAAAACCAGGAGATCGTACAAACTCCATACAGACAACACCCGTAGTCAGGGGTGGTGTGGGGGGTGTTTGGGGGTGGGGTGGTGTGGGGAGGGGTGGGGTGGGGTGGTGTGGGAGGGCTGCAGTGGTGTTGGGGGAGTGTGGGGGAAGGGGGTGTATGTGGGGAGGAGGGGGGAAGGGGGTGTGTGTGGGGAGGAGGGGGAGGGGGGTGTGTTTGGGGGGGAGTCTATAACTTTTGTAATCTCCCACCGATCGGAACAAAACTTGGTGCGCTTGGAGGAGAGGAGAATGGCGAGTAAGGTGGCAAATAATTCCTAGCGATAAAGGTTACCGTTTTTACGTAAATTTTTTTTAAAAAGCAAACCGGATGTGGTCAAAATGAGAGTTTTAGTAATAGTATAGATAGATAATATTTCTAAAGGATGGGACAAGGAAAAGTTACTGGGAGAATATACATGGATGTGAGAAATTGTGTACCGTCTGTATGAAGGGGCATTGTCCTCCTGTCCAGAAACTCTAATTAGAGGAACAGCACCTCATATTTCACTTTGCAGCTTACAGCCCAGTGGTATGAATATTAATTTCTCTAACTGCTGGTAGCCCTGGCGTTCCTTCTCTCTCCATCCCTCCCCCACCCAAGTTGCACTAGCTTCCCATTTTCACCCTACAAACAGCTATCAATGGTCTGTTTCCTGTATCATCATTACCTTTTTGCATATCTTACATTCATTGTTCTTTATCTCTCTACGTCACCGTCTAAACCTCTCGTTTCCCTTATCCCTAACCAGTCTGAAGAAGGGTCTCGACCCGAAACGTCACCCATTGCCTCTCTCCAGAGATGCTGCCTGACCCGCTGAATTACTCCAGCTTTTTAATCTATAAAAAATGCTTTCACCCAGAGAGTTGTGAATTTATGGAATTTCCTGCCACAGAGGGCAAAGGAGGCCGAATATCTGGATGGATTTAAGAGAGAGTTAGATAGAGCTCTAGGGGCTAGTGGAATCAAGGGATATGGGGGAAGGCAGGCACGGGTTATTGATTGGGGACGATCAGCCATGATAACAATGAATGGCGGTGCTGGCTCGTAGGGCCGAAAAGCCTCCTCCTGCACCTATTTTCTATGTTTCTATGTTTTTAAATATTATCTTCTTGTCCATATCTAACGATTGATGCGATCGAGCTGGTGCCTCATCAGAGAATAAAAAGGTCGGTTCCATTTGCAACTCCGGGGTTTCTTCTCCGGAGAACTGAATGTATTGCCATTGGCAGCATCAGTTCCACAGTGAACGTTACCTATGGGTGTCTTTGCAGTATCACCATTATTGGCCCCCATACTGAACCTGCTGCCAATGACTTGGATTAGCGGCAAACTGAGCTCCACGTATGTTCATGGTTGTACACTCGGGGTTGTTGCTCGGCAACCACTGAGTACCTCTAGTGCAGCCTGACCTGCCAGGTATCCTTGTGCATCTCCCTTCGTTCTTTCAAAAGCCACAAGGAGGAATCTTATTCAATAGTGCATTGTTCAGTTTAGTTTATTGTCACATGTACCGAGGTACTGTGAAAAGCTTTTGTTGCGTGCTATCCAGTCCGCAGAAGGGCAATACGTGATTACAATGGAGCCATTTGCAGTGTACCGATACATGATAAGGGAATAATGTTTAATGCAAGGTAAAGCCAGCAAGGATAGTCTGAGGGTTCACCAATGAGGTAGATAGTAATTCAGCAGTGTTCTCTGGCTGTGGTAGGGTCATTCAGTTGCCTGATAACAGCTGGGAAGAAACTGTCCCTGAATCTGGAGGTGTGCGTTTTCACACTTCTGTACCTTTTGCCTGATGGGAGAGGGAAGAAGAGAGAGTGGCCAGGGTGCGACTCATCCTTGATAATGCTGCTGGACTTGCCGAGGCAGCGTGAGGTATAAATGGAGTTAATAGGTTGGTTTGCGTGATGGTTTGGGCTGTGTCCGCAATTCACTGCAATTTCTTGTGGTCTTTGGTGGAGCTGTTCCCAAACCAAGCTGTGATACATCCTGATAGAATGCTTTCTATGGTGCATCTGTAGAAGTTGGTGAGAGTTGTAGGGAACATGCCGAACTTCCTAAGCCTTCTCAGGAAGTAGAGGCGTGGTTGCTTTCTTGGGAGTTGCTTCAATATGAATGGTCCAGGGGAAGTTGTTGGTGATATTCTTGGTCAATATTGGTGATATTGACTCCTGGGAATTTAAATTTTTCAACCATGTCTTCTTTGTGTAATTCTGCAAATACCATGGACACTCTAAAAAAGTGAATGCATCAAGGCATTTGCCACAAAGCAATGAGCAGATCCTTGAGAAGTGATCAAAAATCGGTACGAAATATTCATGACTGCGGGCAATTGAAATTGCAGCTCTAATTCTGGCCGTGTGTGATTTAAACTATGCAACTATTATTCCACTTCCATTCTCACTTAAATATCTGAGCAGGTAAATAAGTGGTGTATGAAATGTATAGAGATCCAGAATTAACCCCCATTTCATATGTGGCTGATTGCATCCACTTTACGCCTCACACAGGTGGGGTAGCTGGTCAGTAGACCATTGTTAGCTGTTTGTAGGGTGAAAACGAGAAGCTAGAACGACTTGGGTGGGGGAGGGATAGAGAGAGAGGGAATGCCGGGGTTGCCTGAAGTGAGGCTACATATAGGGAATAATTAGCCAGAAGAGAGGTTAGAGATAGGTACAATTTTACTTCAGAGTCACGTGAGTGACTACGTGAAGAACCCCGTCCAGCCGCACGTGCGTCGTTACGCCAGACGCATTGGTGCAGGTCGGCCGGTTGGAGCAGCAGAGCTCCTCCAGCGGTAAGTTTAAAACCTCAAGCTAAGTACAAAAGTGATCCTGGGGTCGCTTTCTGCATTTGCGGTAGGACTTACAACTTTGGCGAGATGCAGAAAGCAAAAAAGGTGACGGCGAGGCGATCCGGCGTAAAATGTTTGGAGGACCGCGAGAGTGCGGGTGGCGGGTGCCCGCCTAGCTCACCGAAGTCGTCGCCAGCAAGGGGGCTAGTGACACCAGATCCGTTGCCTGTGAGCAGCATTGCCACGCCGGTAGGGCGTACGGCTACAGCAAAGTCTACTAGGCCCATTGACCCAGAGTCAGGCCTGGAGGGCTCACGGCTCTCCCAGATCGAGGTCCTATTGCAAAGGATGCTCGATAGGGCCGCACTCCGGGAGGAGGAGTGGTGTCCACGCCAGGCTGTTGGAGAGCCTGTGCCAGCAGTACCTGGAATAGGGCTGCATGATTACCCACTCATGGAGGAGGAGGGTTTGCCGGCTCAGGAGTATACTGATGCCGAGTTAGTGGCTGATCAGAGCCAAAAGGATGAAGAGCAACAGGGTTTAATACTTAACATAGCTGAAAAATTTGTGATCCCCAGAAAACCAGGGGAACCATTAGGGGAGGGGTTGACAGCTGCTATCCAGTATATGCTCTCCCATCAGCTCCAAGAGCTGGCAATGGACGAGGCTGCTAAGAAATATGAAGCCGCAGTTAACTGTGGGTTATTGAAGGTTATTGAAGGGGGCGCCGTCCTGTACGGGTATGGCTGCCCAGCCTGCAGCTGTCTGTTTTTCATTTTTTTTTAATTTTTAGTTGAGATTTTGTTTTTCGGAGCTCTAGTCTTTTTTATGTGGGGGGGTGGAGGGAGGGGAGGGAGGGAGAAACTACTTTTCAGGGTCCCTACCTGGTCGGAGAGGCAGCTTTTCTCCGGGCTGCAATTTCGACCCGTCCTCGAGGCCTACCAGGGGGCCTGGAGCAGCGTTTCCCGAGGGGACTGCCCAGAACCTCAGCTTCAGCAGCGGCGCAGCGCTATCGCGGAGCGATGCCTTGCCGTTGTCGCCGCGCTGGAGCTCCGGTGAGCTGAAGACCGCCGGCAAAAAACATCGCGGAGCCACGGGTCTGTGGAGTGGCCAGCTGCGGGCGGCAGCGCTGACTTTACATCGGGAGCTTCCATCCTAGTGGTGGAGCTCCATCCAGTGTGGCCTAGTTGGCTTCGGAAGCGGCGGACTCCAGTAAGAGGCTGCCATTCCAGGTGTCCCAAGTCACTGAGAGGGTGCTCCCAACGCTGGAGCACCATCACCCAGCGAGAATGGCCTGGAACATCAGGCCCCGTAGCAGCTACTGCGGTGGCCTCAATAGGCCCGACTATAGGTGAACTGGGGATGGAACTGAAGTTTGCTGCCTTCCTCCACAGTGGGAACCATTGTGGGGGGATGTTTTTATGTCTACTGTTAAATTCTATGTTGTTGTGTATTATCTTTATTTGTGTGCTGCATGGCAAATCAAATTTCACTACACGAATTGGTGTACGTGACAATAAATGTCCTTTGTCCTTTGTACTAATGGTCAACCATCTCACATGAACCCAATTGGGGATCACAGTGAGGGAGCAAGAGTTAAAATTCCAGAAAGTGCTCAAGTTGCTCTCAGCAGGACTCACTGCGTTTGCAAGAACGGTGGACAAGGGGCACATGACAGAAGCCCACCAGGATGCGCTGGAGCTCCTGTGCAGTGCATATTTCGAAATAAATGGTTTACGAAGGAGTGCCATACGCCCAGCCATTCATCCAAAATTTGCAGCACTGCAAACCAATCAATGCACAACTGCCTAACCTGTGATTGGGGAAGACCTCGCAAAGCGAGTCAAAGAACTTTCTAAAGCGGGTCACAGTCTAAGGATAAGGGGGAATTCCTTTAGGACCGAGATGAGGAAAACATTCTTTACACAGAGAGTGGTGAGTCTCTGGAATTCTCTGCCACAGAAGGTAGTTGAGGCCAGTTCATTGGCTATATTTAAGAGGGCGTTAGATGTGGCACTTGTGGCTAAAGGGATCAGGGGGTATGGAGAGAAGGCAGGTACGGGATACTGAGTTGGATGATCAGCCATGATCATATTGAATGGCGGTGCAGGCTCGAAGGGCCGAATGGCCTACTCCTGCACCTATTTTTCTATGTTTCTATGTTTCTAACTTCACGAGGAGGTAATAACTGTGGGCCTCATAAAAACAAGCGGCAAAATAGGCAAGAGGGTTTTCCCCTATCGACGGAGTACTATGACAGACGCTGGTGAAGGGACGAGCCGTTCAGTCTCAAGCACACGCAGCTGGCAGCCTGCCACAGGCACACGGGGAAGGACAAATTTCCCTACAAGGGGCCGGGGGTAACAAGCGCTGTCAGGATATGGGCAGGTGTGTGATTTTGCACCTAAGGAATACAAATTAAGTGGGAAAGATGTTCAAGTTGGGGGCAGATTACACTTGTTCCTCAAACAATGGCAGGAGATAACATCAGATTCATTTGTACTGTGCAGTATAGAGGGGTTTAACATTGAATTCTACCCTACTGTGTGTCCACCCATTCAGCATGTTCCACATCGAACACTTATATTTTCACAAGAGAATATGCAGATACATGCAGAACTTGACATATTACACAAAAAAGGGGTTATTGAGAAGTCGGTTTGTCAATTCCATCAGTTTGTGTCAAATATTTTTCCTAGGTCTAAAAAGACTGGGGGATGTAGAATCATTCTGGACCTGACGAACCTGAACCCATTTGTACACTATAGTCATTTTAAAATGGAAACTTTTTCTACTGCTAAACAGCTGGTTTCCAAAGGATGCTATATGGCCAGCATAGATCTGAAAGATGCATATTACTCAGTGTCTGTTCATTGTGATAGGAGGTAT
Source organism: Raja brachyura (assembly GCA_963514005.1). The sequence continues at coordinate 24,911,907 of OY740788.1, forward strand.
TTGAAGTTTACCTGGATGAGTCAGTTATGGCAATTCAAAGCATTGCCTAATAGATTAACCTCAGCTCCTAGATTGTTTACCAAATTATTAAAAACCTGTTCTAGGGCTACTCCGAGCTCAGGAGCATGTTGTAATAGCCTATGTAGATGATATCTTAATTATCGGGAAGACTCGGAATGCAGCTGAATCATCTGTTTCAGTTGTTAAACTCACTTTTGAACAATTGGGATTCATCATTCATCCAGATAAATCCAAATTATCATCAGTTAAAATTACTGATTACTTGGGCTTTACCATTAATTCAGACCACATGTTAGTGACTCTGCCCAGTGACAAAAGGCAGCAGTTAATTGAAGGTTGTATCAACCTCCTTAGTGAGCAACGACCTTCAATTAGACTGGTGGCCAGTTTAGTTGGTAAATTGGTGGCTGCTTTTCCAGCTGTGCAGTTTGGACCTCTGCATTATCAACACTTACAATGAGCAAAAGAACAGGCACTGAGGACACATGTGGGTCACTTTGACAGGTCCATGGGATTGCCAGCTGAAGCTATTTCAGAAATACAATGGTGGATCACAAATGTCTCAAGACGTTCCAGGGACGTTTTGGTTGAACCACCTTCCATAGTCTTACAAACTGATGTTAGTGCTCTAGGTTGGGGTGCTACGGATATGTCTTCCAGTTGTGGAGGCAGATGGAATAGTGATGAGACATCCCTTCTGCCATTGCGAGGGATCAATTATTTAGAGTTTTTGGGAACCTTTTATGGGCTTAAAGCTTATTGCTCTGCCAAGAGTCACTTGCATGTGCAGGTTCAAATTGACAAACTATAGCAGTGGCATATGTTAATCACATGGGTGGAGTCAAGTCCGAATCTTGTGACAGATTGGCTAATCATATCCGGGGCTGGTGCATTCACAAAAACATCTGGCTTTCAGCAATCTATTTACCACGTAGATTGAACACAGTGGCAGACACGAGGTCACGCCAATTCAATGATAACATAGAATGGATGTTAAATCAGCACATATTTAATCAGGTGTTTGCTCGATATGGAATGCCAGATATTGATTTGTTTGCATCTAGACTGAACCATCAGTTGCACAAATATACGTTTCATGGGAACCAGACCCTGGCGCAGCAGCGGTCGATGCATTCTCGCTGCATTGCAGTGGAATGTTTTTATATGCATTTCCCCCATTGTCTCATCAGTCGCTGCCTGCAAAATAAAATTAAGCATGACTCTGCTTCAGGAGTATTGGTAGTGCCAGATTGGGCTACTCAGCCATGAGTAGTTGCAGATGGCTACTCAGCCTCATATGATTGTTCCCAAACATAAAAATCTACTGGTGAACCCGGTAACTGGCGATCAACATCCTTTACATGATCGTATTGATCTGTTAATTTGCAGATTCTAAGGCCATACCTGGGGAGAGGACTGTCTGATCGCACCGTGGATGTTCTCACGTCGGCCTGGAGGGATAGTACCCAGAAGCAGTACATCACCTCGATAAGAAAGTGGGAGGTATTCTGCTTACAGCAGAATATCTCATATCAAACTGCAGGCATCCCAGACGTGCTGGGGTTCTTGTCCACTCTATATTTCGATCAAAGGTTAAGCTATAGTGCGATCAATACAGCCAGAAGTGCTCGGTCTTGGTATTTGCCTATGGTGTCAGAATTACACTCAATATGGACACATCCGTTAGTCTCTAGATTTATGAAGGGAGTTTTTAATTCTAATCCTCCTAGGCCCAGGTATTCGGGTATCTGGTACGTAAGCAAAGTCCTTATGCTCCTTCACCAGTGGACTCCTGTTTATAGTCCTATCTCTAGCCAAACTAACCATGAAGGTGGTCATGCTTGTGGCGTTGGTATCAGCCCAACGTGTGCAGACAATACAGAAGCTATGGCTAGACAGAATGGAGGTATCGGCAGATGCCATCACTTTTCATGTTTATGATCTGCTCAAGCAGAGTAGAATAGGCATGACAACGTGTAAGATTGTCTTTTCGGCATACGCCAAGGATTCTCGTCTGTGTGTAGTGTTATATTTGTCCCATTACATTGAGGCTACCAGAACCCTAAGAAGAACAGAGTCAGCCACACAGAGTCAGTTGTGTTTATTAGCCACAAAAAAACACACAGTAAGGTGTCGGTGCAAACAATTTCAAGGTGGCTAAAGCAGGTTCTGGTGAGCACTGGGATTGATACTGATAAATTTAAATCACATTCCACCAGGGTGGCATCAACTTCGCGGCCAGAGCGATGGACGTGCCTATAGACCATATCCTCACGGCCGCAGGATGGTCCAGTGAGCTGACATCATAGAGATTTTACCATAAGCCAATTGCAAGGCTGTGGGTATTTGCTCAGTCTGTTTTAAGTTCAGTTATATAGTTTCCCCCTGAGATAGAGGGGTTGCTACTGTTTGGTTTGTAATCAACCGTTAATTCATTTAAACAATGTTATGATTGATGCATTATTGATTATTTAATTATGTTGAGTCAATCAATGCAGTGAGAGGCCGGATTTGAATCTACGGCATGAAATCACATGAAATCACGTGACTCCGAAGTAAAATAGTAAGATTAAACTAGAACTTAACAGTTTGAAGTTTGATCTTTATTTTATGAGGAGTTACGATGAGGGACTACGTGCCCTCCGCTCCCAACCCTCATAAATATCATTTGGTAGTTATCTGTTATCTTACTATTGCACTTCAGTCACTATTACCTGTGATTTCACACCGCTGCTTTGAAGATTGACGCACGTGTGGCTGGACGGGGTTCTTCACGTAGTCCCTCATCGTAACTCCTCATAAAATAAAGATCAAACTTCAACCTGGTAAGTTCTCATTTAATCTTGCTATTAAAATGTTTAAGAAACATTTAAACATTTAACCTCCCCCCTTACCCCTTCTCCTCCACCCCCTCCCCTCCCCCCACTCTTACCCCCTCTCTTACCACTATCTCCTCCATGCCCTCTCTTTTCCTTTTCTCCGACACCATCTCATTCCCCACCCTCTCCGCTCCCCCCTCACTCTCCCTCGCTCTCCCACTCTCTCTCCCCTCTCCTGCCCCTCAACCCCCCCTACCTCCCCCCCACCTCCCCCGCCATCTTCCCCCCCACCTCCCCCCCCACCTCCCCCCATCTCCTCCCCTTCCACCCCCCCTCCAACCCACTCTCTTACCACTTCTTCTCTGCAGAGAATTCATTCCTTCTCTCCAGAGATGCTGCCTGTCACGCTGAGTTACTCCAGCATTTTGTCCCTCTCTTACCACCATCTCCACCGTCACCATCTCCACCCCCATCATGTGGTTCCCTACTCTCTCCTCTCCCCCATCTCTCCCCCTCTTACCCTCTCTTTCCTCTCTCCTCCCTCCTCCCTCCTCCTCCTTCTAATCCCTCCCTCTCTCCCCTCAATCTCTCTTCCATGCACCCCTTCTTTCAAAATCCTTCTTTAGCCTACGTCGACCAAACTTTCAGTTATCTGCCCTAAAATTACTTTGTATAACTGATCCCCAATTTTCACCTGGCATTTAATATATGATTTAAGTTGATGGGATGGAAGAACTTTGGCTGATGGCATGCAGTGGGAAAATGGAAGTTAGGGAAAATATCTAAGTTCATAGTTCAAAATCTAAACTCAGAGCTTCCGTGGAATTTGAAGAAACAGCAGCAAAGAGAAGCAGGAACGAGCACTGATTGGCTCTAGCCCGAGTGGGAGGAGAGTTAGAAGTGAGTCGGGGCAAACTGTTTAAAAAGAGAGGAAAAACACAGACAGACTTAACTCAGAGCTTCCGTGGATTTTTATAGAAACAGCAGCAAAGAGAAGCAGGGAAAAGGACTGATTGGCTCCAGCCCAAGTGGGAGGAGAGTTAGAAATGAGTCAGAGAGGGAAAACAGTTTAAAACTGAGGAATTTGGTTTGTATATTGGTAAATTAGGCAATTTATCAGACAATATAAGCAAGACGGCTCTCAGGGAGCGGCAGTGAGGGAGCGGCCTTGTGAGTAAAGTGTGAGTCTTTGGCTCGAGAGTCTTCAGCGAGGAGGCTGAGGAGAGAAGGCTACACATAAAGTTCGAGAGGATGGAACGTGGTGAACACATGTTGGGGCAGATGAGACAGTGTGAGGCTTGCAGTATGTGGGAGCCCAGGGACACAGATGGAGCTTCTGGCTGCTACAACTGTGGCACGTGCATCCAGCTTCAGCTCCTAAAGGACCGTGTTGGGGCACTGGAACAGCAGCTGGATGACCTCAGGGCCTTCCGGGAAAACGAGAGTTTCCTGGACAGGACCTACAGTGAGGTTGTCACGCCGAGGATACGGGAAGAACCAAAGTGTGTGACGGAGAGAAAGGGTGGAAATCGTGGAGTGCAGAAGACCCAGGTGGCTGTGCCTAATGAAAACAGGTACGACCTCTTGGGAACTGTCCAGGGAGACGATGTTTCCAGTCCGAGCGGCAGACACGTCAGTAGCTCCAATCCTACCATCTCTAGGATTCAACCGGCAAGACTGACGTCGGGCAGAGCCCTGGTGGTGGGTGACTCCATTGTCCAAGTAGCGGACAGGAGATTCTGTACCTCGTACTAGTGAGGACAGGAACAGGAAGATAGGGGATCTGAATGTGTGGCTGAGGGGCTGGAGCAAGGATTTAGATTTATAGACCACTGGGATCTCTTCTGGGGTAGGGGAGACCTGTACAAAAGGGACTGGTTACACCTTAACTGGAGGGGGACTGACATTCTGGCAGGCATGTTTGCCAGCTCTACACGTGTGGGTTTAAACTAAATAGTTGGGGGGGAGGGATTGACGAATTGGGAGTATAAAGATGGAGTTGAAGGGGAAGTGACCACAGGAAAAATTACAAAAAATTCTTGAATTAATGGGAAGGAAAGCTCGAGAATGAACAACAGAGTAAGGTCAGGGCCAACTGCGAGCGGTGCGAGGCGGTAGTGAATACGGAGGTCAAAGTCCTGTATATGAATGCGCGAAGTATAAGGAATAAAGTGGACGAGCTTGAGGCTCAATTAGAAACTGGCAAGTATGATGTTGTGGGAATTACTGAGACATGGCTGCAAGAGGGCCAGGGCTGGGAACTGAATATTCAAGGGTATACCTCCTATCGAAAAGACAGACAGGTGGGCAGAGGGGGTGGGGTTGCTCTGTTGGTGAGGAATGAAATTCAGTCCCTTGCAAGGGGTGACATTCAAACAGGAGATGTGGAGTCAATATGGGTAGAGTAAGGAATTGTAAGAGTTAAAAAGACCCTAATGGGACTAATCTACAGGCCCCCAAACAGTAGCCTGGATATAGGGTGTAAGTTGAATCAGGAGTTAAAATTGGCATGTAGCAAAAGTAATGCTGTGGTTGGTATGGGAGATTTCAACATGCAGGTAGACTGGGAAAATCAGGTTGGTACTGGACCCCAAGAAAGGGACTTTGTAGAGTGCCTTTGTGATGGATTCTTAGAACAGCTTGTATTGGAGCCTACCAGGGAGAAGGCAATTCTGGATTTAGTGTTATGTAATGAATCGGATTTGCTAAAGGACTTTGAGGTTAATGAGCCATTAGGAGGTAGTGACCATAACATGGTCAGGTTTAATCTACAATTGGAGAGGGAGAAGGGTAGATCGGAGGTGTCACTGTTACAGTTGAATAAAGGGGACAATGGGGCCATGAGGGAGGAGCTGGCCAAAGTTGACTGGAAAGATACACTAGCAGGGATGACAGTGGAACAAAAATGGCAGGCATTTCTAGGAATAATACAAAAGGTGCAGGGTCAGTTCATTCCTAGGAGGAAGAAAGATTCCAAGGGGAGAAAGGGACGACCATGGCTGACAAGGGACGTCAGGGACAGTATAAAATTTAAAGCGAAGAAGTACAACATAGTAAAGGTAAGTGGGAAGCAAGAGGATTGGGTAATGTTTAAAGAACAACAGAAGATAACCAAAAAGACAATACTGATGAGAAAAGATGAGGTACGAAGGTAAGCTAGCCAAGAATATAAAGCAGGATAGTAAAAGCTTCTTTAGGTATGTGAAGAAGAAAAAAATATGGGGAGCAAGGAAATGGCAGATGAGTTGAACAGGTACTTTGGATCTGTCTTCACTAAGGAGGAGACAAACAATCTTCCTGATTATAGTAGTGGCCAGAGGATCTGGGGTGACAAAGGAACTCAATGAAATCCACATTAGGCAGGAAATGGTGTTAGATAGACTGATGGGACTGAAGGCTGATAAATCCCCAGGGCCTGCTGGTCTGCATCCCAGGGTACTTAAGAAAGTGGCTCTAGAAATTGTGGATGCATTGGTAATAATTTTCCAATGTTCTATAGAGTCAGGATCAGTTCCTGTGGATTGGAGGGTAGCTAATGTTATCACACTTTTTTAAAAAGGCGGGAGAGAGAAAACATGGAATTATAGACCAGTTAGCCTGACATTGGTGGTGGGGAAGATGCTGGAGTCAATTATAAAAGATGAGATAGCCAAACATTTGGATAGCAGCAACAGGATTGGTCCGAGTCAGCATGGATTTACGAAGGGGAAATCATGCATGACTAATCTTCTGGAATTTTTGAAGATGTAACTAGGAAAATGGACAACGGAGAGCCAGTGGATTTAGTGCACCAGGACTTTCAGAAAGCATTTGATAAGGTCCCACATAGGAGATTAGTGGATACAATTAGGGAACATGGTATTGGGGGTATAGTGCTGACATGGATGGAGAAATGGTTGGCAGACAGGAAACAAAGAGTAGGGATTAACGGGTCCCTTTCAGAATGGCAGGCAGTGACTAGTGGGGTACCGCAAGGCTCGGTGCTGGGACCGCAGCTATTTACAATATACATCAATGATTTGGATGAAGGGATTCAAAGTAACATTAGCAAATTTGCAGATGACACAAAGCTGGGTGGCAGTGTGAACTGTGAGGAGGATGCTATGAGAATGCAGGGTGACTTGGACAAGTTGGGGGAGTGGGCAGATGCATGGAAGATGAAGTTTAATGCGGATAAATGTGAGGTTATCCACTTTGGTAACAAAAACAGGAAGGCAGATTACTATCTAAATGGCGTCAAGGGAAAAGGGGAAGTACAACGGGATCTGGGGGTCTTTGTTCATCAGTCTATGAAAGTAAGCATGCAGGTACAGCTGGCAGTGAAGAAAGCGAATGGCATGTTGGCCTTCATAACAAGAGGAATCGAATATAGGAGCAAAGAGGTCCTTCTGCAGTTGTACAGAGCCCTAGTGAGATCACACCTGGAGTATTGTGTGCAGTTTTGGTCTCCTAATTTGAGGAAGGACATTCTTGATATTGAGGGAGTGCAGTGTAGGTTTACAAGATTAAATCCTGGGATGGCAGGACTGTAATCTGCTGAGAGAATGGAGCGGCTGGGCTTGTATACTCTGGAATTTAGAAGGATGAGTGGGTATCTCATTGAAACATATAAGATTGTTAAGGGTTTGGACACACTAGAGGTAGGAAACATGTTCCCGATGTTGGGGGAGTCCAGAACCAGGGGCCACAGTTTAAGAATAAGGGGTAAGCCATTTAGAACGGAGATGAGGAAACACTTTTTCTCACAGAGAGTGGTGAGTCTGTGGAATTCTCTGCCTCAGAGGGCGGTGGAGGCAGATTCTCTGCTTTCAAGAGAGAGCTTGATAGGGTTCTTAAAAATAGCGGAGTCAGGGGATATGGAGAGGGCAGGAACGGGGTACTGATTGACGATGAGCAGCCATGATCACATTGAATGGTGGTGCACGCTCGAAGGGTCAAATGGCCTACTCCTTCACATATTGTCTATTTCAAATGCAGGGGATATGGGAAGAAGGCAGGAACGGGTTACTGATTGGGGATGATGAGCCATGATCATATTGAATGGCAGTGCTGGCTCAAAGGGCTGAATGGCCTACTCCTGCACCTATTGTGTATAGTCTATTATCTAAATCAATTCTAAAAGTTGCTATGATTATATGCGACAGCATTAGTATCTAGACAAAATTACAGCACAGAAATGTCAAGAGAAGGTGGCATTAATATTCATATTATACATTATTTTTAAATATGTTTTGATACATGCTATGTTATAAAAATGAGTGATGCAGATCAGTGCACAGTTTGTTACATAAAATAAACTGATATTTCACTTGGATAATGGAGTCTGAAGTCGACTTTTCAACAAATCAAACAGAATACAAAGCAAGTAAAAGCTGGTTAGAATAAAGTTTGCATAATGTTATTATTTTCTTAATAAATGTTTTATCCTGTATAGCTTGTTTAAATGCATTTGTAAATATTGACAGTATTATTATTTGTAACATGGTGTTGTAGCAGTAGAGTTGCTGCCTTACAGCGGCGGAGACCCGGGTTCGATCCTGACTACGGGTGCTGTCTGTATGGAGTTTGTACGTTCTCCCTGTGACCTACATGTGTTTTCTCCGAGACATTTGTTTTTCTCCCACACTCCAACGACACGCAAGGTTGTAGGTTAATTGACGGTATAAAATTGGAAATTGTCCCTCGAGTGTGTAGGATAGTGTTTATGTGCGGGGATCGCTGTTCGGTGAGGACTCGGTGGGTCGAAGGGCCACTAAATTAAACTAAAATAAAATCCTTCAGTTGCTTTTTTTGCTCTCTCCTATTCCCCATGTCATAAGGGGAAATGATTTAATGGGAATCTGAGGGGTAATTGTTTTCACACAAAGGGTGGTGGGTGTATGGAACAAGCTGCCAGAGGAGGTAGTTGAGGCTGGGACTATCCTAACGTTTAAGAAACAGTTAGACAGGTACAAGGATAGGACAGGTTTGGAGAGATAAGGGCCAAACGTGGGCAGGTGGGACCAGTCTAGCTGTGACACACGTTGGCCGGTGTGGACGTTGGGCCGAGGGGCCTGTTTCTACGCTGTATTTCTCTATGAAGCACTTTTGTGTTCCCAAATGGTAAGAAGGAAAGAGATAAATGGACAGGTGCTGCATCTTCTGTGGTTGCATGAAGAAAGTGCACTGAGATGGAAAGAGCAGGGCAGACCAGAGAAAGGAAGGCAAGGTGTCAGCCAGGACAACATTGGATTCATGAAGCCTAAAGGCAACATGGGCAGGGTGAGGTTTTCAACAGCAGATGAGCTGAGGTCCGTTCTCTTTCTGTCATGTGAAACAATAGTGTTATGAATAGTTTGATTCAAATTCAGAAGTTACCAAAGAGAAGAGTGGAGTTAATAGCTCATGTAGATGCAAGGAACTGCAGATTTAGTTTAATTTAGAGATTTTAGTTTTGAGATACAGTGTGGAAACAAGCCCTTCTGCCCACCGAGTCCAAGCCAACCAGCAATCCTCACATACTAATGCTATCCTACACACACCAGGGACAATTTACAATTATACCATGCCAGTTAATTTACAAACCTGTACGTCTTTGGAGTGTGGGAGGAAACCGGAGATCCTGGAGAAAACCCGCACAGGTCACGGTGAGAACATACAAACTCCGTATAGACAGCACCCGTAGTCAGGATTGAACCTGAGCCTAATTAATACTTGTGGTGAAAATAAATCAATTTATGATTATAGCACAACAGCAATGTGTTCACCACTTGAACATAATGGGAGCAGCTGCCATGCAGAGGTTTAGGAATCCCTCGGTGCTGTTGATGGAGTGTGAAAGGGCTTTGGCCTGGTTTGCCAAATGTGGAATGAGTGTTACAATAGACAATAGACAACAGGTGCAGGAGTAGGCCATTCGGCCCTACGAGCCAGCATCGCCATTCACTGTGATCATGGCTGATCATCCACAATCAGTTCCCCGTTCCTGGGGTACTTCTCCCCACATCCCTTGACTCTGCTATCTTTAATACCGCTATCTAACTATCTCTTGAAAGCATCCAGACAATTGCCCTCCACTGCCTTCTGAGGCAGAGAATTCCGCAGATTCACAACTCTCTGGGTCAATTTACCACGTCTCCTTTCTAAATGGCCTACCCCTTATTCCCAAACTGTGGCCCCTGGTTCTGGACTCCCCCAACATCGGGAACATGTTTCCTGCCTCTAGCGTGTCCAATCCCTTAATAATCTTATATGTTTCAATAAGATCCCCTCTCATCCTTCTAAATACCAGTGTGTACAAGCCCAGATGCTCCATTCTATCAACATATGACAGTCCCGCCATCCTGGGAATTGACCTCGTGAATCTATGCTGCACTCCCTCAATGGGCCAGGCTGCTACTGAAAGGCTCAGAGCTCACTGTTGTACAGGGCTCAACGCAGGGGATGAGACGGATTCAGAGGCACAGGCTGACGTGATAGGTAGATATCAAGTGGTGGTTTGGTGAGTTGCCAAGTGGCCCAGTTGAGGTGCACAGTACCAGGAAGAAGGGTCGGCAAAGTTTGAAATGTTGGAAGTAGACTGAATGGGTCAAGATGCGTGCATTGAAACTCAACCTGCCTCACGACATCCCGATCCCACAATGGCTACAATGGCTCGGAGTCAGGAACGGCCGGGTATAGTTATCGACGGGCACAGTTTGGAACAAAATGATCCAATGCATGGCTCGCATGGGGAATTACATCATCCTGTGCATGGCTCTCTTTCAAGTTACTGCATCAATGTAATGATGATTCATGACAGGTAGTGCAGTGTGGCATGTTGTGGTGCGAGCCAGAGATGTGGTATGTTCTCATAAGGTCCTAAGATCATAAGTGATAGGAGCAGAAGTAGGCCATTCGGCCCATCAAGACTACGCCGCCATTTAATCATGGCTGATCTATCGCTCCCTCCACACCCCATTCTCCTGCCTTCTCCCCATAACACCCCGACTCCCGTACTAATCAAGAATCTATCTATCTCTGCCTTAAAAATATCTATTCACTTGGCCTCCACAGCCTTCTGTGGCAATGAATTTCACAGCACCCATAGTCAGGATCAAACGCATGTCTCTGGCACTGTAAGGCAGCAACTCTACTGCTGTGCCACCATGCCTGTTGTGGTATGACCCCGGGCGTCAGGGGTTATGGGGAGAAGGCAGGAGAATAGGGTTAAGAGGGACAGATAGATCAGCCATGATTAAATGGTGAAATAGACTTGATGGGCCAAATGGCCTAACTCTGCTCCTATCACATATGAAGTTAGTTGGCTGTATTGACATTCCACTATCAAACTAAAAAAAAATCTGATTTGTGCTAAAAAACCAGCACTTCTTGACCAAATTTCTAGTTCATGATTCCTTACATCAAAACTTTGACTTTAAAAACCATTTTACCCTTTCATTCCTTCATGTCAGAAAACTTCCTTTCCCAGTTCAGTGACTGTCATGAACATCCTGTTTTGATCCTAAATGGCCTAAAGCTGCCACAGAAATGTCAAGAATGCACAAGCTTTAAATTATAGCTGAAGCTGCGCCTCTTCTCACAGTTGCTTCCCAGTACATCAGAATACAGTGTCAATTGGACTGAATTACAATCCTAGGGTGGCACGGTGGCGCAGCAGTAGAGTTGCTGCCTTACAGCGTTTGCAGCACCCGAGACAATAGATAATAGGTGCAAGAGTAGACCATTCGGCCCTTTGCTGCCATTCAATGTGATCATGGCTGATCATCCACAATCAGTACCCGTTCCTGCCTTCTCCCCATATCCCTTGACTCTGCTATCTTTAAGAACCCTATCAAACTCTCTTGAGAGACCCGAGTTTGATCCTGACGACTGGTGCTGTCTATACGGAGTTTATAGGATCTCCCCGTGACCTGCGTCGGTTTTCTCCGAGATCTTCGGTTTCCTCCCACACTCCAAAGATGGACAGGTTTGTATATTAATTGGCTTGGTATACCGTAAATGTAAAATTGTTCCTGGTGTGGGTAGCACAGTGTTAATGTGCGGGGATCACTGGTTGGTGCGGGTTCGATGGGCCAAAGGGCCTGTTTCTGCGCTGCATCTCTAAACTAAATTCCAGTTTCTATGTTTTTGATAGATATAACAAATATTATAAAACATTTCTACTATGTTCACCTTGTTAAGAAGGTTTAGATTTTTTATTTCAAAGATTCTTGATTTCCATAGATTTCCATCACAATCAAATAAATTACCTGGATTTGAAATATATTTAAGATTAAAATAAAGGTTAAGGTAAATATTTGTATTTTATTGATCATGATGGATGAAGAAACAGTTTATGGAAATATAATGTTGACTCCTTTCTCCCTAAATACATTTATAACATCTCTGGATTCTCCGTAATTTTATCTGCCAGAGCTATCTCAAGTCCTCTTTTCGCCCTCCAAATTTTTTAAAGTATGCCCCTTGCGTTTCTCCCGGAATTCACTTCATCTCAGCTCCTAGCTCATGCATCCTTCCTTTCCCTGACCAGAGCCTCAATTACTCATAACTTCCATACCTTCCTTCCCTGTCTTGTCTTTCACATTAACATAAAAATGAACTCTTGCCCTTTCACTTTTAAAAGCATCCAATTCTCTTTTCCATCTACGTAACTAACCTTTGCTCCATAGATGCTGCCTCACCCGCTGAGTTTCTCCAGCATTTTTGTCTAACTAATCTTTCCACCTACTTATCTATCCAACTACTATCTTCCCCATTGGTGTAGCAATGTTAAACCCCTGTCTCACGGTGCGAGTTGGCCCACGAGTGACCCCGAGTTTTCACTCGTGGTGATCACGTACAGCCAACGTAGCGGGAACGTGGGACCTCGCGCGATCAACTTGTCCACTCGTGGCGCTAACGGCAGGTACCCGCGAAACTTGTGAACTCGTGAAAAAAGTCAAACATGTTTGACTTTTTCCACGAGTCAAATTTACTGTTCAAGTTTAAAATTGAAACATTTAGACTCGTTGTAAGAACGTAGGGCCCGTGCGTTTAACTTAGTGATTCGTGAGTCTACCGTGGGAACTCTTTAAAATATTTCAGTGCCATTCACACTCGAGTCTTAATCACAAAATTTAATTCACCCTAGACTAAATATTCTTTGTTTTTTGATCATTTTCGTCTTATTTTCCCATGTGTACAATTTTATATATAATGTATATCCTAAAAATATGTTAAAAAAAAACTAGGAGTGAAAAAAAAGTTTAATTACCACAGGAGTTGGAAAATCATTCTATTAGAATGATTAAAAAAAAACATTCCAACGTCTAAACACTGGGCTTCAGCCCTATCCTACCCTTTCGGGGGGTGATTACTGCAGTTATTTATTGGAAAATTAGCTATAAAACCATGGAGATGAATCAATGAACATTGGATTTTCCTGACGCGTAGATCTGGTTTTGGGGTCCGGCCAAGAGGAGGTGATGTGGACACGGTTTCAGTTACAGTTCTAGAGGAACATTGCTTCCGATCTAAGTCTCTTATGCACTCCTCAGAAGAACTGGGTGTGCTCTTCACCATTATGGCTCCCAGCCTACAGGTTTCTGATCTGAACAACTAACTTCTTCCCAATTTCTCCTCCACCCACTCCCCCACCCCCCCCCCCCTATTTCCCTCTCCTCCTCGGCGCTCTTGTTCACTCACACCTTCCCTCCCTCCCTCCCTCCCTCCCTCCATCCCTCTCGCAGGGCTTGGTTCAAAGGGGGCAACGAGCCAAGCGGGGTCTGAACCCTTTCTGAAAACGAGCGCAAAGAGTAAAAAGTATTGTCAAGCGCTCCAAACTTCGTTTAAAATAAGTAAATCCGACCTTGGCTAATAATTTAAAAATAAATCCTTATACAAAACCAACACCCTACAAACTCTCTGTCTCTCACGCTGCCTGTTGCCTTGTGGGGGGTGTGTGTCGGAGAGAGGGGGTGTGGGTGTGGAGGGGACCCGATGTGAATGTTACCACTATAGGATGGCGAGCTTGGGCTCTGAGCTGCAGTGATAGAGAGCAGAGAGAGAGAGAGAGAGGGAGAGAGAGTGGGTGTGCGCGTCAGCAGCAAAGTTATATACAACGGGGGTACACAAAAGGCTGGAGAAACTCAGCGGGTGCAGCAGCATCTAAGGAGTGAAGGAGATAGGTGACGTTTCGGGTTGAGACCCTTATATACAACGGGCTTGTACGCGCTGGCAAGGTGGGTTTCCTTTGTTCTCATCCGGGGCTTCAGAGAGATCGGAGAGAATTAAGTCTCCCTTGCACACCACTCCGAACCCAAGGGCCTTGTCACCCCAGACAGATTAATGACGCCCCCCCCCAACCTCCCTCACACCTGGGCACCAAAGCAGCTCAGGAGGCGAACCCTGAGCTCCGTCTCCCAACAATCTGATGCGCATTTTCCCTCTGTAGGTCATATTAATAGATGCAGCCGCGCTGATTTCTATCTTTAACTCAAAGCCACAGGATGGAGGTGTTTTCTTTAACATTGTTGCTTTATTAAAACATACCTTCATTCACGGTTGGCTCAAGTGTAACGGGAGAGGAACTTGGTAACTCGGGAGAGCACCTTGGAACATCGCATAAATAATATGCCCGTGGGAACTCGGTTAAACACTTGACCATAAACTTTGAATCTCGTGCATAACCACGAGTCCGTTTTTTTTCTTTCACTTGGGGTCACTCTTGGGTGGACTCGCACTGTGAGACAGGGCCTTTACAAAATTATGAGATTTAAAAAATCAAGTCTGCAATTTATCCCATCAGATAAAGCATAAAAAGAAGTTTAATTTGACAACTAATTTACTTTCATATCTTCAGTATTAAGAAAATTATGGCCATTTTCATACTTGGAAATTAGCATCTTGCTCCCCATTGCCTTTCATTGTGACTTAACTCAAAAGCTGTGATCTGGAAAAGTTAAAAGCCCATAACTTTCTTAAAAATTAAGAGAACTCAATGAAATTTTCAGTTATTATAGATTGAAGCATTCTGAAACAAATATGAAACAATCTTACTTGGATAACCTGAAATTAAAGCATATAATTAGTTAGTTATCTAATTGTAGCTAATTACAAAATTCAATGAGTAGATCTAAACATCTATCCATTTCTTAAGAAAAGATAAACTTTTTTTAAATTGCCTAAGTGTCCAAATAACATTCACACAATAATCCACAATATAACATAATTTTTAAATCTCATTTTCATGAATATCTGGGCCAAATGGAAGGAATTTAGTGTTTTATGCCTGTAAATTAATGGCCATTTAAATCAACTAGCGAGTGGGTTTTAGTGGAATGCGGTGGATTAGAACATTGCGGTTAGCGGTGAAGTCGGGAGGAAAAGTATTGTTTGTTCATACATTTTTTGGGACCCCATTTCGCAACATAAAAATATTATTAAAGCCTCCCGAAAAACCAACTTTTAATATAAAAATAAACTATTTACATTTTTTTCTCCCCTACGCAAAATCCTTCCGGTTATCGGCGCTCACGGCTTTTGAAGGTGATTTTTAAATTACTCTAGTTAATAAATAATTTAGAGTAATTTAAAAATACCTTCATGAATGAAATGTCGGAGCGATTTCTCATCCACAACGAAATCGCCCGACATTCATCGATTTTCCAGGTCTGTTGAAAAACGGCACTTTAAGCCCGCCCCCCTCTGAAAGGCGCCAAAGTCGCGCACACGGGGAGCGGCAGAACTGCAGCGCTGCTCAAGGTAAGTTTTGCAACATACCTAATTGGTGACCCTCGGACTATCCTTATTCAGATTTTTCTGGCTTTACCTTATCATGTATCTGTACACTGTAAATGGCCCAATTGTAATCATGTATAGTCTTTCAGCTGACCGGATAGCACACAACAAAAGCTTTTCACTGTACCTCGGTACACTTGACAATAAACTAAACTGAACTAAACCTTTCAGTTCTTTTTCCCATTCCCCTTCTATTGATTTTTTTTCCATATCTGCTATTGTTCTAACACTGCCCAGTAAAGATGGTTGTGAATGCATCAGTAGCATCTTCTCACTGTACCTCGGTGCACGTGACAATAAACTGAACTGAAACTGAAACTTTTATTGTGATTAAAATCTCTCAAGCTGAAGAGCTGTAAAGGTGGGAATATAGAATCCACAGTTGAAAGAGATTCTGAATCTCAGCAGGCAAGATCATAAGAGAAGAGTCAAACTTGGTGACCCAAGACTTTTTTGCATCTTCTGCATCTCAAAACATGTGTATCTCTAACTTCTAGTAGGCGTCATTGACGTACAATTAGCTTTCAGTTGCAGTTCAGTTTAGTTCAATTTAGTCTATTTAGTTTAGTACCGAGGTACGGTGAAAAGCTTTTGTTGCATGCTATCCAGTCAGTAGAAAGACAATACATGATTACAATCGATCCATTCACAGTGTATAGATACATGATAATGGAATAACGTTTAGTGTAAGGTAAAGCCAGCAACGTCCGATCAAGGATAGTCCGAGAGTTATCAAAGAGGTAGATAGCAGCTCAGCACTGCTCTCTAGTTGTGGTAGGATGATTCAGTTGCCTGATAACAGCTGGGAAGAAACTGTCCCTGACTCTCAAGGTGTGTGTTTTCACACTTCTATACCTTTTGCCTGAAGGGAGAGGGGAGAAGAGGGAGTGGCCAGGGTGCGACTCGACCTTGATTATGCTGCTGGCCTTGCCGAGGCAGTGTGAGGTATAAATGGAGTCAATAGACAATAGACAATAGGTGCAGGAGTAGGCCATTCGGCCCTTCGAGCCAGCACCGCCATTCAATGTGATCATGGCTGATCACCCACAATCAGTACCCCGTTCCTCCCTTCTCTCCATATCCCTTAACTCCGCTATCCCTAAGAGTTCTATCTAACTCTCTCTTGAAAGCATCCAGAGAACTGGCCTCCAATACCTTCTGAGGCAGAGAATAATAAGATTAAACGAGAACTTACCAGTTTGATCTTTATTTTATTTTATGAGGAGTTTCGATGAGCGTGAAGAAGGCCGTCAGCCCGCATGCGTGTCAATCTTCAAAGCAGCAGTGTGAAATCACAGATAACAGTTGTTGAACTGAACATAGTAAGATTAGAGAGGACTAGAACTACCATATGACCTCACATAGGGTTGGGAGCGGAGGGCACATAATCGCTCATCGTAACTCCTCATAAAATAAAGATCAAACTTCAAACTGGTAAGTTCTCATTTAATCTTACTATTTTACATCGGAGTCACCTGAGTTTAAAGCTCTGTGATTTCATGCCGTGGATACGAGTCCATGCGTCACACACTGCATCAGTTGACCAAGCATGAGTGAAAGTAATGAATGCATTCAGACATGACATAGATTTAAACCATGCTGATGCTTTTTAATTAACAATTTATCACAATAGTGACCCCCTCTCATCCAACTATAAAACAGAACCTAAAATACGGTTGGCAAATACCCCCGGTCTGGCAATGGGTTGTTATAAAATGTTTGGGAGTTCGCTCAATTGACCATCCTGCAGCCACTAGGATATGGTCCAGCGGAATATCCATAACCCTCGCTGCTGATGTTGTAGCAGCCCTGGTGGAGTGAAGGTTGAAAATATTAGTATCTACTCCTGCATAAGCCAAAATCCCATTCTAACCACCCGGAGATGGTCTGAACTAATACCTTCTTATGAGGTTTTTTGTAACTAACAAACATAGCTAGTTTAGAGCCTCTTCGGCTCTTGGTGACCTTGACATATTGTTGTAAATGTGTGACCACAAAACCGAAGGTTCATGGGGTATGCCATGAAAACTAGTTTGAGAGCTGATGCCCCTGGTTTGCTCTGCTTAACTAAATCATAAAAATAAAATTTTATATTATTTTCAGATGTACCATCCTGTTCAGTCGCAATTTATGTAGTGACTGAGACCAGCACCATGAGGATAACTACCTTATGAGAGCCGGGCTAAAGATAAGGGTGTAGCTGGTTCCCCCTGGTGAAGTAGTGTTAACACAACGTCAATATGCACTCTGCAGTGAGCACATACATGGATCAGTCTGACAACCCGAGCCGCAGGAACAGTCTTCTCAGAGTCTGCAAGTCAATGAATTGATTTATCATGCAGAGGCTGGCTTCCCAAGTCACAGGCTGAACCAGCAAGGTTTTATGTTTAGAATAAGCATATAAGGTTCTATTATTATTCCCAACATAAGGGAACCATGGGTGCATAGGCCAGTCAGGCAGTACGAAAAGCCTGAAGCGGGATCTTGCTGGATTTATTGCAAGACCCGACTGATGAGGCAAAATGGAGGAAAGACATAAAAGAACATTCCTCCCCAGTGTTGCGAGAATGTATCACTCGCCACTGTTATGCCACATATTTTTGCAACTGGTGAATGAGCCTGGATGCAAACATATCGATATTCGGTGTTCCATCGAGCCACAATGTCATTAAATACTTTGTGATCCAACATCCATTCTGTGCTGTCATTGATGTTACGTGATGCTTCAACAGCGCCAAATGAGGTTAGGTATCACAGGATACTTTGACTTGATTGCACCCATTGACTAACATATGCTACCACCATAGTGTATCAACTTGTTGAGCAAGCAGATTATGCATATTCACACAATAACCTTTAACCCATAGAATGCACCTAGTGTTTATAGGTAGTTGATACCAATAACTGAAGAATTGGTAACTCATGCAAAACGCATCCGCCTCCGTAACTAGAGATGGCATTCGTAATTTTACATCCTTGAGCACTAGCATCAGTTTGTAATATAACTGAATATTTACTGACCAAAAAATTACTGGAGCAATGCTGAATACTGTTCGTCCACCATTGTGACTTTGGTAGCTTCAGCTGGTAATAGCATAGGTCTGTTGATAATGACCTATATGGTACTTGAGAGGTTACTCCTTTGCATGTTGTAAGTTCTGATAATGCAAAGGCCCAAATTGCACAGCTGAAACACAGCTACTATATTGCCAATTACACTTGATGAATAGAAGGCTGCTTCATAACAACAAGGTTGTTACAGGCTTCTATTGATTCCAATCTCTTGCCCCAGGGCGGGGTCACGGACAAATTAATAGTTAAAGGTAAATCCCAATAATCAATAATTCTGGTTGGTATCAACTTACATTTAACTGGATGGATGAGAAACTCCAATTTCTAAAATATATTTTGCGGCTGAAACAGTTAATTTTAGCAAAATACAGCGTTTAGAATATTATCCAGATAGGCCATAACAAGTGTTTTTGAGCTCTGAGCAGCCCAAGCACAGTTTTAGTAATTTGGTAAATAACCTGGGAGCTGAAGTTAGCCCATTTTTCAATGCTTTAAATGTTATCATTGCCCCATCCAGATAAATTTCAAATATTTCCGGTGATCCCTGTGAGTGGGAACTGAATAGTATGCATCTTTGAGATCGATGCATGCCATAAAGATCCTATGGAAATCAGTTGTTAGACAGTAACGAAGTTTCCTATTCTGAAATGTCTGCACATGGAAGTTAAATCAAGGAAGAACCGACATCCTCCATCTTTCACAATGAACAGGCCATGCCTGCCATAATTTCGAGCCTGCCTTGAACGACAACTCTGGCCATAACTCTGAGCCTGCCTCGAAAGACAATTGGCCATATTTCCGAGCCTGTCTCGAAAGGCAATCCTGGCCATGATACTGAGCCTGCCTCGAAAGACAACTCTGGCCACAATTCCAAGCCTGCTTGGAACCCTTGTATACTGTGCAGTATAAACCGATCTCATGTTTATCATTTAGTGCATTTGTACAAAAACAAGTGTAAATATTACCAACTTGTAAGTGGTCCACTTATCCCATTTTTCAGAAAGAACCAGACCCACCTACCTCCATGGTTACCGGTGGTCTTATGGTAAGCCCAAAGGCCCCCTGACGCGGGTTCTATTGCCGTCCTTGATTTGGAGAGTAGTATTGGTGGGTGCGTGGATTCCATATTTTTCCTGAGACCAACTTGGGCCTTGGCCTGAGACCTCTGCCCAGCTTTCAAGCTGCCACCAGCATCAGTAAACTGCTTGCTGTCGATGGAGGCGTGGAGTGTGTTGTCGCCGAAATGTTGGTCGTTGGTACCTTGATTGGTCCGACAGCTTTTGCTTCCTCATCCAGGTCTTACCTGTTGGATAGGTCTTTCTTGAAGAGAAGATTTGGCAGCTGGTTTCATTTCCTGGATTTTCATGCCCTCTCCAATGTCACCCCAGATAGTGCTGTTCACTGCCGGCACTTTCAGGACCAATTTACAGGTGCATGGTATCTTACAGCTGTCACCTGTTCCTGTAACTCTGGCCCTCTCTGGGTTTTCTGCCAATGGCTGGAAGCCAACCCTTCCTGCAGCAACTCCTTCGTTTGCGAGGATATCGAAACCCTTGAGCCATACGCATGTACTCCAGTATGTTCCACGGACATGCTTCCTAGTTTGGAGTCAGATACACACTGACCCCTCGCACGCCCCTCCACAGAGAGGGAGATTTGTGAGCAGCCCTGAAACAGGTGCTGCCGCAGGTCCCTGAGGATACCTGCGCTGATATGGCCCCTTTTATGGACCAATATTAGGATGGAGCATCATATTTGTGGGATAAATGCTCGAGGGCGCTATCCATGCTCCATCTGGGTTTAAACGTCCAAGGACGTATCCATGAATATCGGAGGGGAACCCTCCTGGCCTGACTCGTCCGAGTCCACAGGCCGAACCGACTTACTCTTGGTTTTACCCCCTTTCTGGGGAACCACAACGGACTGGAAGCAGCTGATCGCTGTATGTCGGAGGGGTCCCTCCTGGCCTGGCTTCCACAGGCATAACTGACTTACTGTTGGTTTTACCCCCTTTCTGGGGAACCACAGCGGTCTGGAAGTTGCCGACCGCACTGTCAGCGACTCGGGTAGCGAATCCGACCACTGCCGGCTACCCGCACTCCCGCGGTCCGTTGCCGGGTTTCCCCGCGGTCTCGGTAGCCGGGTTTCCTCGTCAGGATTTCGCCCTGGATTGTCATCCAGCAGGAATTCTGTAGGAGCTTCCTGCAAGCAAAATCGCAACCTGAGAGCAAGTTCAAAAATATGCCTGCAGGATTTACTAACCGCTGGAAGGATGGACGCGCCCGTCAGTCAGTCGTTGCGCAATGCGTCGACGTAATGACACGCATGTGGGCTGATGGCCTTCTTCACGCAGTCACTCACGTGACTCCGAAGTAAAACTCCACATACTCACTACTCTCTGAGTGAAAACGTTTTTCTTCATCTCCATTCTAAATGCCTTACCGCTTGTTCTTAAACTATGGCTCCTGGTTCTGGACTCCCCCAACATTGTGAACATGTTTCCTGCCTCTAGCGTGTCCAAACCCTTAATAATCTTATATTTTTCAATAAGATCCCCTCTCATCCTTCTAAATTCCAGAGTATACAAGCCTAGCCGCTCCAATCTATCAACATATGACAGCCCCACCATCACTGGAATTAACCTTGTAAACCTACGCTGCACGAATGTGCAAGAATGTCCTTCCTCAAGTTTGGAAACCAAAACTGCACAAAACTGCCAATACTCCAGGTGTGGTCTCACTAGGGCCCTGTATAACTGCAGGAGGACCTCTTTGCTCCTATACTCAACTCCTCTTGTTATGAAGGCCAACATGTAATTCGCTTTCTTCACTGCCTACTGTATCTGCATGCTTACATTCAGTGACTGATGAACAAAGACCCTCAGATCCCATTGCACTTCTCCTTGCGGTCTTGGATCAAGTTCAAGTTCAAGTGAGTTTTTTGTCATACGCCCCTGATAGGACAATGAAATTCTTGCTTTGCTTCAGCACAACAGGATATAGTAGGCACACATACAGAACAGATCAGTGTGTCCATATACCCTTATATAAATATATACACACATGAATAAATAAACACATAAAGTGCAAATAACAGATAATGGGTTATTAATGTTCAGAGTTTTGTCCGAGCCAGGTTTAATAGCCTGATGGCTGTGGGGGAGTAGCTATTCCTGAACCTGGTCGTTGCAGTCTTCAGGCTCCTGTACCTTCTACTTGAAGGTAGCAGGGAGATGAGTTTGTGACCAGGATGGTGTGGGTCTTTGATGATACTGCCAGCCTTTTTGAGGCAGCGACTGCGATAAATCCCCTTGATGGAAGGAAGGTCAGAGCCGATGATGGACTGGGCAGTGCTTACTACTTTTTGTAGTCTTTTCCTCTCCAGGGCACTCAAGTTGCCAAACCAAGCCACGATGCAACCGGTCAGCATGCTCTGTACTGTGCACCTGTAGAAGTTAGAGGGAGTCCTCCTTGACAAACCAACTCTCCTTAATCTTCTCAGGAAGTAGAGGCGCTGATGTGCTTTCTTAATAATTGCATCAGTGTTCTCGGACCAAGAAAGATCTTCAGAGATATGCACGCCCAGGAATTTGAAGCTCTTGACCCTTTCAACCATCGACCCATTGATATAAACTGGACTGTGGGTCCCCATCCTACTCCTTCCAAAGTCCACAATCAGTTCCTTGGTTTTGCTGGTGTTTAGGGCCAGGTTATTGTGCTGGCACCATATGGACAGTTGCTCGATCTCTCTTCCATACTTATCCCCATCAGTGATACGTCCCACAACAGTGGTGTCGTCAGCGAACTTGATGATGGAGTTCGCACTATGACCGGCTACGCAGTCATGAGTCTGATCAGGAACAGTCAACATGGATTTGTGCCTGGAAGGTCAGGTTTGACAAACCTTCTTGAATTTTTTGAAGAGGAAATTGATGAGGGTAAAGCAGTGGATGTTGTCTATATGGATTTCAGTAAGGCCTTTGACAAGGTTCCCCATGGAAGGTTGGTTAAGAAGGTTCAATCTTTGGGTGTTAATGGCGGAGTAGCAAGATGGATTCAACAGTGGCTAAATGGGAGATGTCAGAGAGTAATGGTGGATGGCTGTTTGTCAGGTTGGAAGCCGGTGACCAGTGGGGTGCCTCAGGGATCTGTGTTGGGTCATAGAACCATAGAAACATAGAAAAATAGGTGCAGGAGTAGGCCATTCGGCCCTTCGAGCCTGCACCGCCATTCAATGTGATCATGGCTGAACATCCAACTCAGTATCCTGTACCTGCCTTCTCTCCATACCCCCTGATCCCTTTAGCCACAAGTGCCACATCTAACGCCCTCTTAAATATAGCCAATGAACTGGCCTCAACTATCTTCTGTGGCAGAGAATTCCAGAGACTCACCACTCTCTGTGTAAAGAATGCTTTCCTCATCTCAGTCCTAAAGGAATTCCCCCTTATCCTTAGACTGTGACCCCTTGTTCTGGACTTCCCCAACATTGGGAACAATCTTCCAGCATCTAGCTTGTCCAACCCCTTAAGAATTTTGTAAGTTTCTATAAGATCCCCCCTCAATCTTCTAAATTCCAGCGAGTACAAGCCGAGTCTATCCAGTCTTTCCTCATATGAAAGTCCTGACATCCCAGGAATCAGTCTGGTGAATCTTCTCTGTACCCCCTCTATGGCAAGAATGTCTTTCCTCAGATTTGGAGACCAAAACTGTACGCAATACTCCAGGTGAGGCCTCACCAAAACCCTGTACAACTGCAGTAGAACCTCCCTGCTCCTATACTCAAATCCTTTTGCTGGCACCATATGGACAGTTGCTCAATCCTTTTGCTATGAACGCTAACATACCATTTGCTTTCTTCACTGCCTGCTGCACCTGCATGCCTACTTTCAATGACTGGTGCACCATGGCACCCAGGTCTCGTTGCATCTCCACTTTTCCTAATCTGCCACCATTCAGATAATAGTTACCCTCATGTTTTTGCCACCAAAGTGGATAACCTTACATTTATCCACATTATACTGCATCTGCCATGCATCTGCCCATTCACTCAGCCTATCCAAATCACCCTGCAGTCTCCAAGCATTCTCCTCACACCTAACTATACCCCCCAGCTTGGTGTCATCTGCAAATTTGGAGATGTTGCATTGAATTCCCTCGTCCAAATCATTAATATATATTGTAAATAGCTGGGGTCCCAGCACTGAGCCTTGCGGTACCCCACTAGTCACTGTCTGCCATTCTGAAAAGGACCCGTTTACTCCTACCCTTTGCTTCCTGTCTGCTAGCCAGTTTTCTATCCACATCAATACTGAACCCCCAATAGCGTGTGCTTTAAGTTTGTATGCTAATCTCTTATGCGGGACCTTGTCGAAAGCCTTCTGAAAGTCTAGATATAACACATCCACTGGTTCTCCCTTATCCACTCTACTAGTTACATCCTCGAAAAATTCTATCAGATTTGTCAGACATGATTTACCTTTCTTAAATGACTTTGTCCAATGATTTCACCACTTTCCAAATGCGCTGCTATCCCATCTTTATTAACTGCCTCTAGCAGTTTCCCCACTACCGATGTTAGACTAACTGGTCTGTAATTCCCCGCTTTCTCTCTCCCTCCTTTTTTAAAAAGTGGGATTACATTAGCTACCTTCCAATCCTCAGGAACTACTCCGGAATCTAAGGAATTTTGAAAAATTATCACTAATGCATCCACTATTTCTGTGGCTACCTCCTTGAGTACTCTGGGATGCAGACTATCTGGCCCTGGGGATTTATCGGCCTTCAATCCGTTCAATTTACCCAACACCACCTCCCGGCCAACCTGGATTTCACTCAGTTCCTCCATCTTATTTGACCCCCGTTCCACTGCTATTTCCGGCAGATTATTTATGTCTTCCTTAGTGAAGACAGAACCAAAGTAGTTATTCAATTGGTCTGCCATGTCCTTGTTCCCTATGATCAATTCACCTGTTTCTGACTGCAAGGGACCAACATTTGTTTTAACTAGTCTCTTTCTCTTCACATATCTATAAAAACTTTTGCAGTCAGTTTTTATGTTCCCTGCCAGTTTCCTTTCATAATCTATTTTCCCTTTTCTAATTAATCCCTTTGTCCTCCTCTGCTGGATTCTGAATTTCTCCCAGTCCTCCGGTAGGCTGCTTTTTCTGGCCAATTTGTATGCCTCATCTTTTGTTTTTACACTATCCCTGGTTTCCCTTGTTATCCATGGATGCACCACCTTCCCTGATTTATTCTTTTGCCAAACTGTATGAACAATTTTTGTACTTCATCCATGCAGTCTTTAAATACCTTCCATTGCACATCCACTGTCAACCCTTTAAGAATCATCTGCCAGTCTATCTTGGCCAATTCACATCTCATACCTTCAAAGTTACCTTTGTTCAAGTTCAGAACCCTTGTTTCTGACTAAATTTTGTCACTCGCCATCCTAATGAAGAACTCAACCATATTATCGTCACTCTTGCCCAAGGGGCCACGCACAACAAGACTGCTAACTAACCCTTCCTCATTACTCAATACCCAGTCTAGAATAGCCTGCTCTCTCGTTGGTTCCTCCACATGTTGGTTGAGAAAATTATCCCGCATACATTCCAAGAAATCCTCTTCCTCAGCACCCCTGCCAATTTGATTCACCCAATCTACATGCAGATTGAAGTCACCCATTATAACCGTGTTACCCTTGGTGCACGCATTTCTAATTTCCTGTTTGATGCCATCCCCAACTCCAATACTACTGTTAGGTGGCCTGTACACAACTCCTACTAGCGTTTTCTGCCCCTTAGAGTTTCGCAGCTCTACCCATATCGATTCCACATCATCCATGCTAATGTCCTTCCTTTCTATTGCATTAATCTCCTCTCTCACCAGCAACGCTACTCCACCTCCTTTTCCTTTTCGTCTATCCCTCCTGAATATTGAATATCCCCAGATGTTCAGCTCCCAGCCTTGGTCACTCTGGAGCCATGTCTCCGTGATCCCAACTATAGCATAGTCATTAATCGCTATCTGCACCTTCAACTCATCCAACTTATTACGAATGCTCCTCGCATTGAGACGCAAAGCCTTCACTGTTGTTTGTCATGTACATCAATGATCTGGATGATGGGGTGGAAAATTAGATAAGTAAGTATGCAGATGATACTAAGATAGGTGGTGGTGTGGATAATGAAGTAGATTTTCAAAGTCTACAGAGAGATTTGGGCCATTTGGAAAAGTGGGCTGGAAGATGGCAGATGGAGTTTAATGCTGATAAGTGTGAAGTGCTACATCTTGGCAGGACAAATCAAAATAGGACATACATGGTAAATGGTAGGGAATTGAGGAATGCTGTGGAACAGAGGGATCTAGGAATAACTGTGCATAGTTCCCTGAAGGTGGAATCGCATGTAGATAGGGTGGTAAAGAAAGCTTTTGGTGTGCTACCTTTATAAATCAGAGCATTGAATATAGGAGTAGGGAAGTAATGTTAAAATTGTACAAGGGATTGGTAAGACCAATTCTGGAGTATGGTGTACAATTTTGGTCGCCTAATTATAGGAAGGATGTCAACAAAATAGCGAGAGTACAGAGGAGATTTACTAGAATGTTGCCTGGGTTCAAGCAACTAAGTTACAGAGAAAGGTTGAACAAGTTAGGTCTTTATTCTTTGGAGCACAAAAGGTTAAGGGGGGACTTGATTGAGGTCTTTAAAATGATGAAAGGAATAGATAGAGTTGACGTGGATAAGCTTTTCCCATTGAGGGTAGGGAAGATTCAAACAAGAGGGCATGACATGAGAATTAAGGGACAGAAGTTTAGGGGTAACATGAGGGGAAACTTCTTTACTCAGAGAGTGGTGGCTGTGTGGAATGATCTTCCAGCAGAAGTGGTGGAAGCAGGATCGGTTTTAACATTTAAAAGTAATGTGGATAGCTATATGGACGGGAAGGGAATGGAGGGGTATGGTCTGAGTGCAGGTAGATGGGACAAGGGGAAAATAAATGGTTGCACGGACTGGAAGGGCCGAGAGGGCCTGCTTCCGTGCTGTAATTGTTATATGGTTATATGAGTGTAGAGTGAGTACAGCAGGGGGCTGAGCACGCAGACTTGAGGTGCTCCCGTGCTGATTATTATCGAGTCTGACACATTTCCACCCATACGAACAGACTCTGGTCTGTGAATGAGGAAGTCGAGGATCCAATTGCAGAGGGATGCGCAGAGACCCAGTTCTGCGAGTTTGGTAACCAGCTTGGAGAGGATGATAGTATTAAATTCCGAGCTGTAATCGATGAATAACAGCCTGACATATGAGTTTTTGTTGTCCAAGTGGTCCAGAGCGGAGTGGAGGGCCAGCGAAATCGCATCCACCGCTGATCTGTTGTGGCGGTAAACAAACTGCAGTGGGTCCAGGTTTTTGTCGAGGCAGGAGTTGATTTGCGCCATGATCAACATCTCGAAGCACTTCATCACCACAGGCATTAGTGCCATAGGTCAATAGTCATTGAGGCACGTCACCTTGCTCTTCTTGGGCACTGGTATAATTGATGCCCTTTTGAAGCAGGTGGGAGCCTCAGACCTCAGAAGTGAGAGGTTGAAAATGTCGTAAAAACTCCAGCACAGGTCCGCACAGGTTTTTAGAACACGACCAGGTATACCATCAGGTCCAGACGCTTTTCGAGGGTTTACCCCTCTGAAGGATTTCTTGACGTCGGCCTCTGTGACTGAGACAGAAATACCATCACAGCGAATGGGGGCTCGGGAAGGCACATCAGTGTTCTCACTATCAAAGCGTGCGTAAAACGCATTGAGCTCATCAGGGAGTGATGTTTCGCCGACATTCGAGCTGCTTCCTGATTTCGCTTTGTAGGAGGTGATTGCATTCAGACCCCGCCACAGCTGCCGAGCATCTGTCTCATCCTCCAGCTTGAAGCAGAAGTCCCTTTTGGCCATTTTGATGGCCTTACCAAGGTCGTATCTAGACTTTTTGTAGACCACTGTATCATCAGACATGTGTCTGGTCGTCAGAAGAATGCCCGGTGTCTGGTCTTCAGAAGAGTGCGGATCTCAAAGCTCATCCAAGGTTTCTGATTGGGAAACACTCGGAAGGTTTTGGTGGGGATGCAGTCCTCCACACATTTCTTAATGAAGTCTGTAACGACTGTGGCGTATTCGTTCCTCACCCTGAATACCGGCGTTCCACAGGGCTGTGTGCTGAGCCCCCTCCTCTACTCCCTCTTCACCTATGACTGCACACCTGTACATGGTACTAACACCATCATCAAGTATGCAGATGATACAACGGTGATTGGCCTCATCAGCAACAACGATGAGTCGGCCTACAGGGAGGAGGTCCAGCACTTAGCAGCATGGTGCGCTGACAACAACCTGGCCCTTAACTCCAAGAAGACCAAGGAGCTCATTGTAGACTTCAGGAAGTCCAGGGGCGGCACGCACACCCCCATCCACATTAACGGTACGGAGGTGGAACGTGTTTCTAGCTTCAGGTTCCTGGGAGTCAACCTCTCCGACGACCTCTTGGACCCACAATACCTCAACCCTGATCAAGAAGGCTCACCAGCGTCTCTTCTTCCTGAGGAGACTGAAGAAGGTCCATCTGTCTCCTCAGATCCTGGTGAACTTCTACCGCTGCACCATCGAGAGCATCCTTACCAACTGCATCACAGTTTGGTATGGCAACTGCTCTGTCTCCGACCGGAAGGCATTGCAGAGGGTGGTGAAAATTGCCCAACGCATCACCGGCTCCTCGCTCCCCTCCATTGAGTCTGTCCAAAGCAAGCGTTGTCTGCGGAGGGCGCTCAGCATCGCCAAGGACCTCTCTCACCCCAACCATGGACTGTTTACCCTCCTACCATCTGGGAGGCGCTACAGGTCTCTCCGTTGCCGAACCAGCAGGTCCAGGAACAGCTTCTTTCCGGCGGCTGTCACGCTACTCAACAATGTACCTCGGTGACTGCCAATCACCACCCCCCCCCCCCCCCCCCCCCCGGACACTTATTATTATTTATTCAAATCATTTGCTGTGTCGCTCTTCCAGGGAGATGCTAAATGCATTTCGTTGTCTCTGTACTGTACACTGACAATGACAATTAAAATTGAATCTGAATCTGAATCTGAATCTGAATCAAGTCCATGGCCGAGTCCTTGAACATTGCCCAGTCTACAGACTCCAAACAGTCCTGTAGTTGTTCCTCTGCCCCCACCCACCCCCCCCCCCCCCCCCACCCCCCCCACCCCCCCACGACCAGCACTGTGCTGTCCTCACCTCTGGGGTGCACTCTTTAATTGCTGGAAGAAGCAGCACTGCGGTATGGTCGGATTTACCGGTGAGGGCGAGGGATAGAGCGGTAGGCATTCTTGATGGTGGTGGAGCAGTGGCCGAGGGTGTTTGGTCCTCTGGTGCAGCAGGAGACATGTTGGTGGAAGTTGGGAAGTGATTTCTTTAGGTTTGCCTTATTGGAGTCCCCAGCAATGGTGGTAAATGCCTCGGGGTAAGATATCTGGTGTTTGTTGACCACGGCGTGCAGCTCCTCCATTGCCAGACGGACATCTGTCTGGGGTGGGATGTAGACCGCAGTCAGGATGATGGAGGTCAATTCCCTTGGGAGATAGCAGGGACGGCACTTCACCGCCAGAAATTCGAGGTGTGGAGAGCAGGAGTTGGACAGGACTGCCACATGTGAGCACCACGCAGAGTTGACCATGAGGCAGACGCCCCCTCCTCTCCCTTTCCCAGATGCCAGTGTACGGTCCATGCGGTGGATGGAGAACCCTTCAGGCTGGACTGCTGAGTCTGGGGAGCTGGGGGTGAGCCATGTCTCTGTGAAACAGAACACAGAGCATTCCCTCAGCTCCCTTTGATAAAGCAGTCTTGCCCTTAAGTCCTCCACTTTATTTTCAAGGGACTGTAGTCTGACCTGAAGTCCTGCCCGCCGGCCACATTTCCGGACACAATTTAGGCTTCCCCTTTGTTTCCAGGTACTGAGTTTACTGTACCTGCGGTTTCTGCGGACCTGCGCTGGAACGGGGGTACCTTCACAGATGGCAGCTCCAGCTCCTTCAAAGTCGGCAGCTGCAGCTCCAGCTTCATTGTTCCTGGAAGATCCAGCCCGTCGGCTCTGGAGGTCATCCCAGGGTTCCCATATACAGTACCTGTGATCCTCAGTCGGGTCGGGAGTTCTGCAGCGAGCATGGGAAAATTTAAAGTTGGATGGAGCTGTTCCCAATCTAAGCTTTGATGCATCCTGATAAAATGCTTTCCAAAATGCTCCATTTCTCCCTCCACAGATGCTGCCTGACCTGCTCTGAATTGTGTTTATTTTTTATTATTTAGGTTTCCAGCATCTGGGATATTTCCTTAAGGCTAATCCTTTAGCTTATTGACTTCTTCTGTTACCACTCTTTTTTGTCTTGTATTGTAATTTGTTATTTGAACTCTGATTTGTTCTTCATTCTGTTCCTTTATTCTCCCCTCTTTAACTTATAGATCACCTCTTAGCCCTTGAAGATAGACACAAAGTGCAAGAGTAACTCCGTGGGACAAGCAGCATCTCTGGATAGATGGAATGGGTGATGTTTCGGGACCAGTCCGATGAAGGGTCTTGACCCGAAACGTCATCCATTCCTTCTAACCTGAGATGCTACTTGTCCCGCTGAGTTACTTCAGCATTTTGTGTCTTAAGTTCTATGTGAACCAGCATCTGCAGTTCCTTCCGACACTTTTCATCCGCTTAGCCCTTACTGTTCCAAGAAGAACGTTTGGACATTTCCATTAGAGTACAAAATTATTTTTAGCACCTTGTAAAATTTGTGCTGTGTCTGACCAAAGACATTAAAATCTTTCCTGACGTGTTTCCTGATATGTCAGTAGAGATTGGCCCCATGGTTTGCTCAGCCTGCAACATGTGGGAGATCAGGGATATGGTCGGTGTCCCTGGTGACTACATTTGCATGAAGTGTGTCCAGTTACAGCTCCTGGCAGACTGCATTGAACGATTGGGGCTGCAGGCTGGATTCATACTGAAGCATCCACGATGCGGAGAAAGTCGTGGATAGCACGTACAGCGAGTTGGTCAAACCGCAGGTAAAAGGTAAGAGGACAGAAAGGGAGCGGGTGGCCAATAGCCAGCAAAGCAGTAGGCAGGTAGTGCAGGAGTCCCCTGCGGTCATCTCCCTCCTAAACAGGTATACAATTTTCGATACTGTTGAGGGAGATGGCTCATCAGGGGAATGCAGCAGCAGCCAAGTTCATGGCACCATGGGTGGCTCTGCAGCACATGAGGGGGGAAAAAAGAGGGGAAGGGCAATAGTAATAGGGGATTCAATTGTCAGGGGAATAGATAGGCGTTTCTGCGGCCGCAAACGAGACTCCAGGATGGTATGTTGCCTCCCTGGTGCAAGGGTCAGGGATGTCACTGAACGGCTGCAGAACATTCTGGAGGGGGAGGGTGAACAGCCAGTTGTCGTGGTGCATATTGGCACCAACGATATAGGTAAAAAAAGGGATGACGTCCTACAAGGTGAATTTAGGGAGCTAGGAGATAAACTTAAAAGTAGGACCTCAAAGGTAATAATCTCTGGATTATTACCAGTACCACGGGCCAGTCAGAGTAGAAATAGGAGGATATTGCAGATGAATACGTGGCTTGAAAAATGGTGCAAGGGGGAGGGATTCAAATTTTTAGAGCACTGGAACCATTTCTGGGAGAGGTGGGACCAGTACAAACAGGACGGTCTGCACCTGGGCTGGAATGGAACCAATGTCCTTGGGGGAGTGTTTGCTAGTGCTGTCGGGGAGGATTTAAACTAATGTGGCAGGGGGATGGGTACAAGAGCAGAGAGGCAGGTGGGTGTAAAACGAGGGTAGAAGCAATAGGGAGCAAGGTGAAAATTAGAAGTGGCAGGCAGACAAAACCAGGGCAAAAATCAAAAAGGGCCACTTCTCAACATAAGTGTATAAGGGGTAAGAGCGTTGTAAAAACAAGCCTGAAGGTGTTGCTGGTTAGAGAGGAGATTAACGCAATGGAAAGGAAGGACATTAGCTTGGAGGATGTGGAATCGGTATGGGTAGAGCTGCGAAACACTAAGGGGCAGAAAACACTGGTGGGTGCTGTGTACAGGCCACCTAACAGTAGTAGTGAAGTTGGGGATGGTATCAAACAGGAAATTAGAAATGCGTGCGACAAAGGCAAACCAGTTATAATGGGTGACTTCAATCTACATATAGATTGGGTGAATCAAATTGGCAGGGGCGCTGAGGAAGAGGATTTTTTGGAATGTATGCAGGATAGTTATCTAAATCAACATGTAGAGGAACGAATGAGAGAGCAGGCTATTTTAGACTGGGTATTGAGTAATGAGGAAGGGTTAGTTAGCAGTCTTGTTGTGCGTGCCCCCCGGGCAAGAGTGACCATAATATGGTCGAGTTCTTCATTAGGATGGAGAGTGACATTGTTAATTCAGAAACAATGGTTCTGAACTTAAAGAAAGGTAACTTTGAGGGTATGAGACGTGAATTGGCCAAGATTGACTGGCAATCAATTCTAAAAGGGTTGACGGTGGATACGCAATGGAAGACATTTAAAGACTGCATGGATGAACTACACAAATTGTTCATCCCAGTTTGGCAAAAGAATAAATCAGGGAAGATAGTGCATCCGTGGATAACAAGGGAAATCAGGGATAGTATCAAAGCAAAGGATGATGCGTACAAAGTAGCCAGAAAAAGCAGCATACCAGAGGACTGGGAGAAATTCAGAGACCAGGAGAGGAGGACAAAGGGCTTAATTAGGAAAGGAAAAATAGATTATGAAAGAAAACTGGCAGGGAACATAAAAACTGACTGCAAAAGTTTTTATAGATATGTGAAGAGAAAGAGACTAGTTAAAACTAACGTAGGTCCCTTGCAGTCAGAAACAGGTGAGTTGATCATGGGGAACAAGGATATGATGGACCAATTGAATAACTACTTTGGTTCTGTCTTCACTAAGGAAGACATAAATAATCTGCCGGAAATAGCAGGGGACCGCTGGTCAAAGGAGGAATTGAGTGGATTTTCAGGTTAGTTGGGAAGTGGTGTTGGGTAAATTGAATGGATTAAAGACCGATAAATCCCCAGGGCCAGATAGGCTGCATCCCAGAGTGCCTAAGGAAGTAGCTCCGGAAATAATGGATGCATTAGTGATAATCTTTCAAAACTCTTTAGATTCTGGAGTAGTTCCTGAGGATTGGCGGGTAGCAAACGTAACCCCTCTTTTTAAGAAGGGAGGGAGAGAGAAAACGGGGAATTACAGCCCAGTTAGCCTAACATCGGTAGTGGGGAAACTGCTAGAGTCAGTTATTAAAGATGGGATAGCAGCACATTTGGAAAGTGGTGAAATCATTGGACAAAGTCAGCATGGATTTACGAAAGGTAAATCATGTCTGACGAATCTTGCGGAATTTTTCGAGGATGTAACTAGTAGCGTGGATAGGGGAGAACCAGTGGATGTGGTGCATCTGGTCTTCCAGAAGGCTTTCGACAAGGTCCCACATAAGAGATCAATATACAAACTTAAAGCATACGACATTGGGGGTTCAGTATTGATGTGGATAGAGAACTGGCTGGCAAACAGGAAGCAAAGAGTAGGAGTAAACAGGTCCTTTTCACAATGGCAGGCAATGACTAGGGGGGTTCCGCAAGGCTCAGTGCTGGGACCCCAGCTATTTACAATATACATTAATGATCTGGATGAGGGAATTGAAGGCAATATCTCCAAGTTTGCGGATGACACTAAGCTGGGGGGCAGTGTTAGCTGTGAGGAGGATGCTAGGAGACTGCAAGGTGACTTGGATAGGCTGGGTGAGTGGGCAAATGTTTGGCAGATGCAGTATAATGTGGATAAATGTGAGGTTATCCACTTTGGTGGCAAAAACAGGAAAGCAGACTATTATCTAAATGGTGGCCGATTAGGAAAAGGGGAGATGCAGCGTGACCTGGGTGTCATGGTACACCAGTCATTGAAAGTAGGCATGCAGGTGCAGCAGGTAGTGAAGAAAGCGAATGGCATATTAGCTTTCATATCAAAAGGATTTGAGTATAGGAGCAGGGAGGTTCTATTTCAGTTGTATAGGGTCTTAGTGAGACCACACCTGGTGTATTCCGTACAGTTCTGGCCTCCAAATCTGAGGAAGGACATTATTGCCATAGAGGGAGTGCAGAGAAGGTTCACCAGATTGATTCCTGGGATGTCAGGACTGTCTTATGAAGAAAGGCTGGATAGACTTGGTTTATACTCTCTAGAATTTAGGAGATTGAGAGGGGATCTTATAGAAACTTACAAAATTCTTAAGTGGTTGGACAGGCTAGATGCAGGAGGATTGTTCCCGATGTTGGGGAGGTCCACAGCTTAAGCATAAGGGGGAAATCCTTTAGGACCGGGATGAGAAGGACTTTTTTCACACAGAGAGTGGTGGGTCTCTGGAACTCTCTGCCACAGAGGGTAGTTGAGGCCAGTTCATTGGCTATATTTAAGAGGGAGTTAGATGTGGCCCTTGTGGCTAAGGGGATTAGAGGGTATGGAGAGAAGGCAGGTACGGGATACTGAGTTGGATGATCAGCCATGATCATATTGAATGGCGGTGCAGGCTTGAAGGGCCGAATGGCCTACTCCTGCATCTAATTTCTATGTTTCTATGTTTCTATGTAGGAAGGAACTGCCGACGCTGGTATACATAGAAACATAGAAAAATAGAAAAAAGATGCTGGAGTAGGCCATTCGGCCCTTCGAGCCAGCACCACCATTCAATATGATCATGGCTGATCATCTAAAATCAGTACCCCGTTCCTGTTTTTTCCCCATATCCCTTGATTCCTTTAGCCCTAAGAGCTGAACTGAACACCCTCTTGAAAACATCCAGTGAATCAGCCTCCACTGCCTCCTGTGGCAGAGAATTCCACAGATTCACGACTCTCTGTGTGAAGTTTTTCCTCATCTCAGTCCTAAATGGCCTACCCGTTATTGTTGAACTATGACTCCTGGTTCTGGACTCCTCCAACATCAGGAACATTTTTCCTGCATCTAGCCTGTCCAATCCTTTAAAAATGTTATATGTTTCTATAAGATCCCCTCTCATCCTTCTAAATTCCAGTGAATACAAGCACAGTCGACCCATTCTTTCATCAGATGTCAGTCCCGCCATCTCAATAGCAATAATGTCCTTCCTCAAATTAGGAGACCAAAATTGCAAACAATACTCCAGGTGTGGTCTCACCAGGGCCCTGTACAACTGCAGTAGGACCTCCTTGCACCTAAACTCAAATCCTCTCGCCATGAAGGCCAACATGCCACTATCTTTCTTCACTGCCTACTGTACCTGCATGCTTACTTTCAGTGACTGATGTACAAGCACACCCAGGTGTTGTTGTACTTCCCCTTTTCCTAATCTGACACCATTCAGATAATGGCCTTCCTGTTCTTGCCACCAATGTGGATAACCTCACATTTATCCCCAATATACTGCATCTGCTATGCATCGGCCCACTCATCCAACCTACCCAAGTCACCCTGCAGCCTCATAGCATCCTCCTCGCAGCTCACACTGCCACCCAGCTTTGTGTCATCTGCAAACTTGGAGATGTCACATTTAATTTCCTTGTCTAAATCGTTAATATATATTGTAAATAACTGGAGTCCCAGCACTGAGCCTGGCGGCACCCCACTAGTCACTCACTGCCTGCCATTCTGAAAAGGACCCTTTAATTCCTACTCTTTGCTTCCTGTCTGCCAACTAGTTCTCTTTCCGTCAATACCCTACCCCCAATACCATGTGCTCTAATTTTACACACTAATTTCTTGTGAGGACATTGTCAAAGGCTTTTTGTAAGTCCAGATACACCACATCCACTGGCTCTCCCTTATCCATTCTACTGTTACATCCATAAAAAAAGTCCAGAAGTCACGTATGATTTCTCCTTCATAAATCCATGCTGACTTTGACCGATCCTGTCACTGCTTTCCAAATGCGCTGCTATAACATCTTTAACAATCGACTCAAGCATCTTCCCCACTACCGATGTAAGGCTAACTGGTCTATAATTCTCAGTTTTCTCTCTCCCTCCTTTCTTAAAAAGTGGAGTTACATTGGTTATCCTCCAGTGATCCAGAAATGATCCAGAGTCAAGAGAACATTGGAAAATGATCACCAATGCATCCACGATTTCTAGGTCCACCTCCTTGAGTACTCTGGGATGCAGACCATCAGGCCCTGGGGGTTTATCTGCCTTCAGTCCCACCAGTTTACCTAACACCATTTTCTGACCAATGTCAATTCCCTTCAGTTCCTCCCTCCCACTATTTGGTCCCCTAGTTTTTCTAGGAGATTGTTTGTGTCTTCCTTAGTGAAGACAGAACCGAAGTACTCATTTACTCTGTTCTGCCATTTCTTTGTTTCCCATTATAAATTCACCTGTCTCTGATTTTAAAGGACCTACATTTGCCCACTAATCTTTTTCCTTTTTACATATCTAAAAAAGCTTTTAGATTCAGTTTTTATATTCCCCGCAAGCTTCCTTTCATGCTCTTTCCCCCCCCCCCCCTCTTAATTAACCCCTTTGTCCTCCTCGGTTGAGTTTTAAATTTCTCCCAGTCCTCCGGTTTGCTGCTTCCTCCGTCCAATTTATTTGCCTTTTCCTTGGATTTAACACTATCCTTGATTTCCCTCGTTAGCCACGGTTGAGCCGCATTCCCCGTTTTATTTTTTCGCTAGACAGGGGTGACCAATTTCTAGATGTGGTTCATCCATGTGGTCTTTAAATCTTCACCATTGCAACTCCACTGTCAACCCTTTAAGTATAATCTGCCAGTCTATCCTAACCAATTCCCCTCTCATACCTTCAAAGTTTCCTTTATTTAAGGTCAGGACCCTAGTCTCTGAATTAACCGTGTCACTCTCCATCCTAATGCAGAATTCCACCATATTATGGTCACTGTTGCCCAAGGGGCTTTGCACAACTAGATCATTAACTAATCCTTCCTCATACCCAGTCTAGGATGACCTGCCCTCTAGTCGGTTCTTCGACATCAAATCGGTTCTACTACATCTACATTCTTTACACAAAAGATAGGCACAAAATGTTGGAGTAACTCAGCGGGACAGGCAGCATCTCCAGTCTGAAGAAGGGGCTCGACCCGAAATGTCACCCATTCCTTCTATCCAGAGATGCTGCCTGTCCAGCATTTTGTGTCTTAACATCTTTCCTGAGGTATGTTTCCAGAATTGTTCCCAATACTCTCACTAAAAGAATCAGTGGTCCGCAAGAAAGGGAGTTATAATGGTATTACAGGTGGAAATATTGCATTCACTTCTCTTTCATTTAATGGCTACAAGATTTTTGTGTTAAGCTTTCTATTATCTGCATTTTGCCACTGTTGCTATGTGTAATGTCACAGGAGGATAAAATAGTAATATTATATCACATCAGAATAGTGGGAAAGTACTGGACGTGCTATACAACACAAAGCAAAATACTTAAAAGGCAAATTTGCACACACGAGGAATAGATACTGACACTTCAATGAATAATTCCTATTTATGTGCGCTCAAATTGTCCCATCTCTCAGAACTGCAGGTCACCCCTTGAAAGCTCCAGCCCACTAACTGCTTTGCTTATTCCGCGGATGCTGACAGATCTACTGAGTATTCTGTTACTTCTGGTTTTATTTGAGATTTTCATAACTTGCATATTTTGTTTTCTTTCTCGCTTGCATTTCCCATTCTATAATTGTCTTTAACCCGAATCCACTTGATATCTTTCATTCTACAAACGGGTATGTTGTGAGATGCCCAACGGCAGAATATGATGCCTGTTCTTTAGTTATTTATAGATGCACAAGGTTCTCCCCTCCTTTTGTACAGCTTTTGGAGAGGGAATTGTGAAAAGGTTAAAAAACTGGACCTTGACCGGAAATAATTAATTCTCATAAAATAAGCTAGTCGGGCTGATGTAAAACCCCATATGCTTTATCAGTACTCTTCAGGGATAGGAATCTGCCATCCTACCCAGTCCGGCCTATATGTGACTACAGACTCCCAATAACGTAACACGCAAACGGCCACTTAAATGGTCCAGTCGGTCAAAGAGTTGGTACCACAACTGACAGATTGGCACAGAATCAAGAATGGAATCAGATGGACCTCCCGACATCAACTTTGGCACTAAATTCAAGATGGTGTTCAACTTGGAGGGGATCTTCACAAGTTCACAAATTATAGGAGTATAATTAGGCCATTCGGCCCATCGAGTCTACTCCGTTATTCAATCATGGCCGATTCCTGCCTCCTCATCGCATTTTCCTGTCTTTGTGCCTTTCCCCCATAACCCTTGACACCCATTCTAATCACGAATTTGTCTATCTCTGCCTTAAAAATATCCACTGACTTGGCCTCCACAGCCCTCTGGAACTCCACTGATTAACTACCCTCTGACTAAAGAAGTTCCTCCTCACCTCCAGTCTAAAAGAACGCCCTTTAATTCTGAGGCTATGACCTCTGGTCCATGACTCTCCCACCAGTGGAAACATCCTTTTCACATCCACTCTCTGTGCCTTTCATTATTCTGTAAGTTTCAATAAGTTTCAATTTGACAGCACTGGGCCTGTACTCACTGGAGCTTAGAACCTTATAAACTGGAGAGAAGGAATGGGTGGCATTTCGGGTTGAGACTCTTCAGACTCAGTCTTCAGGTCTGAAGAATGGTCTCAACACGAAACGTCACCCATTCCTTCTCTCCAGAGATGCTGCCTATTCAGCTGAGTTACTCCAGCTTTTTGTGTCCACATTCGGTTAAAACAGTTTGCAGATTATCTGGTGTGTTGTGCGTGGGAGCTTGCTGTGTGCATTCCGCAGGCAACCAGATGGTAATAAATAAAACATGCTTCTTGTTGTCAAGGGGGGGGGGGGGGGGGGAGTGGGAGGAGATAAAATTGTTTGCTGTCATACACATTTGTCAGCGGCCCGCCAGGGAATGTGTCCCCCCCCATGTTTTAAAAGTGATTTACTATGCCCCGAGCCGTCTGGCCTTGAGGATGGGGCGGGGCTGAATCACCCGGTGTGGGTTTCAGGGTCTGGGGGTCGGGGGGGTGGGGGGGGGGGGGGGGGGGAATCACCCTGGTGTGGGGGTTGGGGCCCGATGGCGGTGCATCGCAGTTAGTAACTGTGGGACGCTCCCGTCTTCACCAGTGGGAGGGTGGGGGTCATTTTCCCATAGGTGACTGGGCAATCTGAACCCAAGCACCAAGTTGTAAGCGGCCGAAGGTGTGCATTCCTCGGGACAACGCCCACTCTCCCACGGCCACGCTCCACGGGCTGCGGGTCGGGTGGAGCGGAGGTGTGGGACAATGTTCATCCCCCCCACAGTGATGTGATGGACACGGGTGTCTGGACCAATCGCTGACAAGTCCCACCCCCCCGGCAACAACATGTCCGTTATTTGACTATTCTGTTGAGCGGCAGTCAGTTCGTTGGGGTACTGATTTTGGATGATCAGCCATGATCATATTGAATGGCGGTGCTGGCTTGAAGGGCTGAATGGTCTACTCCTGAGCCTATTTTCTATGTTATTATGTAAACAAGCGTCTGCAGTTGCTTGCTACACATCTCACAGTACAGTTTCCAGGAGGAAAGTTTTTCATCCAGCACATGCAAGACACCAATGTGAAAGCTTCAGTATTTCTTGCCAAATGTCCCTGGCAACGCAAAATATTAAATTCCAATATTTACACCGTCGCAACCAAGTGGAAGCAATATTTTATCCCTGATCTCTCTGCTTCATGAAGCTGTGGGATTTCTAGGTTAATTGCACAATGAGTGTGTGCCAGAAAGTTAAGCTGCAAAATGAACAGCTTAAGCACCCTATTAGTGATGTGATAATTACGAATAAGTGCCATTCAATCTCTCTGGCCTAGAAATTCTTTGCCATCTGCCAATGTATGTACAGTAAATGTGGTGGTGTGGGCTGGGCCAGGCAGCAATTCATTTGGCTCCACTGCATGTTCCACAGATCTATTTCAAGATGTAGATGAGACTTGTGCACACAATGCACTGAACAGTCATGGTGGCGCAGCGGTAGAGTTGCTGCCTTGCTGCAAAATGCAGCGCCGGAGACCCGGGTTCCATCCCCACTACGGGCGCTGTCTGTACGGAGATTGTACGTTCTCCCCGTGACCTGGATGGGTTTCCTCCGAGATCTTCGGTTTCCTCCCACATTCCAAAGACGTACAGATTTGTAAGTTAATTGGCTTGATAAATGTAAAAATTGTCCAGTATAAATTGTCCAACTTCCAGTATAGTCCCCGGTAGACTCTTCGGAAGGTACAAGGCACAAGGTACAACAGCCTTGCCTTTGTGTACTTTACAAAGGAAGATGTTTCTGGGAGGTAGTAGGTGTGGGAGGAGAAGAGAGTTGGTACACAATTGGAGAGGTGCCTTGGGATAATCATAAGGTCATAAGTGATAGGAACAGAATTAGGCCATTCGGCCCATCAAGTCTACTCCGCCATTCAATCATGCCTGATCTATCTCTCCCTCCTAACCCCATTCTCCTGCCTTCTCCCCATAACCCCTGACACCCGTACTAATCAAGAATCTATCTATCTCTGCCTTAAAAATATCCATTGACGGCCTCCACAGCCTTCTGTGGCAAAGGGTTCCACAGATTCACCACTCTCTGACTAAAGCAATTCCTCCTCGTTTCCTTCCTAAAGGGGCGCCCTTTAATTCTGAGGATTTGATGAACCGCAACAAAGACCATTGCATCCTTTTCCAGACCTTAACACATTCCAGAAGTGGATGGATGATGGTCTTATACCCACTGGAGCAGCAGCTTGCATTTCCGTCCAGACTCCCGGAGCACAAAAGATGATCTGAAGGAGAGAAAACTTCACCTCCAGCCATGCAATGTCAAGGGTGACACGGTGATGCAGTAGTAGATTTGCTGCATTAAAGCGCTTGCTGCGCCAGAGACCCAGGTTTGATCCCGACTACGGAGTTTGTACGTTCTCCCCGTGGCCGCCTGGGTTTTCTCCGATATCTTCGGTTTCCTCCCATACGCTTAGCTGGGCACTCCAAAGACGTACAGGTTTGTAGGTTAATTGGCTTAGGTTTGTATACTTGGTGTAAGTGTAAATTGCATCTAATGCATGTAGGATAGTGTTAATGTGCGGGGATCGCTGGTCGGTGCAGACTCGGTGGGCCTCAAGGTCTATATCCGAGCTCTATCTCTAAAAAAAGGCAAACTTGTTCTGGTAATGAGGCATTATTTTGAACGTTTTTGAAAGTCTACTTGCGGCAACAAGTGACAAGATTCACCATCTCCTGTTCACACATGGTCCTGAAGACTTTCTGCAAAGACTACTGACGGACAAGTGATTAAAGGTGATACTCTACAGAAACTTTCCTACAAGGAGTAGATGCTGCAGTGAGTTCAACCCAATGGAAAGTTGTGCAGAAACATGACCAGGCCCACCCTTCTCAACAACGGCAACTGATAGAATCTCAGCATGCTATAAACTTAATGGTTGAGTACCCATTTAAGGTAGCATCAGACTGAGGGCTTTATTGGTAATTGTAGGAAGGAACTACGGATGCTGGTTTAAACTGAAGATGAACACAAAATGCTGGAGTAACTCAGCGGGACAGGCAGCATCTCTGGAGAGAAGGAATGGGTGATGTTTCAGGTCAAGACCATTCTTCAGACTGAGAGTCAGGGTCTGCAGAAGGATCTCCTCCCTAAACGTCACCCATTGCTTCTCTCCAGAGATGCTCCAGCATTCTGTGTCTGTCTTTGGCATCATTGATAAATTTGCCCCCCTTTCCCTGGAGCTTTGTACATCTGGCTCACCAGATGAAATGGAAGATGGCTCAGGCAACTGGTTTGGCCAAGAGCAAGGAAGAGCCACATCTGCACTGCATTATCCCGGTTCAGCCTCATACCAGCCCACGTTACTATTAAAGCCCCTGTCCCACTTAGGCGATTTTTTCGGGGATTATAGGCGACTAGGCTGTCGCCACATGGTCGCGGGGTGATGCCTGTATGGCTGTCAGTTGTCTCCTCAAGTCGCTCAAAGAGCCGTAACGTTTTTCTGGTCACCGCTGAATTTTGAAATGTTCAAAACGTTTCGGCGACTGTGGGCTTGACGTAGCTTGTCTTCTCCTGTTGTAGGCGTTGTCGCCTGTTGTCGCCAGGATGACACAGGTTGTCACCAGGTGACGTTGGTTGTCGCCGGATGCTAACTTTGGTGAATTCCATTGGCGACTACCTACGTCAACCTACGTCAACCGGTGACAGGTACCAGCGACTGAATGGTCTTCAGTTGTCTCCGGTTGTCGCCGAC
Organism: Raja brachyura; assembly: GCA_963514005.1. The sequence continues at coordinate 24,953,967 of OY740788.1, forward strand.
AGGGTCGTTGCTTGTCGTAGATTGTCATGGGTGGACGTAGGTTGACTTCGATTGTCATAGGTTGTCGCCTGTGTGCTCGTAGGTTGTCGTAGGTGTGGTCGTAGGTGGACGTCCAAATGGGTCGCCGGTCGTCGCTAGCTTTCCGTAGCTTGTCGTAGACATTGTCATAGGGGGGGGTCCAGTCACCGACCTGTCACCGACCTGCTACGACTGTGACAGTCGCCAAAAAATCGCCTAAGTGGGACAGGCTCTTTAGGGAAGATACTGTGTTGAGCCTTCTATATGTTGATTAAGGACACTCACCTTGGCACACTGGAAAAATTCCACTTCTGCACGGTGGTGCAGCGGTAGAGTTACTGCCTTACAGTGCTTACAGTGCCAAAGACTCGGGCTCGATCCTAACTACAGGTGCTGTCTGTACAGAGTATGCACGTTCTCCCTGTGACCACGTGGGTTTTCTCTGAGATTGTCTGTTTCCTCCCATACTCCAAAGACGTACAGGTTTGTAGGTTAATTTGCTTGGTATAAATGTAAATTGTCTCTAGTGTGTGTAGGATAGTGCTAGTGTGTGGGGATCACTGGTCGGGGTGGATTTGGTGGACAAAAGGGCCTGTTTCCGTGCTGTATCTCTATACTAAACTATGAGACGCCCAGTCAATATTGGGAAATTGAAATCTTCCACCTTATATTCCTACAACTATCTGCAATTAAGGATAAGGGGGAAATCTTTTAGGACCGAGATGAGAAAAACATTTTTCACACAGAGAGTGGTGAATCTCTGAAATTGGCTATCACCATCAATTTCACCATCAATGTCCTGCCTTCACTGTGATAGAGCTTCCAAGTAGCACAACGGGAGAGTTGCTGCCTTACAGACCCAGAGACCCGGGTTCTGATTCGTTCCTGACTACAGGCGCTGTCTGTAGGGAGTTTGAACGTTCTCCCCGCGACCCCGTGGGTTTTCTCTAGAATCTCTGCTTTCCTCCCACGCTCCAAAGACGTGCAGTTTTGTAGGCTAATTGGCTTGGTGAAATTGTAAATTGTCCCTCGTGTGTGCAGGACAGTGTTAGTGTGCGGGGATCGCTGGTCGGTGCGGACTCAGTGGGCCGAAAGGCCTGTTTGCCCGCAGTATGTGTAAACTAAACTAAACTAAACTTAGGCAGTGCAAGTCCCCCTACATCTTTAGGATAACACAAATGATTTCTTTTAATTCTATATGCTTTGCAGTCCCATATAAAATTAGTAATATTAGAATCTAGTTTTTTATTCAAATATTTTGGTATATATATTGGAGAGAGGTTTAAATGGTTTGCTGGTGTTGCGACTCCCGAAGGCAGGTACCTCAGAGCTGGGTAACATAATAAAAAAACAGGTTCAAGTTTAAGAAAATAATCTTTAATTTAGTTAAGAGAAGACAAAAACCCGAACCTGATTTAAACAACAGGGACAAGAATCGACTAATAAACAAATATAACAGTGCTCCAGCCAGCCTCGCAATGGACTGTCGAACCAGTCTCTAACTTGCCTAAATGGAGATAACCCTGAAACAAAATACACAAAAACTCTCAGGAGCCCTTATCCATCCCAATACAACATTAAAAATATAGGTAACAATACACAAAGTTCTATGCCATGTGACCAGGCCTCCTGCAGCTCAGACCGGCAGCCTGTTGGCTTAGTCAGGGTCGACGAAGAAGAGAGACAATTCTGGGAACTCCTGATATTTAAGCTTCCGATGAGTCACCTGTCACCTCACGCAGCTTGGCCAATTGGGTACAGGAGCTCTTAACCCCTTGATTCCTGACTCCCAGCCATGGGGCCTGCACTCAGGAGAGAAACAGAAAAGGTAAGTACATAGCATTCACTGGGGGGGGGGGGGGGGGGGGAGTGCCTAACACCCCCACCCAAAGATACTGAATAAGCTTCAGAAGAAACTATGCAGTACTAAAACACTACTGGCTCGACAAGGCGCCAGCCAAGATATTATCCTTGCCCCTTATGCGCCTGAACTCCAGGTTGTATTCTTGCAGCTGCCAACTCCAGCTCATTAACCGCTGGTTCTTACTCGTCATGTTCTGCAAAAAAACCAAAGGGTTATGATCCATGAATACGATGACAGGGACATTCAAGGAGCCCACATAAACCTCGAAATGACTCAGAGACATAAACACAGCAAGGGTTTCTTTCTCAATGGTGGAGTACCACCTCTGATGGGGATTAAACTTCTTAGAGAAGTACAAGACTGGATGCCCCACCCCATCTGAATCATCCTGTATAAGAACCCCACCAACCCCACGACCACTAGCATCCACAGCCAGCTTAAATGGACGCTCAAAATTAGGTGCCGCAAGCACAGGTGTGTGCACCAGAAGACCTTTAGTATGATCAAAGGCTTGTTGACACTCAGCGGACCACATAAAAGCTAGCTTTGGACTCAGCAAATCCGTCAAAGGAGCAGCCACTGCAGAGACGTTTGGACAGAACCCCCTATAGTACCCAACCATAGCCAGATACCTACGGAGTTCAGTCCTAGATGTTGAAACAGGAAATGCGACAATATGTCCCACCTTGTCCTCGAGAGTGCGAACCTGACCCCGGCCCACCATCTTTCCCAGATACGTCACCGTGGCCTGGCCAAACTCACACTTCCCCAGATTGATCGTTAGGTTTTCCTCTGCTAGACGACAAAATATCTCCTTCAGATGACTGATGTGTTCGATCCAAGACCTGGAGCACACAACTAAATCATCAAGGTATGCTTCACAGAAGGACAAACCAGACAATACCATGTTCACTAACCGTTGGAAGGTTGCCGGCGCATTGCGCATTCCAAATGCCATTACCGTGTACTGAAGAAAGTTATCAGGCGTAACGAACATTGAGATCTCCCTCGCCTGCCTAGTCAAAGGAACTTGCCAATACCATTTTAGCAAGTCCAACTTAGACACAAAAGATGCACTTCCCACATGATCCACGCAATCCTCCATCCGTGGAAGAGGATAGCAATCCGGCTTAGTTACAGCATTCACCTTCCGAAAGTCCGTGCAAAACCTGTCCTCCCCATTAACCTTCGTAGCCAGTAGGTACGGAGAACTCCATGGACTACAACTAGGTTCAACGATTGCATGCTGCAGCATATAGTCAACCTGACCTCTTAGGCGATGACGCTTGTCAGGATTGACCTGATACGGATGCTGTTTAATTAGCACCGGCCACGTCAATGTCATTTTGCAGCACAGACGTCTGAGAGGGCACATCCAAGAACAGTGACCTATTTGACCCCACCAAAGCAAGCAGATCATCCCGTTGACTTCCAAACAAATGAGACAACGCAAGGGAAGCGACTCCAAAGCTTCAGAGTTGCACAGCTTTTCCTGCGTCACTGCCACAGACAACCGTGCCTCACCCATATCACCACCCGTGTCAGGGGGCAGCACTTCTACAGCCAAAACTGTCTTAGACAAAACCGAAGGACACAGCTCCACCCCATCAACCTGTACATGCTCCTGCTCATGGTATTGCTTCTGCATGTTGACATGACAGAGCTGAATCTTACGCCTCCGATCAGGGGTACCAATAACATAATCCCTTGCACCAACCTTCTTAACCACCTGATAGGGACCACTATACCGAGCCTGCAGACTGGAACCAGGAATAGGCAACAACACCAGGACATTGTCACCTGGAGAAAAATTCCTACTAGAAGCCTTCTTGTCAAACCAGCCCTTCACCCTAGACTGAGCAGAAGCAAGATTACCCATTGCCAGTTTGCATGCCCTCCGCAGTCTAGACCTAAAAGTACAGACGTGGTCTAAAATACTACGTTTTGAATTCTCCTGCAACCATTTCTCCTTCAGGACCCTCAACGGACCACGAACAGTGTGCGCAAACACCAGGTCAGCAGGACTGAACCCTAAAGATTCCTGCACGACCTCACGCACCACAAACATAACTAGATGAACCCCCTCATCCCAGTCTTTTTCAAACTCCAAGCAGTAAGTCCTTAACATAGATTTCAAAGTCTGGTGAAACCGCTCGAGAGCTCCCTGGCTCTCAGGATGATATGCACTGGAGTAACAATGCTCAATATCCAACAACTTCATTACCTGACCAAAAACCTTTGACATGAAGTGGGAACCTTGGTCACTCTGCACAACCTTGGGCAAACCGAACAACGAAAAAACCTTAGTGAGGAACTTCACAATGGCAGGGGCAGTAATATTACGCAAAGGGACCACCTCCGGAAAGCGGGTCGACACACACATAATTGTGAATAAAAACTTGTTGCCCACCCTTGTCCAAGGTAGAGGACCCACACAATCAACTAGAATTCATTCAAATGGCTCCCCGACCACAGGGATTGGATATAAAGGCGCAGGAACAATTGATTGGTTCGGCTTTCCTGCCACCTGGCAAATGTGACAACACCTGCAGTGCTGCTTCATGTCCTTTTTCAACCCTGGCCAAAAAGAATTCCATAAGATACGGTCATACGTCTTATTGACCCGCAAATGTCCACCCAGAGGTCCATCATGAGCCAAACTGAGTATCTCGTCCCTATACCGACGAGGTATCACAATCTGATAAACCACGCTCCAATCATCTTGCCCTGACATATCCATGGGAAACCACTTTCACATCAGTAAGCCATTCCTCAGAAAATACCCCTTTGCTGTGGAATCCATATCCCCCTCAGGCACCGTGCAGTCGAACAGATCCGATAAACCTGGATCATTCTTTTGCTCCTCAACCAGCCGGTCACGTGACAGCGACACCGGCACATTTTCAGACAAGACCCCATCTTGAGTTGTAGAAACACCCTTCACAACACAGGATCCATCATCCTGATCCCCAAATATGCTCTCACTCAGGTCCACTACATCTTCAAACTTTGCCTGGCCTTTTGCCATAGCCCTCGTGACAGCACAAGCTGTGAAGACCGTCGGATGCTGCATAGCCAATCTATCAGGACTCTGCACCACCGGAACAGCCGTCACCTCAGGAGTAATGAAAACTCTACCTCCTGCCTCCTGCCAAGTCATTACCCAAAATCACAGAAACTCCCGCAACGGGAAAACACGGCCGTAACCCAACAATTACCCGGCCTGAAACCTACTCGGACTCGAGACTCACGGTATGCAAAGGCACTACCATGTCCTCCAACCCAAATCCTACCACAGGGACACTGGACCCAACCGATGACTCCCCAGAAAACGGCAGTACACTATCCAACTCTATGACCCCCATCCTCTAGAGAAACAAAACCTTTCGTGATGAACGCAGAATAATTACTACACTCATCAGTTGCAGGCATCCCAGGAACCACAGGTGCTTTTTGTGTACCAACCAAAGCCACAGGCTTTGCATTTCTCTTGTGCAGGACGGGACACGACTTTAAGATGTGCCCGCTCCCTTTACAATAGTAGCACACAGGACCTTCCTCTGATACTGCCACTGGCGACACCACTTCCTAAAGCGCCGGAACTTCTGCCGGTACGCCTCTGGAACAAATTCATAAGCCCTTAATACCGTAGACTTCACATACTCATAGTCCCGATTGCTGTCAACAGATAAAGACGAGTACACCTCCCGTGCTTTTCCCACAAGGACACACTGCAAGAGCAAGGACCACATGTCCCTAGGTCAGTCTGGTGAACCTTCTCTGTACTCCCTCTATGGCAAGAATGTCTTTCCTCAGATTAGGAGACCAAAACTGTACACAATACTCTAGGTGTGGTCTCATCAAGACCCTGTACAACTGCAGTAGAACCTCCCTGCTCTTATACTCAAATCCTTTTGCTATGAATGCCAACATACCATTTGCTTTCTTCACTGCCTGCTGCACCTGCATGCCTACTTTCAATGACTGATGTACCATGACACCCGGGTCTAGTTGCATCTCCCCTTTTCCTAATCGGCCACCATTCAGATAATTCTCTACTTTCCTTTTTTTGCCACCAAAGTGGATAACCTCACATTTATCCACGTTGTACTGCATCTGCCATGCATTTGCCCACTCACCCAACCTAACCAAGTCACCTTTCAGCTTTTAGCATCCTCCTCACAGCTAACACTGCTCCCCAGCTATGTGTCATCCGCAAACTTGGAGATGTTGCATTCAATTCCCTCATCCAGATCATTAATATATATTGTAAATAGCTAGGGTCCCAGCACTGAGCCTTGCGGTACCCCACTAGCCTGCCATTCTGAAAAGGACCCATTTACTCCTACACTTTGCTTCCTGTCTGCCAGCCAGTTCTCTATCCACATCAATACTGATGTGGATAGAGAACTTTAATCCATTCAATTTGCCTTCCACTTCCCGGCTAACCTGGATTTCACTCAGTTCCTCCATCTCATTTGACCCCCAGTCCCGTTATTTCCGGGAGATTATTTATGTCTTCCTTCGTGAAGACAGAACCAAAGTAGTTATTCAATTGGTCTGGCATGTCCTTGTTCCCCATGATCAATTCACCTGTTTCTGACTGCAAGGAACCTACATTTGTTTTAACTAATCTTTTTCTCTTCACATATCTATAAAAACTTTTGCAGTCAGTTTTTATGTTCCCTGCCAGTTTTCTTTCATAATCTATTTTCCCTTTCCTAATTAAGTTCTTTGTCCTCCTCTGCTGGACTCTCCCAGTCCTCTGGTAGGCTGCTTTTTCTGGCTAATTTGTATGCTTCATCTTTTGTACTATCCCTGATTACAATACTATCCCTGATTTCCCTTGTTATTCACGGATGCACTGCCTTCCCTGATTTATTCTATTGCCAAACTGTGATGAACAAATGTTGTAGTTCATCCATACAATCTTTCAATGTCTTCCATTGCATATCCACCGTCAACCCTTTAAGAATCAATTGCTAGTCTATCTTGGCCAATTCATGTCTCATACCCTCATGGTTACCTTTCTTTAAGTTCAGAACCCTTGCTACTGAATTAACAATGTCACTCTCCATCCTAATGAAGAACTCAACCATATTATGGTCACTCTTGCCCAAGGGGCCAGGCACAACAAGACTGCTAACTAACCCTTCCTCATTACTCAATACCTTGTCTAGAATAGCCTGCTCACTCGTTGGTTCCTCTACATGTTGGTTTAGAAAACTATCCCGCATATATTCCAAGAAATCCTCTTCCTCAGCACCTCTGCCAATTTGATTCACCCAATCAATATGTAGATTGAAGTCACCAATTATAACTGTTTTACCTTTGTTGCACGCATTTCTAATTTCCTGTTTGATGCCATCCCCAACTCCGCTACTACTGTTAGGTGGCCTGTACACAACTCCCACTAGCGTTTTCTGCCCCTTAGTGTTTCGCAGTCCATATCGATTCCACATACTCCAAGCTAATGTCCTTCCTTTCTAATGTGTTAATCTCCTCTCCATACAGCAACGCTACCCCACCTCCTTTTCCTTTCTGTCTATCCCTCCTGAATATTGAATATCCCTGGATGTTCAGCTCCCAACATTGGTCGCCCTGGAGCCATGTCTCCGTGATCCCAACTATATCATATTCATTAGTAACTATCTGCACATTCAGCTCATCCATCTTATTACAAATGTTCCTTGCATTGAGACACAAAGCCTTCAGGCTTGTTTGCACAACACTCTTACCCCTTATATACTTATGTTGAGAAGTGGCCCTTTTTGATTTTTGCCCTGGACTTGTCTGCCTGCCATTTTTACTTTTCACCTTGATACCTATTGCTTCTACGCTCAATTTACACCCCTCTGTCTCTCTGCTCATGCTCCCATCCCCTTGGCACATTATTTTAAATCCTCCCCGACAGCACCAGCAAACACTCCCCCAAGGACCTTGGTTCCATTCCAGCCCAGGTGCAGACCGTCCTGTTTGTACTGGTCCCACCTCCCCCAGAACTGGTTCCAATACCTTAGAAATTTGAATCCCTCCCCCTGCACCATTTCTCAAGCCACGTATTCATCTGCAATATCCTCTTGCTACTCTGATTAGCACGTGGCACTGGTAGTAATCCAGAGATTATTACCTTTGAGGTCCTACTTTTAAGTTTATCTCCTAGCTCGCTAAATTCACCTTGTAGGACCTCATCCTGTTTTTTACCTATATCGTTGGTGCCAGTGTGCACCATGACAACTGGCTGTTCACCATCCCCTCCAGAATGTTCTGCAGCCGTGCAATGACATCCCTGACCCTTGCACCAGAGAGGCAACATACCATCCTGGAGTCTCGTTTGCGGCCGCAAAAAAGCCTATCTATTCCCCTGACAATTGAATCCCCTATTACTATAGCCCTTCCATTCTTTTTCCTCCTCTCCTGTGCCACAGAGCCACCTATGGTGCCATGAACTTGGCTGCTGCTGCTTTCCCCTGTTGAGCCATCTCCCCCAACAGTATCCAAAATGGTATATCTGTTTAGGAGGGAGATGACCGCAGGGGACTCCTGCACTACCTGCCTACCGCTACGCTGGCTAATGGCCACCCGTTCCCTTTCTGTCCGCTTAACTTTTACCTGCGGTGTGGCCAACTCACTGTACGTGCTGTTCACGACTTCCTCAGCATCGTGGATGCTCCAGTATGAATCCAACCACAGCTCAAGACCGTTCAATGCGGTCTTCCAGGAGCTGTAACTGGATACACTTCCTGCACACGTAGTCACCAGGGATACCGACCATATCCCTGATCTCCCACATGTTGCAGGATGAGCAAACCATGGGGCCGATCTCAACTGACATGGTTTACCCTCAAATTAAATCAACTCGCTCACACTATAAAATTCTTAATCCTTTAAACTGTACCTTTACTAAAAAGCACTGTGCCCTTAACTCACTGTACCCTTAACTCACTGTACCCTTAACTCACTGAACCCTTAACTCACTGTACCCTTAACTCACTGAACCCTTAACTCACTGAATCCTTAACTCATTGAACCCTTAACTCACTGTACCCTTAACTCACTGAACCCTTAACTTACTGTACCCTTCACTCACTGAACCCTTAATCAGAAAGCAGAAATGCAAACCTGGGATTGCTCCCAATCAGCTGCTTCCTCTAGTCCGCTTCCACCAATCAGCGGCTTCCACCAGACCACTTCCTTTGAAGTGTGATGGAACATTACAGAGTGGGTCCTCCTCTCGTTCCAACGGCTCCTGGGCCTCTGTTAAACAAAGCCCGCGCTCGATTTTTAAATTCACCGCCCGGAAACTCCTCCTCTCGCTCCAACGGCTCTTGGGCCTCTGTTAAACAAAGCCACACGCTCGATTTTTAAACTCACCACCCGGAAACCCTTCCTCTCGCTCCAATGGCTCCTGGGCCTCTGTTAAACAAAGCCCCGCGCTCGATTTTTAAAAAATACCACCCGGAAACTCTTCCTCTCGCTCCAACGGCTCCTGGGCCTCTGTTAAACAAAGCCCTGCGCTCGATTTTTAAACTCACCGCCCGGAAACTCATCCTCTTGCTCCAACAGCTCCTGGGCCTCATTATGAGGATCTTTTGTCTTGCTGATGCCAATCCTCTTCTATATTTTGGTGTAAAAGTTTAGTTTAGTTTAGTTTAGAGTTTAGAGATACAGTGTGAAAAAAAGGCCCTTTGGCCCACAGTGTCTGCACTGACCTGCGATCATCCATACATTTGTTCTGTCTTACACACTAGAGACAATCAGCAGAAGCCAATTAACCTACAAATCTGAAGGCATACACAAAAAGCTGGAGTAACTCAGCGAGTCAGGCAGCATCTTTGGAGAAAAGGAAAAGGTGATGTTTCGGGTTGTGACCCTCCTTCAGAGTGTTCGTATTCCTTTTCTCCAGAGATGCTGCCTGACCCGTTGAGTTACTCCAGCTTTTTGTGTCAGCCTTTAGTTTAAACCAGCATCTGAAGTTCCTCCCTGTCCTTATCTTTGGAATGTGGGAGATTGAAAAAGGCTGTGTACACTGGCTGGGGCTGCACCCTGTGTTTCTCTTGGAGTCGTGTAGTGAAGATCATACTCACTGCACCTCTGGAAGAACTGGATCCTTACTGTGATTCAGGGATTAGCTCTTCGCCTATTTGAAAGCTGCTTTCATAGTCATAGAGTGATAGAGTGTGGAAACAGGCCCTTTGGCCCAACTTGCCCACACCGGCCAATATATCCCAGCTACACTAGTCCCACCTGCCTGCGTTTGGTCCATATCCCTCCAAGCCTGCCCTATCCACGTACCTGTCCAACTGTTTCTTAAACATTGGGATAGTCTCTGCCTCAACTACCTCCTCTGGCAGCTTTTTCCATACACCCACCACCCTTTACGTGAAAAAGTTACCCCTCAGATTCCTATTAAATCCTTTCCCCTTCACCTTAAACCCATGTCCTTCGGTCCTCGAACCACCTACTCTGGGCAAGACCTTATATTAAAAAATGAATGCACCAACAATATACTGTGCCCTCCCAGGTGGCCTGGCTCCATAACCCAGCCAGCTTCATTTGATTTTGAATGATGGTTGAATGATTTAACTTTCTGGGTGAGGAATTGAGCAGCTCAGCTGGTAAGTGACATAACTGATCGCACTTTCTGGCAAGTGCCCGGGTGGAAATGAGCCCACCATAGGGGGGGGGGGGGGGGGCATGTTCTAACAGTTATCAAGTTGTCCGACATGCATTCATGTGTCCCACAGCCAACATTTCTCCCCCTGGCAACAGCATCCTGTTGGTTTATGTGCGTTTTTTTCCCAAAGGAGAGCTCCATTTAACTGAAACAAATGATCTACGCCAAGCTTTTTTTGGCAACATTAGAGTGAACATGGTCGGCACATAAAACAATGCACAGTTCAATGCCAGTAAAATATCACCGGCCAAGTGCAAATGGGGCAGACTGATAAAACAGACTAAACAGCATGGGAAAAGTGCCAAAAGCACAATCATCATTACATGCCGGTTTGAACAGTGACCAGCATGAAACATTAAATATTGATAAAAGTAGAAGTGGCCTGGTGCCAGTGGGCAGTGAGTCCAAGACACCAGCAGTAAAAGATGTAAAGGTTAATTTGCTATAATTATTATTATACACTATAGAAAAAAGGCAATTAAGGCTGGAGCTGGATCTAATTTTGTAATATGAACAGATGAACTGCGAGCGAGTTATTAATAAGGTAATTAATTTATTAATCAGGTCCAGGCTTATGAAAGCATTTGAAAATTATAATTGCAAGGTGAAGTTTAGACCACGCAGGCAGGAGTCGGCAGTTTAACTCTTGGTGCAGTTTTTTAGGTCCCTGAAGCTGTTGGAAATATTACATTTAATATGTTAAATATAAATTACCATGAGGTAATGCAAGGATTTTAAAATCATTACGGCTACTTTGCAACTGGACCATTGGGTAAATGTACCATGGAAATGCAAAAAAAAAAACAAATTGCTGAACTAATCTGAAATGGATTGTGTGTTCATTATATCAGACACCACCGCACTTCACACAGCTGAGATTGCAGCGTCAAAAATGCTTCCAAGGTCATTTGGAGTAAGGATTTGCAACGAAAATAGTCTGGAACACAAGTAAAAAATATCTAGAGGAAAATGATTTTTTTACAGCATTTTCACTGTGTGATGTAGAAAAGTCTGTCCAATTCTGTGAAAGGATTTATATACATTTTCAAAGGCAGGCTCAAGCAGGCAACTTTAATCATTTACTGAGGGAAATGTTATTTCGTTCGATAAGGCGACAGAAGAAAGCTTTCACAAAGAAAGATGACATTCCATTTGAGAAGATGTCCAGCGCAACACAGAGATGAAAAATCACTCCGCCTTATCTGTAAGTCGAAAGGCGCGAGCTCTGGATCAAACGTTAGGGAAATCATTCATGTATGGTACAAAAGAAAGTAGGCCAAGGACAGAGCCCTGAGGGGTGGCAACTAATAACTGATAGAAGCTGCTCAACGCTGGATATATTACGTGTGAGAAAGAACTGCAGATGCTGGATAAAATCAAAGGTAGACACAAAATGTTGGAGTAAATAAATCAGCGGGACAGGCAGCATCTATGGAGAGAAGGAATGGGTGACGTTTCGGGTCGAGACCCTTCTTCGGGGGGGTGAGGGGGGGTTGAGGGGGGAGTGGGGGGGGGCGGGAAAAATATAAAAAGTGGGCGGCGACAGTAGGACGTAGGAGAAGGGGGAGGGGAAGGAGGGAGAAAGCAAGGGATATCTGAAATTAGAGAAGTCAATGTTCATACCGCTGGGGTGTAGACTACTTTACGCCCTGCAGAAATCTAGACTCGTAAACCTTGGGGCAAATCCACCAAGAGTGGACAAAGCAAATAGTAACTATCTTGCCAATATTAGTGACTGGTGGAATCATAGAGACATAGAGTGATACAGTGTGGAAACAGGCCCTTCGGCCCAACTTGCCCACACTAGCCAACATGTCCCAGCTACACTTGTCCCACCTGCCCACATTTGGTCCATATCCCTCCTATACATGTACCTGTCTAACTGTTTCTTAAACATTGTGTTAGTCCTTGCCTCAACTACCTCCTCTGGCGGCTCGTTCCATGCACCCACCACCCTTTGTGTGAAATAGTATGAATCAATTATACAAAAATATTTGAGGAAAACCTGTGAATGCGGGAGGGAACATGGATTACAAAATAAAAAAGTCTGCAGGGAGAGTTACCTTTAAATACCATTTGCAAACATGAATCCATAATAATATTCAATCATGTGTAAAGGGCCTGTCCCACTTAGGGGACCTAAACAGCAACCTCTGGTGACCTTGCTCGCCACCCAAAAAAAAATCTAGCTCGAGGTGACCTGCAATCTCCTACCACCTCCCACGCATATGTTGAAAACCTTCCTTGACTATGAAGAAAACCGGCTTCGACTAGACCTGCAACAAAAAAATTATCGATTTTAAAAACGGCAACCTATTTTTAGCCGAGGCCAGTTTAATCATGACGAAAAAATTTCAGCAACCTAGATGAAGCCTCGACCATGTGGAACCACTTTCGACCTAAGCGGGACAGGCCCTTAAGACTCAACTGCAGATGCTGGTCTACACCATGGGTAGACACAAAAAGCTGGAGTAACTCCGTGGGACAAGCATACTGACTCCAGAGATGCTGCCTAACTCGCTGAGTTACTCCATCTTTTTGTGTCTATCATTATGTTTAATCATATTTGTTTTTCCCAATATAAAATTTGCTTTTGCATTCATCGTGGATCTAGGCATATATCTGTATTATAAATCCAGGATATATTCTGAAAGAGAAAGAGAGCAAAATTTGTTGATGTCTCCACACTTTAGGGAAGTTCCTTTGCTCCATCTATACATTGAAAATTATTTACTAATTGACACCCAGTGAGAATCCAGTGCTGGATTCATGTTCATAAGTGATAGAAGCACAATTAGGCCATTCAGCCCATCAAGTCCAGTCTGCCATTCATTTATGGCTGATCTATCTCTCCCTCTTAACCACATTCTCCTGCCTTCTCCCCATAACCCCTGATTCCAGTGCTAATCAAGAATCTAGCAATCTCTTCCTTAAAAATATCCATTGACTTGTGCTCCACAGCCATTTCAGTTCAGTGCAGCTCAGTTCAGACTCCCATTCCTTCTTCAGAGATAAGTCAAGAGTGTTTTATTGTCATATGCCACAGATAGAACAATGAAATTCTTACTTGCGGCAGCACAACAGAATATGTAATCTGTGGATTGTCACCTTGTCGTGGTGGAGAAGCTTGTGTGGACCTGATATCCTGAGAGCGATGCCATCTGGAGCTATGCTCCTGGTAGGGCCACCCATGGCGGTAAGGTCGAGGGGGAGGTCTCTGACAAAGAGCAATCCAACCAAGACCTCAACGGTGGAACAGGCGGAGGACGATGGCTGACCTTGGTGGAGCATCACAACGGCTGGGAAGGCGGATGAAGGCTGCAACAGAAAAGGGTCTCTGGTCGTCTTGGACTCCATGCCACTGGATCTCCAGATCTGTCAAGGACCATGGGGTGGCTGTCTGTGCACCAGTCTCCCCAAGTTAAATAAAGTCACGCACAGGCGTCCTCCAACCCTGGAGTCACCCATGGTCAGCCATGACCGAGGGGGGCCTAAGTACACAATATAATAACCGAGAGAGAAAAAAAGTTTAGTGTGTGTATTAATACACATACTCGCAAATACACACATATATATAGATCATATATATATATATATATATACACACGCACACATACATACACACACAAAACAACCAAGAATAGAGCAATAATAGCAATACCAGCGTATGTAGTTCAGAGCCTATTTGAGGTGGTCGTGTTTAATAGCTATGTGGTTGTAGGGAAGAATTTGACTGGAAGAGAATTCTCACCATATTTGCTGTAATAGCCCTGTCCCACGGTACGAGTTCATTCCAAGAGCTCTCCCGAGTTTAAAAAAAAATCAAACTCGTGATAAGCACGGAGAATGAACGTAGTGGGTACGTCGGAGCTCGGGGACGTCTCCTAGCGGCTCGTAATGCAAATGGTAGGTACTCGGGAAGACTCGCTAACGGCAGGTAAGCACGGGAAGACTCGTGAAGATTTTTCAACATGTTGAAAAATGTCCACGAGAGCCCCGAGTACTGACGAGTGGCCATTACCGTAAATCTCCGAGTTCGAATCAAGGCAAACACGGGAGAGCTCTTGGAATGAACTCGTACCGTGGGGCAGGGCTTTTACTATATTTCTCCAGGGGCCTGGATGGTTTCTTGTAAGTGACTATAATTGTTTCATGTTTTACTGTGGGAAACTGGAAACGAGCCATGATTAACACGTGTCAGTAATGGAAGCATTAGGCACAGATTCAAACTGTTTACAGCTCAGTGTTTGCTGCTTGGAATCGATATGACTGCTCTGTTCCTGCTAACCTCCTGCTCCACTGGTACAACTCTCCCTCATACCTTTACGTTATAAAGGACCTGATCACCATTCAGTTTCTTCCCAGTATTCATAGCTGCAACTGGCTATGGAGGCACGGTGGCGCAGTGGTAGAGTTGCTGCCTTACAGCACCAGAGACCCGGGTTTGATCCTGACGACCAGTGCTGTCTGTATGGAGTTTGTACGTTCTCCCCGTGACCGGCGTTGGGTTTTCTCCAAGATCTTCGGTTTCCTCCCACACTCCAAAGACGTACAGGTTTTAGGTTAATTGGCTTGGTATAAATGTAAAATTGTCCCTAGTGTGTGTACAATACTGTTACTGTATGGGGTGATCGCTGGTCGGTGTGGACTCGGTGAGCCGAAGGGCCTGTTTCCACGCTTTATCTCCAAACTAAAACTCAAACTGCCACCTCTCTGAAAGAGAGGTTCCGCCTATGGTTTGCAAAGGTACTAAATAGGTAATTTGGAGTAGGTGGGCATGGATTGCAACCTTTCTAACCCACTGAATGTGGTGGGGAGAGGAAATGTGCAAGGCAAATATGGCAGCAAGAGGGTCATGAGTGGCAAATAAAGAGCAATATTTCATAGAAACATAGAAACATAGAAAATAGCAGGAGGAGGCCATTCGGCCCTTTGAGCCAGCACCGCCATTCATTGTGATCGTGGCTGATCGTCCCCAATCAATAACCCGTGCCTGCCTTCTCCCCATATCCCTTATTGCACTAGCCTCTAGAGCTATATCTAACTCTCTTTTAAATCCATCCAGTGATTTGGCCTCCACTGCCCTCTGTGGCAGGAATTCCACAAATTCACAACTCTCTGGGTGAAAAAGTTTTTTCTCTCTTCAGTCTTAAATGGCCTCCTCTTTATTCTAAGTCTGCGGCCCCTGGTTCTGGACTCACCCAGGTACATTTTTCTTGCATCAAGCTTGTCCAGTCCATTTATAATTTTATATGTTTCTATAAGATATCCCCTCATCCTTCTAAACTCAATTTCATTGGGAAATGGAGAGGAAATAATGATGGAAGTCAAACGGGTTATAATATTTTTATTTGCTTACAGAAGTGATGTTTTGGTTTGCAGGTAGGCAGAATATAAAAGGGTAATTTTCATACAAATATATGCTTAGGAACTATGACTCCTGGCCCTCCACTGGTTAATTGTTTAGCCGACAGATGAGCCTTCGGGCAGGTTCACAGCTATGCCGACCGCCGAGCCTTCGGACGGGCATCACGCTCCTCGGGCTCCTCGGTATGGCGTCCAGCTCTGCCGCGATGCCCAGCCAACCACTCAAAGCAGTGGTGTGACTGAGGACTCAGCTCCCCTTTAAGAACTCCAGTCCTGATGGCAATCAGCAATGATTCATTCCACAGGTCCATGGTATTCAGTAAATTAGTTTAGTTTAGAGATATAGCGCGGAAACAGGCCCTTCGGCCCACCGAGCCTGCACCGACCAGCACACTAACACTATCCTACATACACTAGGGACAATTTACATTTATACCAAGCCAATTAACCTACAAACCTACACGTCTTTGGAACGTTGGAGGAAACCGGAACACCCGGAGAAAACCCACGCGGTCACGGGGAGAACGTACAAACTGCGTATAGACAGCACCCATAGTCAGGATCGAATCTGGGTCTCTGGTGCTGTAAGGCAGCAACTCTACCGCTGTGCCACCCAAATTAAAAGTAGAGAAAATAATAATTTATGATTCTTAACTTCTCACATTCCTGAACTAGTGAGAAGACAAAAAATTGCACTTCCGACAATGGGGTAAACTGGTACAGTGCGTACTAGCACAGTTATCTGAGGGTAAAATGTCATGGATTTTTGCACCTTTCACCATTAGTTTTTTTAAACGGATTGACACTTTTCTGCAAATGCTGGATCACAATCAATTGATCCTGCAAAAATTATTTCTGTGTGCCACTGTCTATCAGCCTTGGAAAACGTATTGGGGGAGAAAACTGATACGCCTCCAGCAATTTGATACTGGTTTCTGGTACTATCTGAATGCCAGCCATTCATTATATTCACCTTTGCATGTTAATTTTCATTTACTTTAAACACAAAAGATTTGTATGGGTGTCACGAGTTATGGGGAGAAGGCAGATGAATGGGGTTAGGAAGGACAGATAGATCAGCCATGGTTGAATGTCGGAACAGACTTGATGGGCCGAATGGCCTAATTCTTCTCGTATCACTTATGACCTTATAAATTTCTCCCCAAAGAATGATAACCAGTTGAGAACCATCAGTGTTTTAACTATTCTACATGTTCCTTCCCTCATCCTCTTTGATGGCTCGTTTTTACACCTTACCTTTCCTTATCTCTATGTCTCCTGTTCCCTTGAAGAAGGGTCTCAACCCGAAACGTCACCCATTCCTTATCTCCAGGGATACACCTTTCTTTACGTCATGTTATAAATTAGTTTTCACTTTTATTGTTTCTGCCCTTTCAATTGAATTCATTGCTTTGTCCTTTCAGTTCTATTTTCCATTGCCCTGCTATTGATTCGTTTTGCCATATCTGCGATTGTTCTAACAGCCTCCACCACACCCACTGGGCTGCATTCACCCACCAGACCCATTCACCCACCAGTTCCTTTTGTTCTCATTCAATTTGTATTCAGTTCCATTTCCTTTTACTTTTCTGAAGAATACTCAGACGTGAACCTCGAAGACTTGTAAATGAATGTGGAATTCTGTGTGAGTGAGAAAGAGTGAGTTGCGAGAGTCACTCCCATGAACTGAATATAAAACCATTTTCCAACACCTGGATGAAATATGACCTTTAGTTTAGCTTAGTTTAGAGATACAGAGAAACAAGCCATTTTAGCCCACCGGGCCCACCGACCAGCGATCCCCGCACATTAACATTATCCTACACCCACTAGAGACAATTTTTACATTTATTCCAATCCAATTAACCTACAAACCTGTACGTCTTTGGAATGTGGGAAGAAACGGAAGATTTCGGAAACCCACGCAGGTCATGGGGAGAAAGTGCAAACTCTGTACAGACAGCACCCATCATCGGTATCAAACCTGGGTCTTCAGCGCTGCATTCGCTGTAAGACAGCAACTCTAACGCTGCGCCACCATGCCGCCCTTAATATCTATTATTATACTAAAAGTCTCATCTTGACCACTTCCTGTCTAGGATCATAGAAAAAATGCTACCCTATATTGCTATGATTTTTGGACATCTTACTCACAGTCCTCCTCCGCTGCAGCAGCCCCAAGGATTTTTCCGATGGGTGAAATAATAAAAAGATTATGAATGTTTAAAAAATTATGAGATCAGCTGATTGGTTCTCTTGCCTGTCAATCACCATGATGAAGGTAACGCCCCTTCCGTGGGGGGGGGGGGGGCAGGAGTATAAAGCCCTGGATGCCAGTCAGTCACTCTGGAAGATCGTGAGGGAGAGTCCACAACTGTGGGTCTAAGCGAGTCAACTGAACTGTGAATCTGCAATGTACTTGCAATAAATGATTTGTTAGCCCTTAATGAAAATGCAATAAGTTGTTTAGCCTGCCCTGTGCTTGAAACTGCAATGGAAGTGGAAATGAAATGAAAATGCAATCAGTTGTTTGACCTGCCCTGTGCTTGAAACTGAAATTGAAATGGAAATGGAAATGGAAATGAAATGAAAATTAAATGAGTTGTTTGGCCTGCATTTGCTTGAAACTGAAGTGCAAATGGAAATGGAAATGAAATGAAAATGAAATGAGTTGTTTGGCCTGCCCTGTGCTTGAAATGGAAATGGAAATGGAAATGAAATGAGTTGTTTGGCCTGCCCTGTGCTTGAAATTGAAATGGAAATGGAAAGGAAATGAAAATCAAATTAGTTGTTTGGCCTGCCCTGTGCTTGAAATGGAAATGGAAATGGAAATGGAAATGAAAATGAAATGAGTTGTTTGGCCTGCCATGTGCTTGAAATGGTAATGGAAATTAAATGAGATGTTTGGCCAGCCTGAAACCACTAATTTCTGCCCACAATGCCCCTATTAGCCGAGAAACCTGTCCCCTTTGCCCAAACTGCCCGTATTAGCCCACGAGGAGCATTTTGGCCCAAAAGGCCCATGCCAGGCCAGGAAAAGTCCAGAAAAAGTGCCTTTCACTGAGATTTCACTGTGTTTTTTTTTTTGTCCCTTTGGCCCATCAGGCTTGTACTAGCCCAGGAGTAGTCCCTTGGGCCCATCAGTAAGTATTCCCCTTGCAAGTATTAAACCTCAACCCAGTATTTTTTTCCATCCCTTCATTGGCTCCCTGTGAGATCCAGGCCAGGATAGACTTTCCTCCTTCATTGCTGTGATCTGCAGAAAAAGATGAAAAATGTCTAAAATTGATTCTCCACCCTCTCCCCCTTCTCTCTCACAGAGTCTCTCACCTGTTTTGAGCAGAATTTCTGGCAGTTTCTGAGCTGCCAGCCCACCAGCCCTGAATGACTGAGCTGCCCGCCCACCAGCCCTTAGTGACTGAGCTGCCAGCCCACCAGCCCTGAGTGACTGAGCTGCCAGCCCACCAGCCCTGAGGGACTAAGCTGCCAGCCCACCAGCCCTGAGTGACTGAACTGCCAGCCCACCAGCCCTGAGTGACTGAGCTGCCAGCCCACCAGCCCTGAGTGACTGAGCTGCCAGCCCACCAGCCCTGAGTGACTGAGCTGCCAGCCCACCAGGCCTGAGGGACTGAGCTGCCAGCCCACCAGGCCTGAGTGACTGAGCTGCCAGCCCAAGAATCCATTCAGCCCACAATGTCCATACTAGCCCTCTGGAAACCAGTCCCATTAGCCCACAACACCCATACTAGCACTCCAGAAAGCCCCCCCCCCCCCACTGGCCACCAATATTGGAAATGGTGGAGAGGTGGAATATTGCATTGGGGGACCAGCCCTCCCGTGTGAACATGGGACCCAAGCGGTCCCACTTAGTCTAGTAACTAATTATTTTCCAGCAACGTGAAAATTTGGGTCATTTTCTAGGACTGTTTGCAAAATAAATACTACAGAATCCAATTGATTGGACTAAAATATGACGCAAAAGATCATTTGTTTCAGCAGAGGAAAGCTCTATCCGTACAAAACCAGAAAGGTTAAGGTGAAAGAATTCTCCCAGTGTGTGCGTAGAATTGTTTCAATATATAACATGAGATAAAAGGGCAGCTCAGAATCTCAGCTGGTAGAGATGCTGCCTCACCCCCCCCCCCGGCATCTGTGTTGAATGCTGACTTTCAAAGTTGTCTATGTGGATTTTGCACGTAGTTCCTGTGATCACATGAATTTCTACTGGATGCTCCAGCCTGCTCCTACATCCGTTCATTGAGGTGAAGGGGAAAAGATTTAATAGGTGTAAAAGGTCATGAGAGGAATAGACGAGTAGATGCACAAAGTCTCTTGCCCAGAGTGGCTGAATCGAGGACCAGAGGTCAAGAAGGGTCTCGACCCGAAACGGCACCTATTTCCTTCACTCCATAGATGCTGCCTCACCCGCTGAGTTTCTCCAGCAATTTTGTCTACCAGAGGTCATAGGTTTAAGATGAAGGGGAAAAGATTTAATAGGAATCTGAGGGGTATCTTTTTCACACAAAGGGTGGGGAGTGCAAGGTGCAAGTTGCAGGAGGAGGTAGTTGAGGCAGGGACTATCCCAACGTTTAAGAAACAGTTGGACTGGTGCATGGATAGGACAGCTTTGGAGGGATATGGGACAAATGCGGGCAGGTGAGACGAGGGTAGCTGGGACATGTTGGTCTTGGACGAGTTGGGCCGAAAGCCATGTTTCCACACTATGTTTCCACTATATGTCTCTATGAATCTATCCCAAAGATGTGCGGGTTGACAGCTTGATTGGCCACTATAAATTGGGTCTAGTGTTTAGATGTGTGGTAAAATCTGGAGGCAGTTGATGTGAATGTGGGGAGAATAAATTGAATTCCATGCAGGATTGATGTAAGAGGGTGGCTGATGTTTGCTGTGGACTCGGTCATAAGGTCATAAGATCATAAGTGATAGGAGTAGAATTTGGTAATTCTACTCCGCCATTCAATCATGGCTGATCTATCTCTCCCTCCTAACCCCATTCTCCTGCCTTCTCCCCATAACCTCTGACACCTGTACTAATCAAGAATCTATCAATCTCTGCCTTAAAAATATCCATTGACTTGGCTCCCACAGCCTTCTAGGTTCATAGAGTCATAGAGTGATACAGTGTGTAAACAGGCCGTTCAGTTCAACATGCCCACACCGGCAAACATGTAGGCCATTAGCTTAATAATTTATAATGTAGGCCATTAGCTTAAATACATTGGACGGTATAAGTATGTTGATATCAGAAAAGGACTGAAAGACATTTTGGAGAGCTGATGTGTGGGTACGAGTGCTCCGAGCACTGTGGCTGCTTGTCTGTAACACTCCAAAGATGCACAGGTTTGTAGGTTAATTGGCTAAATGACACCAAGACTGCTGGGCTCACTCGCGGACTATGAGGAAGGCTGTTTTCACAGTATGCAGCAGGATACTACAGAAAAGGGTGGGGAAATGGTAGGTGGAGTTTAATGCTGACCGCTTGCATCGTGGCTTGGTTCGGCAACTTGAGCGCCCTGGAGCGGAAAAGACTACAAAAAGCAGTAAACACTGCCCAGTCCATTATCAGCTCTGACCTCCCTCCCATCGAGGGGATCTATCGCAGTCGCTGACTCAAAAAGGCTGGCAGTTTGATCAAGGGTCCACACCATCCTGGCCACATTCAGGTAGAAGGTACAGGAGCCTGAAGACTGCAACAACCTGGTTCAGGAATATCTACTTCCCCACAGTCATCAGGCTATTAAACTCAACTCAAACAAACCTCTGAACATTAATAGCCCATTACCTGTTTATTTGCACTTCATCAGTTTATTTATTCATATGTGTATATATTTATATAATGGTATATGGACACACTGATCTGTTCTGTAGTCATGCCTAATATGTTCTGTTGTGCTGAAGCAAAGCAATAATTTCATTGTCCTATCAGGGACACATGACAATAAACTCTCTTGAATCTTGAATCTTGAATCTTGAATCGTGAATCCCAGAAAGTGTGAGATATTGAATTTTGGGAGGTCAAATGTAAGGGGAAAATATACAGTTAATGGCATGACCCTTAACAGCATTGATGTACAGAGACCATAACTCCCTGATAATGGCAACACAAGCAGATTGGGTGGTAAAGAATGCATATGGTCTGCTTGCTTTCGTAGGTCGGGACATTGAGCAGAAGAGGCAGGAAGTCATGATGCAGCTTTTGAAGACTTTGGTTAGGTTGAGGATAGACCTGATAAAGGTATGAAAAAATAATGAGAATCATAGATAGAGTCATAAATATACAGTCAGCATATTTTACCCAGGATATAAACATCAATTACTACAGTGCAGGGCATAGCTTTCAGATGAGGGGCAAAGTTCAAAGGAGATGTGTCAGGCAAGTTATTTTACATAGAGGGTGCCTGAAATGCATTGCCAAGGCTAGCGGTTGGAGCAGTTACATTAATGGCATTGAAAATACTTTTGGATATGCATATGGATATGCAGGGAATGCAGTGGTATGTGTTAAGTGGTATGTGCAGGTAGACAACTAATGGTCTCGGCATCATGTTTGGCATAGGCATTGTGAGCCAAAAAGCCAGTTATTGTGCTGTACTGTTCTGTTCTATGGATTTTGCTGTAAAGTTGATGCAATCAATAAGTTTAGTTTAGTTTAGAGATACAGCGCGGAAACAGGCCCTTCGGTCCACAGAGTTGGCACCGACCAGCGATCCCCTCACACTAATGCTATCCTACACACTCTGCCTCAGAGGGCGGTGGAGGCCGGTTCTCTGGATACTTTCAAGAGAGAGCTAGATAGGGCTTTTAAACATGGCGGAGTCAGGGGATATGGGGAGAAGGCAAGAACGGGGTATTGATTGGTGATGATCAGCCATGATCACATTGAATGGCTGTGCTGGCTCGAAGGGCCAAATGGCCTACTCCTGCACCCATTGTCTATTGTCTATTGTGACACACTAGGGACAATTTTACATTTATAACAAGCCAATTAACCTACAAAGTTGTATGACTTTGGAGTGTGGGAGATAACCAAAGACCTCGGAGAAAACCCACGCAGGTCACGGCGAGAACGTACAAACTCTGTACAGACAGCACCCGTAGTCGGGATCGAACCTGGGTCTCTGGCTCTGTACGCACTGTAAAGCAACCTACTAGTTAGTTGCTTGCTAGTGACGAAGAACCTGCACATGAGGTAATATTACGTCTAATCATTGGAGGATAATTTGGAGGAGCTGCACCTGCCTTGTGCCAAACTGAGGAATCAGAAATACGAGGGAAAGAGGATTAAAGTTGATGAAAGCAGAAGCTCTTAATAATAAGTGGGGCACGGTGACGCTGCGGTAGAGTTGCTGCCTCACAGCGCCAGAGACCCAGGTTCAATCTTGACTACGGGTGCTGTCTGTACGGAGTTTGTACGTTCCCCTCGTGAACTGCATGGATTTTGTCAGAGATCTTCGGTTTCCTCCCAAACTCTAAAGACGTACAGGTTTGTAGGTTAATTGGCTTGGTAAAATTGTAAATTGGCCCTAGTGTGTGTAGTAACTAAGCTAAAAACTAAATGCTGCGACGGTTTTGTTTCCATTTAAAAATGAACTTTCAAGTAAGTAAGTAAGTTTATTGGCCAAGTATTCACATACAAGGAATTTGCCTTGGTGCTCCGCCCACAAGTAACAAATGGCAAACGGCACCACTATGGACTGAAATGCACATTGATTGCTCTCTGTAAGTTTTGCTTGTCAGAAAACACTTTATTCTTCAGCAATCAACATTAAATATTTACTGGGAATTGTACGCATCAACATGCAAAGGGATGAGTGCTGTTACTGAAGGCTGGACCTTCATGTGAAGCAACATCATTTTAGCCCCAGTCTTGCCAGTGTGAAGATGGATTAAACCCGAGGCCCACTGCATTATTCATGATGTACAGGCTGCACTTGTGCTGCAAGGAGAAGGGGTGAGAAACTTTCCATGTAGCATCACAGTGGGGCTAGCTGGGTTAAGCTGTGAGCAAAGACATTCACCTATTGTAAGGAGTTTACAATGAACTAAAAATTACATTCTGCAATAAAACAAAAAATGTGGTGATGGCACAATTGGAGCATGGGTAGAGTTGCTGCCTCACAGCACCAGAGACCCGGGTACGATCCTGACCCCGGGTGAATGAATGAATACTTTATTGTCACATGTGACAATTCACAGTGAAATTCTTTGCTTGCACACCCAAGGTATCCAAATAGTCGCCCATAAAGGGCGCTTATAAAGTGCATGTGCTGTCTGTGTGGAGTTTGCACGTTCTCCCCGTAACCCTGTGGGTTTTCTCCGAGTGCTGCGGTTTCTTCCCACACTCCTAAGACGTGCAGGTTTGAAGGTTAATTGACTTCTGTGAATTGCCTGTAGTATGTAGGATGCAAAAGTGGGTTAACGTAGAACTAGTATGAACGGGTGATTAATGGTCAGTGTGGAATCGGTTGTACAAAGGGCCAGTTTCCACACTTTGTCTCTAAATAAACTAAACTAAACTAAACTAAAGACTGGCACGGTGGTGCAGCAGTAGAGTTACTGCCTTACAGCCAGAGACGCGGGTTCTATCCCGTCTACGGGTGCTGTCTGTACGGAGTTTGTACGTTCTCCCCGTGACCGCACGAGTTTTCACCGAAAATCTTTGGTTTCCTCCCACACTCCAAAGACGTACAGGTATGTAGGTAAATTGCCTCTGGTCGGCATGGACCCGGTGGGTCGAAGGGCCTGTTTCCGCGCTGTATCTCTAAACTAAACTAAATTAAACTAAACTAAACTAAACCAAATAAATCTGTTTAAGTTTCGAGTATTCCTTTTCCTCCTCCTGAATTAAGACTGAATTAGTTGCTCACAACTACCACATTCCTCTGTCTGGAACTTGTCAGCACTCTTAACTACTTTCAAGTCAAAGATGAAGCAATGAGCCACAGCTATGCCTGTCCTTTTACTCGTTACATTAAACCTTCTTTGTTCCAAATATACCCCACACCATTCCTCAAGCCTTTCTCCACCGCATCCACGACTTAATCAGGGTTGCCACCTGCAACTGTGCGGAACTAGACGGCCACTGTGCATTCACCCTGCCAGCCATGCTGTTTTGTTGAAATTGAAGTCAGTGTGTGTTTCTTGAGCTACAAGATCTGGAGAGCTCAGGAAGTTATTGATTCTACACTTGCGGATGGATGGCCTCTTGTATACCTCAAACAAATAAATGGTGCCCAACCCAGGCGACTATTTGCGTGCTGGCTACTGAAGCAAATCTATAAACAATAGACGTTAGACAATAGGTGCAGGAGTAGGCCATTCGGCCCTTCGAGCCATTCAATGTGATCATGGCTGATCATCCACAATCAGTACCCCGTTCCTGCCTTCTCCCCATATCCCCTGACTCTGCTATCTTTAAGAGCCCTTTCTAGCTCTCTCTTGAAAGTATCCAATCACATATTACAATCGTTCCACATTCTTAAATTTCTATACACTAAATCAAATTCAAGTTCAAGTTCACATTTATTGTCACATTTATGCACCAATTGGTACAGTGAAATTTGAGTTACCATACAGCCATACGAATAAAAAGAACGCAATACACAATTTAATTTAACATAAACATCCACCACAGTGGAATCAACATTTCTCACTGTGATGGAAGTCAATAAAGTTAAGTCAGCTTCCTCGTTATTCACTTGTGGTCGGGGCCTTTGAACCCTCCGCAGTCGACGCTACGGACAGCCCGATGTACAGGCCCTCTCGCTGGGATGATCGAAACTCTGGCATCGGAACGGAGGAAGGCACTCTGCGGTTAGGGGTTTCCCAGTCGGCCACTTCTAAATGGCTCGGTTGTAATCATGTATTGGCTCTCTGCTGACTGGTTAGCACGCAATAAAAGCTTTTCACTGTACCTCGGTACAAGTGACAATAAACGAAACTATATGATATGATCCGATACAACTTTACTTATCCCGGAGGGAAATTGGTCTGCCACCGGTCGAAAGATACGGTTACAAGGCATTGACAGTGTCACGTGCATTATAATAAAAATGATGTTTAAGTGACCAGTTATTGCTCGGCACGCATGTAATATCGCTCAAACATGAGATTAAATAATCAAGTGGAAAAGTCCAGGATGAGGGATGTGCAAAGATCGGAGGGGGGGGGGGGGGGGGGGGGGAGTCAGTCTACCCCACGACAGAAGGGGGAGGAGTTGTACAGTTTGATAGCCACAGGGAAGAAGGATCTCCTGTGGCTTTCTGTGCTGCATCTTGGTGGAACCAGTCTGTTGCTGAAGGTGCTCCTCAGGTTGAACATGGAGGCGGTGAGCTGTTTTGTCCAAGATGCTCCGCAGTTTGAGGAGCATCCTCCCCTCCAAACCCACCTCCCATGAATCCAACTCTGCCCCCAGGATGGAGCCAGCCTTCCTGATGAGTTTCTTGATCCTGTTGGTGTCCGCGGCCTTCGCCCTGCTGCCCCAGTGCACGATAGCAAAGAAGATGGCACTGGCCACCACCTGGATTGAACTGAACTGATCAGATGCCATTATTCAAATCAATGACTAAATTTGGCAACAGTGGTGTTAAGAGAGCAGAACAGAGAGTGTCATTATGATCCTGCTACTCTTTACATTGCTGCAACAGTACCCCTTCCTGTATGCAGGTGACGAAACATGGATGACTCCTACACACGTAGACATCAGAGGAAGTAAATTGACTCCAGTACTGCCCAATTACTGCAACAGGCATCACACAGCTGATGTGTAGGAAAGAACTGCAGATGGTGTTTTAAATCGAAGGTAGACACAAAATGCTGGAGTAACTCAGCGAGACAGGCAGCATCTCTGGAGAGAAGGAATGGGTGACGTTTCAAGTCGAGACCTCTCTTCAGACTTATGATCATTAACATTTCTGAACCCTGACTAATTTGCAGCTTTTCAACGCGAGCCATCTGCAATAATACACCACATTTTCTGTGACTCCTTCTGTAATTGTCCCATTAACGTCTTCCTCCCTCCCATTAAATGCTTCTATTTCCTTCCCCTGACATCAGGAGATGACGCAATGGCTGAGTGCATAAGAAGATAGACACAAAATGCCGGAGTAACTCAGCGGGACAGGCAGCATTTCTGGAGAGAAGGAATGGGTGTCGTTTCAGGTCGAGGCCCTTCTACAGATTTGACCCGAAACGTCACCCATTCCTTCTGTCCAGAGATGCTGCCTGTCCCGCTGAGATACTCTGGCATTTTGTGTCTATCTTCAGTGTAAACCTGCATCTGCAGTTCCTTCCTGCACATTCAGTCGGCTGAGTACATCAATCACCAGTGCCATTCCTAGTTTAGAAGGTTAGTGAAAGATCCGACCTCCGATTTCACCTTTTCCTGCGGGGAAAACACCTCATCACCTAACCTCTGACCGCAATTCCATGGTATAGATGCATTACTGAAAGAATTATATCAGGATGCACCACAGCTTGGTTTGGGAACAGCTCCATCCAAGAACGCAAGAAATAGCAGACAATTGTGGATGCAGCCCAGACAATCACAGATTACAGATTACCTTTATTGTCATTCAGACCTTTCGGTCTGAATGAAAATTCGTGCCTGCAGTCATACATATATTAAAAGTAACAAAAACACACAATAAACACAAATTTAACATCCACCACAGTGAGTTCACCAAACACCTCCTCACTGTGATGGAAGGCAAAAGTCTGAGTCTATGTCTCTTCCCTCCTTGTTCTCCCTCTGCGCTGAGGCGATCCAGGCCTCCGATGTTGTGACCCCGCCGGGTGTTGGTAAGTGAATCAGTCCCGCGGCTGAATCCAGCTCCGCGAGTAGGCCGATACAAACTCTGCGGCCCGGGCGGTCAAAGCTGCCGAAGCTGCCGCCCTCCAGTCCAACGGACGCAGCTATTGTTGCGGGAGCTCCAGAAAACAAGTCACCAACCTGTGACCTGCGAGCTCCCGACGATGTCGTCCACTGGGCCCGCGACCGGGCCGTGGAAGCCGCGCCGCCACCGCCGCCAAAACGTCAGAACACCACCACAGCTCCAAAGTCAGGCCACAGCTCCAAGTCAGGCCATAGCTCCAGTCGGGGCACGATCCCCTACAATGCTATGTACGACAGTGATCACAACTTCTACTGAAGTGTGGATGGCCGTTGGCTCGCTAGGAGCTCATCCGCCCTTTGACAGGTCTTGTTTTTGGTCCTGCTGGGGGTCCGCAGCCCCCTCCTCACCTGGCAAACCAGGTGGGGGAGACGGTTTAGTCGCCGACTATCCAACCATGGAGCAGGTAGCACGGGACTACATGGCACCCGCGCCGGGAGGGAACTCCCCCCGACTTGACCACCAACCCCTAACAGTGTACTGACGAAGAGTAAATAAAGGGTTGGGTGGGAAAAATGAGTTATGGGTACAGGGTGGCACAGTGGCGCAGCGGTAGAGTTGCTGCCTTACAATACCAGAGATCCTGGTTTAATCCTGACCACGGGCGCTGACTGTAATGAGTTTGTACGTTCTCCCAGTGACCACATGGATTTCCTCCCACACTCCCAAGATGTACAGGTTTGTAGGTTAATTGGCTTCAGATAAGATTACAACCTGTAAAAAGATTACTTTTTCAGTAATGATTACAAATTGTCTAGAGTGTGGGATAGTGCTATCTGATAGTGCTAATCGGCTTGGATTCAGTAGGCCGAAGGGCCTGTTTGCACGCTGTACATCTCTAAAGTATAAAGTCTAAAGTATAATGGTCTTTTAATTCGAATTGCACAGATTGGGAAGTAACTCAAAGTCTGAGGGAGGTTTCTGAGACCTGTTGTCAAATTAAAAATGATTTTCATTTCATACATAAAAACAAACAAATCAGGAAAAACTCAACAGATCAGGTTCCGCAAACACAGGGAATTAAATCAGGGCTATATTTTCAGGACCATGACCTCTTTTCTACAAATGTTCTGCGACTTTCTTAACTTCCTTTGCTTGTTCCACCAGTGCAGGAAAGGTCTTTCTTTGATCTGAGTTCAAGGCCCTTCTACTGCACGATGCCTTTGTTCTTGCATTTAGTAACATTTTCCTACAATGAACCCTGCACCGAAGTTAATAAGTTCATAAGTGATCGGAGCAGAAGTAGCCCATTTGGCCCATTGAGCCTGCACCACCATTCAACCTCGATTTTCCTGCCTTTTCCCCGTGATCTATGATGCCCTTAGCAATCAAGAATCTATCTATCTCTGCCTTAAAAATATCCATTGACTTGGCCTCCACAGCCTTTTGTTTCAATGAATTCCACAGATTCACCACCCTCTAGCTAACAAAATTTCTCATTCCTCCGTTCTAAAGGGACGTCTTTTTATTCTTAGGCTGTGCCCTCTGGTCCCACACTCTCCCACTACTGGAGACATCATTACCACATCCATTATATCTATGAGTTTCATTATTCAGTAGATTTCAATGAGATTCCACCTCATTCTTCCAAACTCCTGTTTGGCCCAGTACCGTCAAACATTCATGTTCCACAGATTCACCACTCTCTGACTAAAGAAATTCCTCCTCATCTTCTTCTTAAAGGAAAGTCCTTTAATTCTGAAGGGTCTCGACCCGAAACGTCGCCTATCTCCTTCGCTCCTTAGATGCTGCTGCACCCGCTGAGTTTCTCCAGCCTTTTGTGTACCCTCCTTTAATTCAGAGGTCCTCTGGTCCTAGACTCTCCCACTAGTGGAAACATCCTCTCCACATCCACTCTATCTAGGCCATTCACTATTCGGTAGTTTTCAGTGA
Source organism: Raja brachyura (assembly GCA_963514005.1). The sequence continues at coordinate 24,983,698 of OY740788.1, forward strand.
GGAGTCCCCTCATCCTTTTCAACTCCAATGAGTACAGGCCCAGTGTCGTCAAACGCTCATCATATGCTAACCTAATCAATCCTGGGATCATTCTCGTAAACCTCCTCTGCACCCTCTCCAGAGCCAACACATCTTTCCTCAGATATGGGGCCCAAATTTGCTCACGATACTGCAAATGTGGCCTGACCAGTGTTTTATAAAGCCTCAGCATTACATCCCTGCTTTTGTATTCTCATCCTCTTGAAATAAATGCTCGTATTAATGGATATCAATTAGTCCATTGCACCCAAGCATTTGCCGTTTCTCGCCATTACCTTGTTCTGTATTGTCAGACCATTTAACAAAAGCAGCATCTGCTGACCATTCCTCAGTTCACCTGACTTCAGCACGATTGATTCAGACTGAAGACTTTAGAGATACAGCATGTAAACAGGCCCTTCAGCCCACCGAGTCTACGCCCACCAATGATCACCACGTATACACACACTATCCTACACACTAGGAACAATTTACACATTTTTACCAAAGACAATTAACCTGCAAACCTCCACATATTTGAAGTGTGGGAGGAAACTGGAGAACCCGGAGAAAACCTATGAAGTTACGGGGAGAACATACAAACTCCGTACAGATAGCACATGTAGTCAGGATTGAACCCAGTTCTCTGGCACTGTGAGGCAGCAACTCTACCGCTGTGTTACAGTACACCTTTTGAATTTATTTCATATACTTGAATACTTTTGTTTAAAGTGTTTGGAGCTTTTTAAAGGTTTTATTCTTTGATTATTAAATATTTCAACACAATCTTTAAATACGCCTATAAAAATGCTTTTCCCAAATGCCCCCGGAGACAACAGGCTTAGGATGTCTCCGGTTACATGTGAAGGCTGAGACTGCCATATTTCTATAGGTGCAGACACAAGGGGCAGCGGTAGAGTTGCTGCCTTACAGCGAATGCAGCGCCAGAGACCTGGGTTCGATCCCGACGACGGGTGCTGTCTATACAGAGTTTGTACGTTCTCCCCGTGACCTGCATGGGTTTTCACCAAGATCTTCAGTTTCCTCCCACACTCCAAAGACATCTAGGTCCGTAGGTTAATTGGCTTGGTAAAAGTGTAAAACTCGTCCCCTGTGTGTAGGATAGTGTTAGTGTGCGGGGATCACTAGTTGATGCAGACACGGTGGGCCGAAGGGCCTGTTTCTACACCGTATCTCTAAACTAAACTTCTTCCAGCCCCTCCATCCACCTCGGAAAGTGCTTTCCGTCGACCATAAATACTTATATCTGGAGTATTCCAGCAAGTGCAGGACCTCCGGATGTTTCTGCTGTGGCTTGTTTTCCTTGAGGGATACAGTATATTCTGTATCATAAATGAAATAGGTTCATCAGGCATTCTCATGAGTCATTCTGGCTCTGCTGGATGCATTTCCACATTTCAAAAATGACTTGAAGCTCAGGAGTGTTACATGTACAAATAACAGGGCAGCACGGTGGCGCAGCGGTAGAGTTGCAGTCTTACAGCACCAGAGACCCGGGTTCGATCCCAACTATGGGTGCTGCCGGTATGGAGTTTGTATGTTCTCGCCATGACCTGCGTGGGTTTTCCGTAGATCTTTAGTTTCCTGCCACACACCAAAGATGTACAGGTTTGTAGGTTAATTGGCTTGGTATAAATGTACAAATGTAAAATTGTCCCTAGTGTGTGTAGGATATTTTTAATGTGTGGGGATTGTTGGGCTCGGTGGGCCAAGGCCCTGTTTGCGTGCTGTATCTCTAAAATGAATTAAACTAAAAAATGTTCACTCAAAGCTTAACTCAGACTGAATAAACAGGTAAATTCAGCATTTACCTGTTTAACGTTGCTTTGAACATGATAACAAAATTACATTGGAGGAACAGCACCTCATATTTCGCTTGAGTAGCTTACACCCCAGCGGTACGCTCTGCCTTCAAATAGCCCTTGCTTTCACTCTCTCTCCATCCCCTCCCTCTTCTCAGTTTTCCCACCAGTCTTACTGTCTCCGACTACATTCTATCTCTGGCCCTCCCACTCCCTTACACTCCTACACACAGTTTTGGTCTCCAAATCTGAGGAAAGACATGCTTGCCATAGAAGGGGTTCAGAGAAGGTTCACCAGACTGATTCCTGGGATGTCGAGACTTTCATATGAAGAAAGACTGGATAAACCCGGCTTGTACTCACTGGAATTTAGAAGATTGAGGGGGGATCTAATAGAAACTTACAACATTCTTAAGGGGTTGGACAAGCTAGATGCAGGAAGATTGTTCCCGATGTTGGGGGAGTCCAGAACAAGGGGTCACAGTCTAAGGATAAGGGGGAATTCCTTTAGGACCGAGATGAGGAAAACATTCTTTACACAGAGAGTGGTGAGTCTCTGGAATTCTCTGCCACAGAAGGTCGTTGAGACCAGTTCATTGGCTATATTCAAGAGGGAGTTGGATGTGGCTCTTGTGGCTAAAGGTATCAGGGGGTATGGAGAGAAGGCAGGTACGGGATACTGAGTTGGATGATCAGCCATGATCATATTGAATGGCGGTGCAGGCTCGAAGGGCCGAATGGCCTACTCCTGCACCTATTTTTATGTTTCTATGTTTCTATGTTTCCCCTGACATCAGTCTGAAGAATGGTCTCGACTTGAAACGCCACCAATTTCTTCTCTCCAGAGATGCTGCCTGTCCCGCTGAGTTACTCCAGCATTTTGCGTCTACCTTCGATTTAAGCTAGCATCTGCAGTTCTTTCCTACATTACCAAATTAAATCCGCATTTGATTTCTCACTAACGATTCGATGGTCAGTTTTAACACAAGCCACAAATGGATCAGAAAACATTCTATACATTTCTTGAAATAACTTTTCTCCTACTGTTGATTTATGCAAGTGATCTCCAAGTTGAAGACATGATTGTGATGTCACTATCTATTACATTACTTGATGGGTCAGGTATTATTATACATGAATACAAATGATACAATCCTCATGTTAGCTGTTGTGTCTTTCTTGCCAAGTTAGATGCTGCCAAGATTCATTAATGTAGTGCACAACTCATGGGTTTGCCAAATCAATGACAGCTCCAACTGGTTTTCAGTATAATTCAACATGATGTCACCATTTATTTTCTGTTCTGCACTGTAACATCGCAAATATAGCATTGAAATGGTGTTTGGTGTTTAGCTACAGCTCACACTGTTGAGCGGAAATTATTATACATGTAATAGCTCCATAAATAATAAAACTTAGTTGATAAATGTGAAACATTAATGAATACTAGACTAAGTGGGACCCGTTGGGTCCCTGTCACACAGGAGGCTTGGTCCCGCAACACAATATTCCACCACACACCCATAGCCCCCAACTGCACAGGCACAGCTCATCCCATCATCCCTAGCACTCTCCCCCCCTCCTCTTCACCCTCACTCTTCTTTCCCCTCTCCTCCTCCCCTCCCCATCCCTCCCTCACCTCGCTCTCCCTACCCTCAATCACTCTCTCCCTCCATAACTCCTCTCCCCTCCCTATCCCCCCCCCACTATCTCTCCTCACCTCCCCCACTGCCCTCCTCTCCCTCTATTCCCCACTCCCTACCTCCCCCACTCTCCCATCCTCTACTCCCCCTTCCTCTCCCTCTATCCCCTCTGCACCCCCACTCTCCCTCCCCAGGATCTCGAGGTTGACGCTCCTTACCCTTCTTGCATGCCCCGGAGGAGCATCAGCCATCGGCGCTCTTAGAGCCAGGCTTCAGATCCTCGGCTCGGCCCGGAACTGCACCAGCAGCTACGGCCATGCCGTCGTGTGGGCGGGGTGGGGTGGTGGGGGGGAGGGGGGGTGGGGGGGGCAGGAGAGGGGGTAGAGCTTGGAGAGCTTGGAGTAAAGACGGGGGAAGAACCATGGGGGAGAGGGGGGTATCATGGGGGTGGGGGGCAGGAGCCCACATGGGGGACCAGAGGGGAAGGAGCTGCGGGGCGTTGCGATGGCGGTGCGTTCGGGATTCAAAGCGGGCGCTGGACGCCCTCCTCCGCCGGGATCAGACTATCCACTTTCCGTTCGGCGACATCTCCAACGCCGGGCCAGGCCACTTCCGGTCCCTCCGAAAATTGTGTTCAGTTGGAGACCTCCGCCGAACACCTACAGTGTCCGTCAGCTCCAGTAAAAGTGCAATGGCACAGAAAAGGGCAGACCGTCCTGGGGAGTGACAGTAGATGAGACTAATCCGTGCGATGCTGACTGGCAGGCGAGGAGATCGATCTGTGCACACGCGGTTTTTACGATTTTTAAATCTCGCTAACTTTTACAATATACTACCAATCGGAACGAATCCTGTTGCACTCGCAGCACAGGAGAACGGTGTGTGAGCTGGCGAAAAATCATAGCGCTACCGTGTACCGTTTTTTGCGCAAATAGAAAAAACGCATAAACCGTAAGAGCACAAGATCAGAGTTTTAGTTATGTATAAATAGTTTAGTTTAGTTGAGAGATACAATGGGGAAACAGGCCCTTCGACCGACCGAGGCCGTGCCGACCAGCGATCACTGCACACTAACACTAGGAAGAATTTTTACATATATACCTAGCCAATTAACTTACAAACCTGTACGTCTGTGGAATGTGGGAGGAAACCAAAGATCTTGGAGAAAACCTACGCAGGTCATGGGGAGAATGTACATACAGACAGCAGCCGTAGTCGCGATCGAACCCGGGTCTCTGGCGCTGTACGCGCTGTAAGGCAGCAACTCTACCGTTGCTTCGCCGTGCCTCCAAAATTGTTTTTCATAGATGCCACCCAAATATCATAAATGTACATCTGTAGGAAGGAACTGCAGAGGCTGGTTAACACAAAGATTGACACAAAACGATGGAGTAACTCAGACTGATGAAGGGCCTCGACCCGAAAGGTAGCCCATTCATTCTCTCCAGAGATGCTGCCTGTCCCGCTAAGTTACTCCGGCATTTGTGTCTATCTTTATCGTAAATGTACATGTTCACTTAACTGTGCCTTTATTAGTATTATTCTTCCTAAGGAAAACAACTACCATAAGACTGATAAGAAAAGTTTTTGCTTCATATCTTCAATAATATTCGGCATACCTGAGCAAGGCTATGTTTCTCTGGCCCATTGAAACATTGAGGCAAGGTAGGAAGTCTAATCACCTAGATACCCTGTTTAGGGGATTGCCCACTGGATGAGCTGCCATGATTTCAACTGGGAAGCTTGTCTAGATTTGGGCCTGAAAATCTGAAGTCAGCCTCAAAGACGAATCATGAGAGCACAAGAATATTTGATTTGAAATGAATGAAGAGCATCAGGAATGTCCAACCATCAATAAAGATCATGCTTACCTTGCACTAAATGTTATTCCCTTATCATGTATTTGTACGCTGTGAATGGCTCAAATGTAATCATGTATTGTCTTTCCCATGACTGGTTAGCACGCAACAAAAAGCTTTTCACTGTACCTCAGTACACGTGACAATAAACTAAACTGTAATGATGGCAGGAATGCAGTAAAAACAAGAAATAATACAGCTCTTTAGCTGTTGATATAGTTAAGTATTTGATATTAGATGTACACTATCCACTGTCGCTAGTAAAGGCAGGAAGAAGGTGAGTCGAGGGGGTATCCTGGTACGGAGATACTTAGCATAACACAGCATGGTGGAGCAGCGGTAGAGTTGCTGCCTTACAGCACCAGAGACCCGGGTTCGATCCCGACTACGGGTGCTGTCTTTACGGGGTTTGTGCGTTTTTCCCGTGAACGTTTCTCTGGGAAGCTCCAGTTACCTCCCATATTCCAAAGACGTACAGGTTTGTAGGTTAATTGGCTTGGTATAAATGTAAAGTGCCCATAGTGTGTGTAGGGTAGTGTTAATGTGCGGGGATCACCTGACAGTGCGGACTCGGTGGGCCAAAGGGCCTGTTTCTGCGCTGTATCTCTAAACTAAACTAATCTGAATTGATAAATGTACTTAATTTTACAACTTGCTCAGTTGTTAATGCTAATTGAGAGAAAATCGTATTAATTCCAGCAGTTTAATCTGTCTGGATAGCAGCCTGTCTATGATTTGTATCAGTACCTATAACTTGAACATAAATAAACTGAAAGTGAATTGTGACTATCACCATAGAGATGAAAGATCACGGGGGAAAAAATCACAGTAGTCTCAACATCAGGAAGAATCAATAGAAACAATAGCATTTATTTCAAGAGGGCTTGTATACAAAAACAGGGATGTAATGCTGGGGACCTACATTAGGCTTTCGACAAGGTCCCACATAAGAGATTAGTAGATAAACTTAAAGCATACGGCATTGGGGGTTCAGTATTGATGTGGATAGAGAACTGGCTGGCAAACAGGAACCAAAGAGTAGGAGTAAACGGGTCGTTTTCACAATGGCAGGCAGTGACTAGTGGGGTACCGCAAGGCTCAGTGCTGGGACCCCAGCTATTTACAATATACATTAATGATCTGGATGAGGGAATTGAAGGCAATACATGGTACACCAGTCATTGAAAGTAGGCATGCAGGTACAGCAGGCAGTGAAGAAAGCGAATGGTATGTTAGCTTTCATAGTAAAAGGATTTGAGTATAGGAGCAGGGAGGTTCTACTTCAGTTGTATAGCGTCTTGGTGAGACCACACCTGGAGTATTGCATACAGTTCTGGTATCCAAATCTATTGCCATAGAGGGAGTGCAGAGAAGGTTCACCGGACAAAAGAAAAATAAGGAGGAGGAGCAGAGGGCTGAGGGAGAGCTAGGAAGGGGAGGAGACAGCAAGGGCTGACGGAATTGGGAGAATTCAATGTTCAGGCCACCGGGATGCAGACTGCCCAAGTGAAATATGAGGTGCTGCTCCTCCAATTTCCGGTGTTGCTCACTCTGGCCATGGAGGAGGCCCAGGACAGAGAGGTTGGATACGGAATGGGAGGAGGAGATGAAGTGCTGAGCCACCGGGTGGTCAAGTTGGTTAATGCGGACCGAGCGGAGGTGTTCGGCGAACGATCGCCAAGCCTACGCTTGGTCTCACCGATGTAGATCAGCTGACATCTAGAGCTGCGGATGCAATATATGAGGTTGGAGGAGGTGCAGGTGAACCTCTGTCACACCTGCAATGACTGTTTTGGTCCTTGAATGGAGTCGAAAGGGAAGGTAAAGCGACAAGTGTAGCATCTCTTGCGGTTGCAAGGGCAAGTGCCCGGGGAGAGGGTGGTGCGGGAGAGAATTGACAAGGAAGTTACGGAGGGAGCGGTTTTGTGGAAAGCAGACGGGGGGGGGAGATGGGAAAATGGGAAGATGTGGCGAGTGGGGGGGTCACGTTGGAGGTGGCGAAACTGACGGAGGACTATTTGTTGTATGTGATGGCTAGTGGGGTGAAAGGTGAGGACTAGGGGGACTCGGCCCTTGTTGTGAGTAGGAAGATGGGGAGAGAGAGCAGTGTTACGGGGTATGGAAGAGACCCTGGTGCGAGCCTCATCTATAGTAGGGAAGGGGAACCCCCGTTCCCTGAAGAATGAGGACATTTCTGATGCCCTGGTGTGGAACGCCTCATCTTGGGAGCAGATGCGGCATAGATGGAGGAATTGGGAGTAGGGGTTGGAGTCCTTACAGGAAGCAGGGTGGGAAGAAGTATAGTCTAGATAGCCATGTGTGTCAGTGGGTTTATAGTGGATGTTGGTCAGAAGTCTATCACCTGCGATGGAGATAGTGAGGTCAAGAAATGGTAGGGAAGTTTCGGAATTGGTCCAGGTGTATTTGAGTGCCGGATGTAAGTTAATGGTGAAGCAGATGAAGTCAGTCAGTTGTGTGTGGGTGCAGGAGGTAGCACCAAAGCAATCGTCGATGTAATGGAGGTAGAGGTCAGGGATGGGGCCCTGGTACGCCTCGAACAAGGATTGTTCGACGCACCCGACAAAGAGGCAGGCGTAGCTAGGGCCCATGCGCGTGCCCATAGCTACGCCTTGTATTTGGAGGAAATGGGAGGAGTCAAATGAGGTCATTGGGGGTGAGGACCAACTCTGCTAGGGGCGGAGCAGAGTATCAGTGGACGGGTATGGGTTGTTTCTCCGGTCGAGGAAGAACCGGAGGGCTTTGAGATCATCCTGATGGGGGATGGAGGTGTAGAGTGACTTACGTCCATGGTGAAGGTGAGGGGATGGGGCCCTAGAGAATGGAATGCGCGGAGACGACGGAGAGTGCCTGAGGTGTCTTGAACATAGATGGGGAGGGATTTAACCAAGGGGGATAGGATGGAGTCAAGATATCTGGAAATGAGTTCGGTAGGGAATGAACAGGCAGAGACAATGGGTCTACCGGGGCAGTCAGGTTTGTGGATTTTGGGGAGAAGGTAAAATCGGGCCGTGCAGAGCTGGGGAACGATGAGGTTGGAGGCTCGGGGGGGCTGGGAGCCGGAGTTGATCAAGTCAGTAATGGTTCTAGAGATAGTGGCCTGTTGCTCGTCAGTGGGGTCATGGTCCGGGGGCTTGATTCTTGATTAGTACAAGTGTCCGAGGTTACGGGGAGAAGGCAGGAGAATGGGGTTAGGAGCTAGAGATAGATCAGCCATAATTGAATGGCGGAGTAGACTTGATTGGCCGAATGGCCTAATTCTACTATTCCTTATGACCTTATGTCTTTAAGAGCGGAGAGGCTAGTTTGCAGTTGCGGTTATGAATCCAGCAACAGTCTTATGGGTCAAATGTAGAGATACAGCAGAGAAATAGATAATTCAGTCCAGCAGCTCCATGCCGACAAGTAGGACCCCATCCATATTAATCCCATCAAACAGATCTGGGCCAATTTCCTTCAATGCCCAGGCAAATTAAGTATGCATCTAGATTATAGAGGCCACTAGGGCCCCTAACCCCTAGTTCTGATCAAATGAGCCTTGGTCAAGATTAAATGTATATTTTCCCATGCTATTTATGGAAAAACCAACAAACCTGTACGCCTTTGGTGTGTGGGAGGAAACCGGAGATCCTAGGAAAAATCCAAGCAGGTCACGGGGAAAACGGACATACTCCATACAGACTGCACCCGTAGTCAGGATCAAACTGATCTCTGACGTTGTAAGGCAGCAACTCTACTGCTGCGCCACCGTGCCACACAGTTGATGGGCATGTGAGAGAGAATAAATTGGAAGGCTCTTGGGAAGCAAAGAGAGAGCCTGAGACCCGGGTTCGATCCTGACTACGGCTGCTGTCTGTAGGGAGATTGTATGTTCTCCCCGTGACCTGCGTGGGCATTCTCTGGGTCCTCCGGTTTCCTCCCACACTCTAAAGACGTACAGGTTTGGAGGTGAATTGTTTCGTAAAATTGTAAATTGACCCTAGTGTGTGTAGGATAGTGTAAGTGTGGGGGGATCGCTGGTCGGTGCAGACTCAGTGGGCCGAAGGGCCTGTTTCCCCACTGGATCTCTCAACTAAACTAAACTAAAACCATTTGCAGTATTTTTACAGCACTTTGGGGTGGCTTCTATGGTAATCCACCTACCAAAAGCATATGGGTAAAGAGGGATGACTACTGCTCAGTAGATCATTAGTTTCATGCCAGATCAGAGGCTTTGTCCTACAATTACTCTTTTGCTAAAGTGGCTGTCCCACTTCGGCGACCTAATTGGCAAGTTTAGAAGAGTTTGAAAAGATGACATGTTGAAGACCTCCTTCGACTATGTTGAAGACCAGCTTCGACTAGCTACGACTAGCTACGACTAACTGCGGGAAAATTGGATACCGAATAGTGGAGAGTGAAGACGATCTCCTTCGATCTCCTTCAACCTCCCTTCGACCTCTTTTCGATTATGATGAAGACTATCTATGACTACCTTCAACTACCCTTGATTACCTACGACTAACATGCCGACCTACGCCAACCTACTACCACCTGTTATGACTAAATCTATGAGTAAAAAAAGTAGCTCGGGGTCGGCGCCATGGATGCGTCCGGGGAGGACCCGGTGGCGTTAATGGAGAGGTCGGTGTGGCGGTTGATGATGGTGCCGACGGACGAATAAAGAACGGACACGTGGAAGTGAGGATGCCGCTTCCGAGGGAAGGAACAAAGGAGGACCTGGCATGGGGGGAACCAACGTGAGGGGGGTGGGGGTAGAACAATGGAGGACCCAGTGTCATGAAGGGAGGGGGGGGAGAACAAAGGGGGAAGAGGCACTGGGGGGGGGGGGGGAGAATCTGTAACTTTGTAAGTGCCCTTAATGGGCCACTATTTGCATACCTTGCCAAAGCATGCATACCAAGCAAAGAATCTCACTGCGACTTGCCACATGTGGCAATAAAGTATTCTATTCTATTCGACTAGGAGCTCAGCCCTTGAAGGAACATCCTGCAACTTGCCTACTGAGGTTCGGCTAATCTTGGTTCTGGAGTGTAACCACCTTGAGGTGAATAGTTTCCCATTATTTCTGAAGATGAGCTCTACAATAGTGCAACCAAAATGATTTCAACACACTTTGACATTAACAAAATCCTGCACATTCTGAGCCCGTGCCTGCAAGGAACTGAATTGAGACTGTTACAAATACCTTTCACATAGAATCCTCATGCTCAGAAAACAGTGGAGACTTTCAGCCTGTTAGTCTGGGCTAGATTTGAACCCTCAACCTCCAAATGCTGCAATTGAAAGCCTTCTTTATAAATAGCCAGTTTTGTATCGACCCACTTGAACGCTTCAAGGTTGTATGTTCAGCTAATAGACAAAATGAATCGAGGAACATTTGTTACTATGGAGAAGGGGTTCAAACACCAGGGAGCACATATTGAAATTGAAGAAATTGGAAGTAAGAAGGGAGCATTGTTGTATTACTGAAGTATAAATGGTTTGCTGACTGATAGCCAGGAAAACCATTAGCATGAAGAGTTCAAGAGCTAAGTTTCTGGAGGGAAGGGATTGAGAAATTCAGTGCAAGGGAAGTTATACGGCCAGCACAGGTCTATTTGCTGGGGTGGAATATTGCAACCTTTACATGGTCCACATTGTTTCGACGAATGTAATCAATCCGGCGTGCACAATCAAATAAGATCAAATAGAGCATTAAAGAAGGAACTGCAGATACTGGAAAATCGAGGGTACACAAAATGCTGGAGAAACTCAGCGGGTGCAGCAGCGTCTATGGAGCGAAGGAGATAGGCAACGTTTCGGGCCAAAACCCTTTTTCAGACTGATGTGGGGGCGGGGGGAGGCGGGGGGAAGAAAGGAAAAAGGAGAAGAGCCCGAAGGTTGTGGGCGAGGTAGGAAGGGGAGGAAACAGCAAGGGTTAACAGAATTGAGAGAATTCGATGTTCATGCCAAGAGGATGCAGACTCCCCAAGCGGAATATGAGGTGCTGTTCCTCCAGTTTGCGGTGTTGCTCACTCTGGCCGTGGAGGAGGCCCAGGACAGAGAGGTCGGATACAGAACGGGAACGGGAGCTGAGAACACCGGGAGGTCGGGTTGGTTATTGCGGACCAAGCGGAGGTGTTCGGCGAAACGATCGCCAAGCCTCCACTTGGTCTCATCGATGTAGATCAGTTGACATCTAGAGCAGCGGATGCAATAGATGAGGTTGGAGGAGGTGCATGTGGACCTCTGTCGGACCTGGAACGACTGCTTGGGTCTCAGACCCCAACCATAGACTGTTTCCCCTCCTCCCATCCGGGAGACGCTGCAGGTCCCTCCGCTGCCTTACCAGCAGGCTCAAGAACAGCTTTTTCCCTGCGGCTGTCACACATCTCAACGCTGCACCTCAATGACTGCCTGTCTCCACACCTGAGTGCCAGATGGAAGTTGGTGGTGAAACAGATGAAGTTAGTCAGTTGTGTGTGGGTGCAGGAGGTGACACCAAAGCAGTCGTCGATGTAATGGAGGTAGTGGTCAGGGATTGGGCCCTGGTACGCCGCAAACAAGGATTGTTCGACGTACCCGACAATGAGGCAGGCGTAGCTGGGGCCCATGTGTGTACCCATAGCCAAGCCTTGTATTTGGAGGAAATGGGAGTAGTCAAAAGAGAAGTTATTGAGGGTAAGGACCAACTCTCCTAGGCGGAGGAAAGTACCAGTGGATGGGTATGGGTTGCTCCTCCGGTTGAGGAAGAACCGGAGGGCTTTGAGACCATCTTGGTAGGGGATGGAGGTGTAGAGTGATTGGACGTCCATGGTGAAGATGAGAGGATGGGGGCCTGGAGAATGGAATGCGCGGAGACGACGGAGAGTGTCTGAGGTGTCTTGAACATAGGTGGGGAGGGATTTAAGCAAGGGGTATAGGGTGGAGTCAAGGTATGTGGAAATGAGTTTGGTGGGGCACGAACAGGCAGAGACAATGGGTCTCCTGGGGCAGTCAGGTTTATGGATTTTGGGAAGAAGGTAAAATCGGGCCGTGTGGGGCTAGGGAACGATGAGGTTGGAGGCTCAGAGGGTCAGGGAACAGGAGTTGATGAAGTCGGTGATGGTGCTAGAGATGGTGGCCTGGTGCTCGTCAGTGGGGTCATGGTCCAGGGGTAAGTAGGAGAAGGTGTCCGAGAGTTGGCGCGTGGCCTCAGCTTTGTAGAGATTGATGCACCAGACTACCATGGCACCTCCCTTGTTGGCGGATTTGATAACCCAGTCTGGGTTGTGCAGAGTCGATGGCATACGCTCGGGGGGGGGGGGGGGGGAGAGATTGGAGTGAGACAGGGGAGTGCAGAAGTTGAGGCGGTTGATGTCGCGACAGCAGTTTTGGATAAAGAGTTCTAAAGCCAGAGGGCCACGAGGGGGGGTCCATGAGGAGGGGGTACGTTGGAGACGGGAAAAGGGATCATCAATGGGGGTCGAACGTGGAAGAACGCTGTGAGGCGGAGGCAATGGTAGAAGAGCTCATTGAGGTGGAGACGGAGGGGGACAAAGGTAAGACCTCTGCTGAGGACCGACCATTCGGTGTCGGAGAGGGGGAGGTCCGGGGGATGGTGAACACACGGCAGGGATGGGGGTTGGGCCCAGAGGAAGGCAGGTGAGTGGACTGAGGACAAAGCGATGTGTAGTGGGGGGGTGGAGGGTGGTCAGGGGGTGGGGGGGTTTGAGGGCTGTGGTGTGGGTAGGGAAGAGCAGGGGTCACATAGTTGGAGGGGGATGGGGAAGACCCAGTGGAATAGCCACTGAGGTTACCAAGGTTGGGGAGACAGGCACTAGGACCCACTGCCATCAAAACCAGAGGAGTGGGAATCAGCAACATGGAGGCTTCAGGCCCGCTGCAGAGTCCAGTTTGTAGGTGAGGCAACGGCTGCGGGTGGTGGAGTGTCGAGGGTCGGCAGACCCGAAGGTAGGAGTCCACGGGCAGTAGAGTTGGGGTCAGCAAGGCGATGCGCGGGACGGTGGGCGGGTGGTCGGTGGGGCGGCCGGTGAGGCGGCAAGATTAGTAGGGTGCAGTGCGACGGCCATGTTCGGGGAGCCCCGGTCTGGTGGCGATGCTCTGTAGGCCCGGGATGGCAGGGATGTTGGGTAGGCTCGGTCCGGCGGCGATGTGGGGTAGGCCCGGTCCGGCGGCGATGTTGGGTAGATCAAATAGAGCAAGTTGTCCTACAACTTTAAGCTGTGTATGCCATACACAAGAAGAAAAAGGTCTATTTGCTGTAAAGAAAACAAATGCTTTATTTGAGTCATAGTTATATAGTCATAAAGTGATGCAGCATAGAATAAGTCAAACTTGCCACACCGGCCAACATGTCCCAGCTACAGTGTTTAAGAGGGAACTGCAGATACTGGAAAGTCAAAGGTAGACAAAAGTGCTGGAGAAACTCAGCGGGTGCAGCAGCATCTATGGAGCGAAGGAAATAGGTTTCGGGCTGAATCCCTTCTTCAGACTCATTGCCAAAACCCTTCTTCAGACCCAGTTACACTAGTCCCACCTACCCGCATTTGGCCCATGAGCGTTTGACGGCACTGGGCCTGCACTCACTGGAGTTTAGAAGAATGAGGGGGAGCCTCATTGAATCATACTGAATGGTGAAAGCTTTGGATAAAGTGGATGTGGAGAGAATGTTTCCACTAGTGGGAGAGTCTAGGACCAGAGGTCACAGCCTCACGATTAAAGAATGTTCCTTTAGGAAGGAGATGAGGGGGAAGTTCTTTAGTCAAAGGGTGGTTAATCTGTGGAATTCTTTGCCACAGAAGGCTGTGGAGGACAAGTCAATGGATATTTTTAAGGCAGAGATAGATAGATTCTTGATTAGAATGGGTGTCAGGGGTTATGGGGAGAAGGCAAGAGAATGGGGTTAGGAGGGAGAGGTAGATCAGCCATGATTGAATGGCGGTGTAGACTCGATGGGCCGAATGGCCTAATTCTGCTCCTGTTATTTATGACCTTATGAGCCTCAAAACCTGTCCTATCCATGTACTTGTCTGTTTCTTAAATGTTGGGATAGTCCCTGCCTCAACTACCTCCTCTGGCAGCTTGTTCCATACACCCACCACCCTTTTGAAAATCAGTGTTTTCAGTGTTTTCATGTTCGTAGAAGAAATCTTAGAGCTATGGGTAATGATGCTGGACTGTTAGAAGGAACTGCATATTTACATTGTACATGATAAGGGAATAACGTTTAGGAATGACGGTTAGTGCAAGATAAAGCCAACAAAGTCCGATCAAAGATAGTCCGAGGGTCACCAAAGAGGTAGATAGTAGTTCAGCACTGCTCTCTGGTTGTGGTAGGATGATTCAGTTGCCTGATATCAGCTGGGAAGAAATTGTCCCTGAATCTGGAGGAGTGCGTATGCACTCTTCTATACCTTTTGCCTGATGGGAGAGGGGAGAAGAGAGAGTGGCCAGGGTGCGACCCGTCCTTGATTATGCTGCTGGCCTTGCCGATGCCTATCTGCACCATGCGGAGGCAAATTGTGGATAAAATCGGGATGAAAGGATGTTTCTGCTTTGAAACGCAGCAATCCATCCATTCCCTCTCTGACTCTCAAAGAGATGAACACAACTTTATAACATTGAAGAGGCCACCATTGTCACCACCTATCGACAGGGATCCTGAATGACCTATGTGTTGGATGCTAAATTATACCTTCTGATCACTGGTGAAGTTTTTGGAGTAATGGGCCCGTCCCACTTTCGCGACTTTTACGGCGACTGCCGGCACCTGTCATAGGTCATTTCAGGTCGCCGAAAAATGTCAACATGTTGAAAATCCAGCGGTGACCAGAACAATGTACGACTCTTTGGGCAACTACTCATGACCAGACAGGCTTAACCCCACGACATGTCACCGGGGTGTCGCCTGTATGGTCGTGAGTAGTCTCCTCAGTCGCCCAAAGGGTCGTAGCGTCTTTCTGGTCCGCTGGATTTTCAACATGTTGAAAATTTTTGACGACCTATGACGGGTGACAGCAGTCGCCGGAAAAGTCGTGTAAGTGGGACAGGCCCATTAGTTTGGATACTTTGCAGGAAGTAGACTGCCCATGCTGAAGTAATTTACTGTTCATTTAAAAGCTTGTGCTAATGATCCAGGGTTCTTTTTCTGCCCCCCTAGTTAGCAGATCATGCTAACCGACTGCTTTCCTTCAGAGCTTTGCCACCAATCTTCAAATCTGTTATCAGCAGTCCTCATCACAAATTGTAGTATTGACCCTGCCTTTTTTTCTCATGCTGTTACCTTCTCAGCAACCAATTTTTGCTGTCCAGTTCCAGTGAGTTGGGTTTGATCCTGACCTCAATTATAGTCTGTTGAAACCTGCACGCTCCCTGTGGCTGACTGCGTTTCTGAGGTGGGAGCTCCGGTTCCTCCCCACATCCCAAAGACATTATGTGTAGAAAGGAACTGCAGATGCTGGTTTACTCTGAAGATGGACATAAAATGCTGGAGTAACTCAGTGGGACAGGCAGCATCTCTGGATAGAAGGAATGGGTGACGTTTCAGGTCGAGACCACTTCTACATCCCTTGACTCCGCTATCTTTAAGAGCTCTATCTAACTCTCTCTTGAAAGCATCCAGAGAACCGGCCTCCACCGCCCTATGAGGCAGATAATTCCACAGGCTCACATCTCCCTGTGTGAAAAAGTATTTCCTCATCTCTGTTCTAAATGGTTTACCCCTTATTCTTAAACTGTGGCCCCTGGTTCTGGATTCCACAAACATTGGGAACATGTTTACTGCCTCTAGGATGTCCAAACCCTTAATAATCTTATATGTTTCAATAAGATCCATTCTCATCCTTCTAAATTCCAGAGTATACAATCCCAGCCTCACCATTCTATCAACATATGACAGTCCCGCCATCCCGGGAATTAACCTTGTGAACCTACGCTGCACTCCCTCAATCTCCTCGATCTTCCTTCTCTCCAGAGATGCTGCCTGTCCCGCTGAGTTACTCCAGCATTTTGTGTCTGACCCAAAGACATAAACTGGCTTCTGCAAATCGCCCCTGGTTACACGAGTGAACAAAAGGAAGAAGACTGAACTTTATTGCCCTCCCTCACAGTGGGAAACATTGATTCCACAGTGGGGATGTTCATGTTAAATTCTATAGTGTTGTGTTCATTTTATTTTATTTGTGTGGCTGCATGGTAACTCAAATTTCACTGCACCAATTGGTGTATGTGACAATGAATTTAACTTGAACTTGAACTTGGACTTGGACTTGTCGAGGCAGCGTGAGGCATAAATGGAGTCAATGGAAGGGAGGTTGGTTTGTGTGATGGTCTGGGCTGCGTCCACGATTCCCTGCGAATCCGAACAGCTTTACATTTCACTACTCTCCTTATCTAACATCCTTTTGACTTCTTTTCACTTCCAGCCTGAAAGGCCTGTCCCACTTGGGCAACCTAATCCACGAGTTCTGGCGAGTTTGCCTTCGACTCATACTCGCAGCATGGTCGACACGAGGTCGTAAGGCTGTCCTTCATGCTTGAGAGTGGTCTCCGCGTACTCGAGGCCTTAGCTAGGTCATGGCGTTTTTTTCAATATGTTAAAAAATGCCCGCGAGTAAAGAATGGTTGCCATGGAAAAAATTGCTACTTTTTTTACTCATCGGTTTAGTCGTAGTAGGTCGGCATGTTAGTCGTAGGTAATCGAGGGTAGTCAAAGGTAGTCGTAGATAGTCTTCATCATAGTCGAAGGGAGGTCGAAGGAGATCGAAGGAGGTCGTCTTCACTCTCCACTATTCGGTGTCCAATTTTCCCGAAGTTGGTCGTACCTAGTAGTAACTAGTCGAAGCTGGTCTTCAACATAGTCGAAGGAGGTCGAAGAAGGTCTTCAACATGACAGGTCTTCAAACTCTCCAAAACTCTTCTAAACTTGCCAATTAGGTTGCCCAAGTGCGACAGCCCCTTTATTCTCTTACTTCAACCACCTGCCAATTAACCTCACCCTCATCTTGGCGGCTATCTCTTGCCAAGCTCACCCCACCCCCACCCCTCTTTCTCAGCTTTCTCCCCACAACCGTGTTAGTCTGAAGAAAGATCATGACTCAAAATGTCACCTGTCCATTTCTCTTCACAATCACTGATTGACCTACTGCATTAATTTCCTCCAGCTCGTTGATTTTTGCTCAAGATTCCAGCAGTAAGGGTGGCACGGTGGCGCAGCGGTAGAGTTGCCGCATTAAAGCGCCAGAGACCCGGGTTAGAACCTGAGTATGGTAGCTGTCTGTACGGAGTTTGTACGTTCACCCCGTGACCTGCGTGGGTTTTCTCCGAGATCTTTGGTTTCCTCCCACGCTTCAAATACGTACAGGTTTGTAGGTTATCTGGCTTGGTATAATTGTAAATGATATCAAGTGTGTAGGATAGCGCTAGTGTGTGGGTATCCCTGAGACAAAGGGCCTGTTTCTGTGTTATTATATCTCTAAACTAAATTAAACTAAATCTGCAGTTCCTTGCATCTACATGAGCTATTAACTCCATTATTCTCTTTGGTAACTTCTGATTTTGAATCAAACTATTCATAACACTGTTGTTTCACTTGACATAAAGAGAACGGACCTCAGCTCATCTGCTGTTGGAAACCTCACCCTGCCCATGTTGCCTTTAGGCTTCATGAATCCAATGTTGTCCTGGCTGACATCTTGCCTTCCTTTCTCTGGTCTGCCCTGCTCTTTCCATCTCAGTGCACTTTCTTCATGCAACCACAGAAGATGCAGCACCTGTCCATTATCTCTTCCCTTCTTACCATCTGGTAACGCAAAAGTGCTTCATAGAGAGATACTGCATGGAAACAGGCCCTTCCGCCCAACTTGCCCACACGTGTCTCAGCTACACTAGTCCCACCTGCCCACGTTTGGCCCATATCCCTCCTCACCTGTCGTATCCATGTACCTGTCTAACTGCTTCTTAAGCGTTGGGACAGTCCCAGCCTTAACTACCTCCTCTGGCAGCTTGTTCCATACACCCAGCACCCTTTGTGTGAAAAAGTTACCCCTCAGATTCCTATTAAATATTTTCCCCTTCATCTTAAACCTATGTCCTCTGGTCCTCGATTCCCCTAGTCTGGGCAATCTACTTGATCTATTTCTTTTTTTTGTTAATAATATTTTTATTAGATGTAGTAATTTCCAAGTAGTAAAACAAATTTACATATACCAACATAATTCAGTAAATGTACAACTATCATATTCGCTATTATTATCTTCTGTTTTTTAGAAATAAAGAAAGAATAGGAAAAAAGGAATAGACTTTAAATCGAAAAAAAAAAGAAAGAAAATGATTGTGTTTGAATAATAAAAAAAGATAAAAAGTCAAAGAAAAAAAAAAAAAAAAGAAAAAGAAAACAAACACTACTTAGTATATATCTATTCAGTATATATATATAATTCCCCTTTATGAACAATATATGGTATAATATGAATATTTAAGATAGAAACAACAAAATGTATTGTAATTATAACGTCGTATTGCGGAGACGTGTACACAAAACCCAATTAGAAAATCCATATTTTTTTTCGTCAAATCCTGTCTAGTACCCATTGAGTAGTAATGCCAAGAACAGCTAGCCCTTCAAATATTGTATATATGGAGACCATATTTGTTCAAAGATTTCACATTTGTCCATTAGGACAAATCTGATTCTTTCCAAATACAAAGTCTCCAACATCTCTGCTGTCCACATTTTAATTATGGGGGTTAATGTTCCCTTCCAAAATTTCAATATTATTTTTTTCCCTATTATCAAACAGTAATCTAAGAAAATTCTTTGATTTACTGTTAATACGCTTTGTGAATCCGGAATTCCTAATATTATTAACTTTGGTTCTGGATCCAGTTTAACTCTAAGAACTTCAGATATAACTCTAAAGACTTCTGTCCAATAATAACTAAGTTTTGAACACGTTACAAAACTATGTATTAAATTAGCCTCTAAATTCTGACATTTATCACAAATAGGAGAGACATTAGGAAAAATTCTATTTAATTTGGTTTTTGAATAATGTAACCTATATAAAACTTTAAATTGTATCAATGTATGCCTCGCGTTTAATGAACAGCGATGTATGCGTTGTAAACTTTCATAATCGTCTCAAATTATAAGATGAGTAACGCTTTGGGATAAAACCTGTTTGATCATGGTGTATTATTTTAGTAATCACCAAACTTAATCTTCGTGATAAAACTTTAGCTAAAATTTTTTGATCTGTATTTAAAAGAGCAATTGCTCTATATGATCCTGGGTCTTCCAAATCCTTGTCAACCTTAGGAATTAGTGTAATTGTAGATTCATTTAGGGATTCCGGCAATTTTCCTTGTTCATATGTATATTTATACACTGCATGTAATCTTGGGGAGATCAGATCTTGAAATTTCTTATAAAATTCTGTACTCAGGCCATCCGGGCCCGCTGCTTTTCCATTATTTAATGATCCGATTGACTCCTCAATATCTTTTATTGATATATCCGCATTTAACAAGTCTCTACCTCCCTGATCTAAGCTGTTAATATTACATTTTTGTAGAAATGTATCCATTTCATCCATTTGTCCTGTTATTTTTGATGAATAAAGACTTTGATAATATTGTAAAAATATATCATTGATATCTTTTGGTAAGGTCGATATATTGCCATTCTCAGATCTAATTCTATGTATCATTTTTTCGTCCTCTCGCTTTCTAAGTTGTCGAGCCAACAATTTTTGCGGTTTATCTCCAAATTCAAAGTGCACTTGTTTAGTTTGTTGATAAAGTTTAATTACTTGATTGGAATATATTTTATTTAGTTTATATTTTAATATTGCAATTTTATTACTTAACAATTTAGAGGGCTGTTTTGTATTCTCCATATCTAATTGTTTTATCTCTTTTTCCAAGTTTTGTTCCGTCTTTCTATTTTCTTTATTAAAGTATGCTTGTGCCGATATTATAGCTCCGCGCATAAATGCTTTAAATGTATCCCAAAGTAATGATGGTGAAACTTCAGGTTTGTCATTAGTTTCAAAGAATAATTTAATCTGTTTTACCAGATAATCATAACAAGCCTTATCCTTTAATATTTCGGGATTAAACCTCCAATTATTAGATTTTATAATTATATCTTTTAATTTTATCTTAAAAGTTAATGGAGCGTGATCTGAAATAATAATATTATGATATTTTGAATCATATGTAAATGGAAGTAATTTTGAATCTATTAAAAAATAGTCTATCCTCGAGTAAGTTCCAAATACAGGTGAGAAAAATGAATATTCTCGTCCTATTGGATTATCTATTCTCCAGATGTCCTTAACGTTTGCTGTACTAATAAAGGAATTTATAAGTATGCTTGACTTAGAAATAGATTTACTTTTTGTTGACGATCTATCTAAATAATTATCCAAAGTACAATTAAAATCTCCTCCAATTATTAAGTTATGTTCTGCAGCTATAGGGATATTATTAAATATTTTCTTAAAAAATAATGGGTTATCAAAGTTAGGGGCATATATATTCATTAGAGTTACTTTTTTAGAATATAATTCCCCTGTAATTATTACATACCGACCTTCTGTATCCTCTATTATAGAACTTAATTTAAAAGGTATACCTTTACGAATGATTATTGCAACCCCTCTAGATTTATGTATAAATGAGGAGTGATACACTTTCGAAATCCATTTAGCTGTTAGTCTGTGTCGAGCATCTTTTTTAAGGTGGGTCTCTTCAAGAAAAGAGACGTCAGACTTCAATCTGTTTAATTGAGCTAACACCTTACCTCTTTTAATTGGCTCATTAACTCCCTTAACATTCCAACTACAGAAGGTGATTCCATTACCCCCAATCTTCCCATTAGTATCTTGCATTTTACTATTAAGGTGGTTTATATTGGAATAACCGTCCCGGCCCGTACAACTCAACATTGTAACCAGACCTTGGGTTGACGAAAATTAGTGTACGTCTTTCTATTTCATATACACGTCTCTTTGAACTGACTATATAATACCAATCGTAAATATTTTCATATACTGTATAATATAAAATCAAATATCTAATATACCTAAAATAATAAAAAGTGTGAGTGAAAGTGAGTTGAAAAGTGTTAGTAAAGTGCTCAGAAAAAAAAATAACTACACCTATATAGAGTGTAGTGTGTGTTAGTGCAAGCCACACTAACGTGGCTACTAATCTACTGACTTCCGTAAAAAAAAAGATGTTAATAATTCCAGCTCCAATCTTAAATGCTATATATTTTGGGGTAGGGTACTAAATTTGTATACTTAGTAATAATTCATATTATTAGTGACTATTATAATTACTATTCTAATTAGTAATACTATGTTAGGGGGGGGTAGATAATACTATGTTAGGTGAATAATTGCCATTTTATATGGGTAGATAACACAGTAATCTATCCATCTCTCTTTAAACCAAAATTTAAGTCCATGTCCAATATTCATCCTCCTTCTCCATGATGATTCATAACCGCGGATGGGTCATAAAAGTTCAGCCATCATCTTCTTGGTCTTGATCCACTTGTTCTTCTTCCTCTTCTGTTTCATTCTGTATTTTTCGGGCGAATTCCAGTGCTACAGTATGCTTAACGAAACGGAACTCTTTGTTGTTGTAGGTTACTCTTAATGTTGCTGGGTACATCAAGCCATATCTCAGATCCTTCGTATCCTTCAGATTCCTCAGAACACCTCTTGTTTCTGTGAATAAGGATCTTCTCTTGGCCACTTCCGCCGGATAATCTCTGAAGATACTGATATTATCTCCTTCATACTTAAAATTTTTCTTGCGTATTATTATCTTCATCATTTCTTCAAAAGCATGATCGTAAACCACCTTTACAATCATTTGTCTTGGGGGTGCATCCCTCCTGGGAGCCCGCCTTAATGCCCTGTGTGCATGGCCCAACAGGGGTTCTTGATCCAGATTCAAAATATCCTTCAGTAGTTTTGCAGCAAATTTTCGAGGGTCTTGATTTCCCTCGCGACCCTCGCTCAAACCAACTATACGCAAATTCTTACGCCGTTGACGTCCCTCCAGATCGATACATTTCTCATTTATTTTGCGTAATAATTCTGATAGACGTTTGTTCTCGGAGTGGAGTTTCTCTCTCTCCTTGGTGTTTAATACAGCCATCTCCGTTAGCTCTTTAATTGTCTCTTTTTGTTGGTCGAGCGTAATTATAATAGGATCAATCTTATCATCCAGCATTCTTTCCATACCAGCAGCTGCGTCTTTTATCTCCACCATTTGTTTTTGTAACTCAGCATCAGCCTTTTCTTTCCACTCGTTCATCATAATTTTTACCGTTTCTATAACTTCATTTTTTAAATCTTCTTTAATTCTTTCATGAAACACTAGAATATCAGCCCTTAAATTTTTAATATCCTCTTTATAATCCTTCTTATTATCTTTAAGTAATTTCTTCATCTCACCTAGGATATTAACTTTGAGGTCCTCCAGTTCAGCTTTCCTCTGTGAAATCTCTTCTTGGGAAGCAGCCAGACTCGAGCCCAGGGCACCAGTCGGGCCTATTTCCCTTTTTCCAGGTTTTTTTCCGGGGGGGGAGCGAGACATCATTTTCTTGAAAAAGTCGCGCGCCTGATGACGTCACGGACCTTTTAAACGCTACCGGAGCCGTTCCCAGTCGTTCTCCCGCGGTGAGTACGGTTGACTGATCCCTAGACCCCCGTTTTTTATACAATTTTTAGTGGAGCTGTAATGGCGCGACTCCACTCACACCATGGCGCCAACCGGAAGTGTACTTGATCTATTTCTCTCATGATCTTATACACCAAGGGCGTTTTGTTTTTAATTGAGGGTGGTGGGTGCCAGGGGTGGTGATGGAGGCTGGTATAAGCGTGGCTTTTAAGAGGCCACCTCAATAAGATCACCCCTCATCTTTCTGCGCTCTAAAGAATAGTCCCAGCCCACTCAACCTCTCCCTATAGCTCAGACCTTCTGGTCCTGGCAACATGCCCGTGAATCTTCTCTGTACCATTTCCAACTTGAATCCTCTGTGTACCGTTTCCAGCTCTCAAGCAAAGGTGCCTATCACTTGCACTTCTTCCAACCGAGTAAACTGTTTTCAGTGGGACAGGCAGCATCTCTGGAGAGAAGGAATGGGTGACCCTATCCAGTCTGAAGACGGGTCTTGACCCAAAATGTCACCCATTCCTTCTCTCCAGAGATGCTGCCTGTCCCGCTGAGTTACTCCAGTATTCTCTGTCTATCATTGGCTGCATCAATAAATTTGCCCCCCTTTCTCTGGAGCTTTGTACATCTGGCTCTGCAGATGAAAGGGAAGATGACTCAGGCAACTGCCTGGGCTAAGAGCAAGGAATGGGCCACATCTGCACTGCATACTTGTCACTAGAATCATGTCCTTGTACTGCACTGCATGTTTTCAAGCTGGAAAGGGTTCAGAGAAGATTCTGAGCATGTGCCAAGGCTGCGTTCTCAGCCCCCATCTTCACTCCTTGTACACCCACCACTGTGCAGCCAAGTGCAAATCTAATTCCATTTTCAAAACCGCAGACGACACCACCATTGTGGGGGGGGGGGGGGGGGAAGAGAGAGAGAGAGAGAGAGAGAGAGAGAGAGAGAGAGAGAGAGAGAGAGAGAGAGAGAGAGAGAGAGAGAGAGGTCGTGTTTTCTTCTCAGCTCTGCAGTTGAGAAGGATTGGAGCAGCCTTTCCAGGATTTTGCCGTTGGAGAGGGCACAGACCCAGGGGGGCTTCATAGTTCAACTTATTGTTGGGCTGTTGAAGCTTTTCTCTGGTCTGGGGAGCCTCCATCTGTGTGAAGATTCCTGAGTTTCTCCACATTGTCGAAGGTGCGGTTGGCGTTGGCGGATTGCCAAGAGTGCCTGTGATCTCAGTGGGCTGAAGTTGTGCGGTGTCTTTGTCGTTTTTGGCATCGCTTCTCTGCCCTAAAGTCATTTTGCTCAGTGCGGCTGCCTGGCTTAATGTGAAGAAGGTGCTTTTGCGTCCAGCGCGACTGGGATCGAGTTTCCCGTAAGCTGCTCTTGGCTGTGGACGAACCTGGGGACTTTCCTGCTTCAGCTGGAGGTTTCTGTTTTCTGCTGCCTGTCTTTGACTGTGACTGTCTCTGGGACTTAACTTGGAGCTGTGCTGCTGAGGGGCTTGGAGCTGGTTTGTGCCTCTGTGAGGATGGCGATGGAAGGGGCGCGGCCGAAGGTCCGGACCTACGCAGCGACGGCATCAGTGGCGGGTGCGAGGCCATCTGAGCTTGAGCCTCATGTTGACTTGGATGGGGACAGTTTTGGTATTTCTGTTCAAACTGGGCCTATGATGTCGAGGGGGGTAATTACGAAGGCCATGAATGAACTTCTTGGGAGGGGGGCTATTGTCTCTTCTGAGCTCGAAAGGGGAAAGGTGGAGATGATACTTAAGACCCGGGAGTGTGTGGCCCGAGCGTTGGAGGAGGGGATCTCAGTGGGGGGGGTCCACGTACAGGTGGATCCGTGGGTATCCAGGGTGAGACCGGTTCTCCTGCGGAGCTGCCCCACTTATTTTTCGGATGCAGTGCTTATTCCACACCTGTCCAAGTTCGGGGAGGTGCGGTCTAAATGTTTTCGTCTCTTGCATCCCGGGGGGGACCCGGAGGAAAAAGGGGTCTTCAGTTTCAAGAGGAGGGTGTTCATGAAGGTGGGTGAGGGGGATGGTGCCGAGGGGAGTTTTGAGGTGGTGCATAAGGGTGTACCCAGAACCGTGCGTTGGAGTTGGGGCAAGGCACGGTGTCATGCGTGCGGCGAATTTGGACATCTCCGTAGGGAGTGTCTTTTTCGCGGGGGCACTGCTAGAGGTTCTAGTGCAGTGGCCCAGGAAAGCACTGCTGGCCCATCTGGGGTGGCTTGTCAAACCTCAGCGGCGCGGGGTGGTACTGCTGACCCGGCTGAGGTTGCCAGTTCTGCCTTGGTGACCCGGGGCGGCAGTGCTAAGCCTTCTGGGTCCAGAGGTTCCGCTTTGGGGACCCTGGGCAGTGAGAGCCCAAGCCCCCCACGTCCCCTACGTCTTGCGCCTGTGGCGGTGGATGGAGGTGGGGCGCAGGAGGAGGGGAGTGTTGAGGGGGGGTTTTGGGAGAAGCAGGGGAAGCATAATAAGAAGAAGGAGAGGGATAGGGCCGCCCGAGCGAAGAAAGTGCATTCGGGTGAGTTTAGCTCCAGTGTGGTGCAGACTGCACCTGCTGGGGCCCGGGGGGGAGTTGTGGTGGCTCGGAAGGGGGTAAAGAAGCCTAAACGTGTGGGTGGCAAAGTGGTTGAGGGTAATGTGGAGGCGGATGACCCTTCCCTTATGGAGGTTACCGCACCTCCGCATGCGAGTGGGACTAAAAGGAGGCATCTGCCTGGTGAAGAGGAGGAAGGGCGTGGGTCCAGAGCGAAGGGGATGTCTTTCTCCGGGCTTTCCACCACTGAGGTGGCTGAAAGTGGTCTTGACCCGGTGTCTTCTGGGTCGGTGGTTGGGCCTTCTCTTCATGGATCTACAGCGGGTGTCACCGGACTGGGTGCTGAAGTTGATTCCGGTGGAGGTAGGTCCACTGGGCGGGAGTCTGTCCCTTCATCTCAGGGGCCCTCTGAGGGAGTTATCTCGGCGGGTGCTGTGGTTAGCTCCCTTGGGGGTGTACCCTCTGGGTCGGATGAGGTCCCCTCGTTTCAGAGGCCTACTGAGGGTGCTAGCACGTTAGGTGACGTGGTTGGCTCCTCTGGTAGTGTGCCCTCTGTGACGGGGGATGCGCAGAGTCAGGCTGAGGGGGGAGTTTCGGGGGTGTTGTCGTTCAAGTCTGTGCTCCATATCAGTGCCAGTGGAGGTGCTGGGGGGCGGGATGCCTCACCGGATGAGTTGTCTGGGGTGAGGTTAATGGCAGGTGGTGATTCTCTGGGTGATGCCTGTGGAGAGGGCACTCTGGATGATGTGGAGGTCAGGGCTGTTATGGGACGTGATCCTCTTTCAGACTCCGAGGGTGCCAGTGTTCCACAGGCCCTGGGGATGCCTCTTGTTGTTGCTTCCCCAGGCCCAGAGGAGGAGGGTGATGGTAGCGTGCAGGAGCCCAGCCATTCAGAGGGCTGCGAGTCTCAGGCAGGGGTGTTGGGACCCACCCCCAGCATTGATCCGGGTGGTCGTGTCATGGCTGTGGAGGAGGACAGCGATGCGGCCAGTGGGGGGGGCACAGAGAGTGATTTGTCAGACAGTTCTGGTCTTTCTGAGGTTGTTGATTCAGGTGCGAGCGGGTTGGCTGCGAGCCCAGACTCCAAGGCCGTGTCTGAGGCGAAGCTTATTGTTGAGGTGCGAGAGTTCTTAAAAATAAGTCGTGCTCCCAAAACATTATGGTTTGCCGCTACAAGGCGGTGAGAGGATTGTCTAGATGTGCAGGAGAGTCTCGAGGCTGTCCTTAGTAACAAGGATAGTGGTCTTTCTGACTCGGATTTGGGGCAGTTTTGGGGTTTGTTGAAGGTCCTCAGAAAAGGACCTCCTGTGACTACAGGGAGTGTGAGGGTCACAATCTAATGTGTCTACACATTCACAGTAGCTACATTAAATTTAAATGGGAGTAGAGCGAGTTTTCGAAGATTTCAGCTCTTATCAGCCCTAAGGGAGGGGAGATTTGCAGTTTGTTATCTGCAAGAGACACATACCGTTGCTAGTGATGAACCTACCTGGCAACTGGAGTGGGAAGGGAGGGTTTATATGAGCCATCTCAGCTCAAATTCGAGTTTGGTGGCTTTTCTGTTGGCCCCAAATTTTCTGCCAAGCATTTTAAAAGTGCAGGAAGTGGTGCCAGGACGTTTGCTCCATCTGGCCGTCAGCCTGGATGGCATGCCGTTGCATTTCATTAACGTGTATGCCCCTAGCTCCGGCACGATGCAGGCCGGCCTGCTTCGGGAGGTGAATGCTCTGTTGGGCACTATTGATAGGGGAGAGTGTGTCTTCCTTGGTGGGGACTTTAATTGCACACTTGAGGTGCGGGACCGTTCTGGTACTCAGTGTGCGCCTGCTGTAGCGAAGAAGCTGAGAGGCTTGATTGACTCCTTTGAGTTGGTTGATGTTTGGAGGGACCTTCACCCTGATTCCACTGCTTTTTCGCGGAGGTCTGAGGGCGGTGGTTCCCGCATTGATCGGTTTTATATTTCCCGAGCGTTTGTTTCCCGTGTCTCAGCGGCCTCAATGCGGCTGGTGCCGTGCTCGGACCATTGTCTGGTGCGTGTGGATTTCAATCCAGCGTGCGCTCGGGCTGGGTCCGCGTACTGGCACTTTAACAACAGGCTGCTGGAGGATCGGTGTTTCCGGGAGTCATTCACTCGGTTTTGGGTGAAGTGGAGAGAGAGGCAGAGGTGCTTCTCTTCCCTTAGGCAGTGGTGGGATGTGGGTAAAGCTCACATCCGTCTCTTTTGTAAGGAATATACATGGGGGTCGACTGGGAGGCGGGACTCAGCGGTCGAGAAGCTGGAGAGGGAGATACAGGACGCTGAGTCTCGCCTGGGTCAGTTTGGTGAAGACTCCAGCGAATGGGGAGAGTTTCAGAGGAAGAAGGAGGTTTTGAGGAGTCTGCTGCTTGAGCGATCTCGAGGCGCTTATGTGAGGTCTCGGGTCCAGATGCTGCACGAGCTGGACCGAGCGTCGCCTTTCTTTTTCTCTTTGGAGAAGGGGCGGGGAGCTCGAAAACAGCTCGTGGAGTTGCTTGCAGATGACGGCTCCTCTGTCACTGATCCAGAGAGGATTAATGCCTTGGTTAGGTCCTTTTATGGGACCCTGTTCTCTGCGGAAGGATTCAGTGTGGAGGCTCAGCAAGATCTGTGGGAGGGTCTACCGGCCGTAGATAGGGGGGAGGCTGATCTTCTTGATGGCCCCTTATCTTTGGAGGAGTTGACTTGTGCCTTGCATCAGCTCAGGAGGGGTAAGTCCCCCGGGCTGGATGGGTTGACGGTGGAGTGTGTTAGAGCATTCTGGGACGTCCTAGGGGGTGACTATATGTTGGTTTTGGGGGAGAGCCTGGCGACTGGAGTGATGCCTCTCTCGTGGCGTAGGACGGTTGTTGTCTTGCTGCCTAAGAAGGGCGAACTCCGTTTGTTGAAGAACTGGCGTCCAGTCTCTCTCCTTTGCACAGAATATAAAATTTTTGCACGGGCAATGGCAAATCGCCTGGGCTCCGTGCTGCATCAAGTGATTCATCCTGATCAATCTTATACAGTCCCTGGCCGGTCCATCCAGGATAACATCCACCTGGTTAGGGACCTGATTCATTTAGTCCAGGGTACTGGTGAGTCAGCTGCTTTTCTGTCTCTTGATCAGGAGAAGGCTTTTGATAGGGTAGAGCATGAATACCTATTTGGGACGTTGCAAGCGTTTGGGTTTGGACCACACTTCGTGGCCCGGGTCCGGCTTTTGTACGCTGCGGCGGAGTGTCTTGTAAAGGTTAATGGCGCGGTGCTATCTCCTTTTCATTTTGGGAGGGGGGTCCGCCAGGGGTGCCCTATGTCGGGCCAGTTGTATTCGGTCTGTGTGGAGCCGTTCCTGTGTCTTCTTCGGAGGAGGTTGACAGGCCTGGCCCTACCTGGCCCGCGGGTTGAGGTGATTCTATCGGCGTATGCCGATGACGTACTTCTTATGTTCACTGATCCTGGTGACCTGCGGAGGATGCGTGACTGCCAGGAGATATTCTCGGCTGCATCTTCTGCTAGGATTAACTGGAGTAAGTGCTCTGGACTTTTGGTGGGTCAGTGGCGGGTAGACTCCCTGCCGGAGGAGATGGCATTGTATGCGTGGAGTACCACGCACCTCCTCTATCTGGGGGTGTACCTGAGTCCCACTGAGGATGTTTGGCCGGCAAACTGGCAAGAGTTGGAGACGAAGGTGGTTGCTCGGCTGGGGCGCTGGTCAGGCCTGCTTGGAGTTCTCTCCTTTCGGGGGAGGGTGCTGGTCATAAACCAGCTGGTGGCCTCTATGTTATGGTACCGGCTGGCTACTCTTGTCCCGCCCTCTATATTTGTAACTGCTATACAGAAGAAGCTGGTGGATTTCTTTTGGGGAAATAGGAAGCATTGGATTTCCGCGGCGGTCCTGAGTCTTCCGTTAGAGGAGGGCGGCCAGTCCTTGGTGTGCGTGCGCACCCAGGTGGCGGCTCTCCGTCTCAGGACTCTGCGGAGATACATGTATGTAGAGAACCCTCCCAGATGGCACGCTCTGGCCACGTATTTTTTTCGTCAGGGTCGTTGCCTAAGGGGGGTCTCGCGGCTCCCGGTGGCGGGTGTCAGTCGACCCGCTCTAAGGGGCTTGCCTGTTTTCTATAGGGATGTGTTAAGAGTGAGGAATTTGGTGGTGTTCAGCCAGAGTGTTGTTCCACGAGGAGAGGGGGATGTTGTGGCTGCGGGTGTGGCTGGTCCTCATCCTGTCATGGTGGTTGTCGAGGAGAGGCGCGAGCCTAGAGTGGTTCAGATAGAGCTTACCCCTGCTCCGTCAGATCTGCTCATCGGGCCTAGGCTTCGGGATATTTCTCGGCCTCCGGCTCCGCATAATCTGAGCTGCCTTTCTGAGATGACCAGCATGCCATTTTGTGATGCAAGGAGACGCGCACTGTACAGGATGCTCCTGCACATTCTGAACCACCGTGCCTTCGTCTCCCGTCCTGACTCACCATGGAGGACGGTGTTACCATCCGAAGGCGGCGGGGGGCCCCAGTGGGGGTCCTTCTATAAGGGAGTTGTACCCCTTTATATTGGGGACCTGGGGTGGAGAGTGCTGCATGGAGCGGTGGTTTGTAATAAACTTTTGAGTCGGTTCACGGGCTCGTCTGCCGCATGTATTTTCTGCGGAGAGGAGGAGACCGTATTCCATGTGTATATGGAGTGTGTGAGGTTACTGCCCCTGTACCAATATCTGAAGGGGCTGTTCCTCAAGTTCTGGCTGCATTTTAGCCCCACAATCCTGGTGTTTGGACACAAGGCGGGGAGTGGGGAGAGCCGAGTGTGGGGGGGGGACTTACCTGTCGGTTTGCTCCTTGGCCTGGCCAAGATGGCCATTCGTGGGTCCAGGCAGCGGGCGGTCGACGGTCTGGCGAGAGTCGGCTGCCTGCCCCTCTTTCGGGCCTACGTCCGTGCACGTGTGTCCCTGGAGAGGGTACACGCGGTGTTCACGGGGACTCTGGAGGCCTTCCGTCAGCGCTGGTCGCCGCGTGGGGTTGAGGCGATTATAAATGAATGTACTGCTGTACTACAATGATCTGTTCATTATAGTGTGATTTTTGATTGTGTTTTGATGTGTTGTATTTTATGATTTGTGTTGAATAAAGTTTTTGAAATGAAAAAAAAAAAAAAAAAAAAAAAAAAGAGAGAGAGGTCGTGTTTTCTTCTCAGCTCTGCAGTTGAGAAGGATTGGAGCAGCCTTTCCAGGATTTTGCCGTTGGAGAGGGCACAGACCCAGGGGGGCTTCATAGTTCAACTTATTGTTGGGCTGTTGAAGCTTTTCTCTGGTCTGGGGAGCCTCCATCTGTGTGAAGATTCCTGAGTTTCTCCACATTGTCGAAGGTGCGGTTGGCGTTGGCGGATTGCCAAGAGTGCCTGTGATCTCAGTGGGCTGAAGTTGTGCGGTGTCTTTGTCGTTTTTGGCATCGCTTCTCTGCCCTAAAGTCATTTTGCTCAGTGCGGCTGCCTGGCTTAATGTGAAGAAGGTGCTTTTGCGTCCAGCGCGACTGGGATCGAGTTTCCCGTAAGCTGCTCTTGGCTGTGGACGAACCTGGGGACTTTCCTGCTTCAGCTGGAGGTTTCTGTTTTCTGCTGCCTGTCTTTGACTGTGACTGTCTCTGGGACTTAACTTGGAGCTGTGCTGCTGAGGGGCTTGGAGCTGGTTTGTGCCTCTGTGAGGATGGCGATGGAAGGGGCGCGGCCGAAGGTCCGGACCTACGCAGCGACGGCATCAGTGGCGGGTGCGAGGCCATCTGAGCTTGAGCCTCATGTTGACTTGGATGGGGACAGTTTTGGTATTTCTGTTCAAACTGGGCCTATGATGTCGAGGGGGGTAATTACGAAGGCCATGAATGAACTTCTTGGGAGGGGGGCTATTGTCTCTTCTGAGCTCGAAAGGGGAAAGGTGGAGATGATACTTAAGACCCGGGAGTGTGTGGCCCGAGCGTTGGAGGAGGGGATCTCAGTGGGGGGGGTCCACGTACAGGTGGATCCGTGGGTATCCAGGGTGAGACCGGTTCTCCTGCGGAGCTGCCCCACTTATTTTTCGGATGCAGTGCTTATTCCACACCTGTCCAAGTTCGGGGAGGTGCGGTCTAAATGTTTTCGTCTCTTGCATCCCGGGGGGGACCCGGAGGAAAAAGGGGTCTTCAGTTTCAAGAGGAGGGTGTTCATGAAGGTGGGTGAGGGGGATGGTGCCGAGGGGAGTTTTGAGGTGGTGCATAAGGGTGTACCCAGAACCGTGCGTTGGAGTTGGGGCAAGGCACGGTGTCATGCGTGCGGCGAATTTGGACATCTCCGTAGGGAGTGTCTTTTTCGCGGGGGCACTGCTAGAGGTTCTAGTGCAGTGGCCCAGGAAAGCACTGCTGGCCCATCTGGGGTGGCTTGTCAAACCTCAGCGGCGCGGGGTGGTACTGCTGACCCGGCTGAGGTTGCCAGTTCTGCCTTGGTGACCCGGGGCGGCAGTGCTAAGCCTTCTGGGTCCAGAGGTTCCGCTTTGGGGACCCTGGGCAGTGAGAGCCCAAGCCCCCCACGTCCCCTACGTCTTGCGCCTGTGGCGGTGGATGGAGGTGGGGCGCAGGAGGAGGGGAGTGTTGAGGGGGGGTTTTGGGAGAAGCAGGGGAAGCATAATAAGAAGAAGGAGAGGGATAGGGCCGCCCGAGCGAAGAAAGTGCATTCGGGTGAGTTTAGCTCCAGTGTGGTGCAGACTGCACCTGCTGGGGCCCGGGGGGGAGTTGTGGTGGCTCGGAAGGGGGTAAAGAAGCCTAAACGTGTGGGTGGCAAAGTGGTTGAGGGTAATGTGGAGGCGGATGACCCTTCCCTTATGGAGGTTACCGCACCTCCGCATGCGAGTGGGACTAAAAGGAGGCATCTGCCTGGTGAAGAGGAGGAAGGGCGTGGGTCCAGAGCGAAGGGGATGTCTTTCTCCGGGCTTTCCACCACTGAGGTGGCTGAAAGTGGTCTTGACCCGGTGTCTTCTGGGTCGGTGGTTGGGCCTTCTCTTCATGGATCTACAGCGGGTGTCACCGGACTGGGTGCTGAAGTTGATTCCGGTGGAGGTAGGTCCACTGGGCGGGAGTCTGTCCCTTCATCTCAGGGGCCCTCTGAGGGAGTTATCTCGGCGGGTGCTGTGGTTAGCTCCCTTGGGGGTGTACCCTCTGGGTCGGATGAGGTCCCCTCGTTTCAGAGGCCTACTGAGGGTGCTAGCACGTTAGGTGACGTGGTTGGCTCCTCTGGTAGTGTGCCCTCTGTGACGGGGGATGCGCAGAGTCAGGCTGAGGGGGGAGTTTCGGGGGTGTTGTCGTTCAAGTCTGTGCTCCATATCAGTGCCAGTGGAGGTGCTGGGGGGCGGGATGCCTCACCGGATGAGTTGTCTGGGGTGAGGTTAATGGCAGGTGGTGATTCTCTGGGTGATGCCTGTGGAGAGGGCACTCTGGATGATGTGGAGGTCAGGGCTGTTATGGGACGTGATCCTCTTTCAGACTCCGAGGGTGCCAGTGTTCCACAGGCCCTGGGGATGCCTCTTGTTGTTGCTTCCCCAGGCCCAGAGGAGGAGGGTGATGGTAGCGTGCAGGAGCCCAGCCATTCAGAGGGCTGCGAGTCTCAGGCAGGGGTGTTGGGACCCACCCCCAGCATTGATCCGGGTGGTCGTGTCATGGCTGTGGAGGAGGACAGCGATGCGGCCAGTGGGGGGGGCACAGAGAGTGATTTGTCAGACAGTTCTGGTCTTTCTGAGGTTGTTGATTCAGGTGCGAGCGGGTTGGCTGCGAGCCCAGACTCCAAGGCCGTGTCTGAGGCGAAGCTTATTGTTGAGGTGCGAGAGTTCTTAAAAATAAGTCGTGCTCCCAAAACATTATGGTTTGCCGCTACAAGGCGGTGAGAGGATTGTCTAGATGTGCAGGAGAGTCTCGAGGCTGTCCTTAGTAACAAGGATAGTGGTCTTTCTGACTCGGATTTGGGGCAGTTTTGGGGTTTGTTGAAGGTCCTCAGAAAAGGACCTCCTGTGACTACAGGGAGTGTGAGGGTCACAATCTAATGTGTCTACACATTCACAGTAGCTACATTAAATTTAAATGGGAGTAGAGCGAGTTTTCGAAGATTTCAGCTCTTATCAGCCCTAAGGGAGGGGAGATTTGCAGTTTGTTATCTGCAAGAGACACATACCGTTGCTAGTGATGAACCTACCTGGCAACTGGAGTGGGAAGGGAGGGTTTATATGAGCCATCTCAGCTCAAATTCGAGTGGGGTGGCTTTTCTGTTGGCCCCAAATTTTCTGCCAAGCATTTTAAAAGTGCAGGAAGTGGTGCCAGGACGTTTGCTCCATCTGGCCGTGAGCCTGGATGGCATGCCGTTGCATTTCATTAACGTGTATGCCCCTAGCTCCGGCACGATGCAGGCCGGCCTGCTTCGGGAGGTAAATGCTCTGTTGGGCACTATTGATAGGGGAGAGTGTGTCTTCCTTGGTGGGGACTTTAATTGCACACTTGAGGTGCGGGACCGTTCTGGTACTCAGTGTGCGCCTGCTGTAGCGAAGAAGCTGAGAGGCTTGATTGACTCCTTTGAGTTGGTTGATGTTTGGAGGGACCTTCACCCTGATTCCACTGCTTTTTCGCGGAGGTCTGAGGGCGGTGGTTCCCGCATTGATCGGTTTTATATTTCCCGAGCGTTTGTTTCCCGTGTCTCAGCGGCCTCAATGCGGCTGGTGCCGTGCTCGGACCATTGTCTGGTGCGTGTGGATTTCAATCCAGCGTGCGCTCGGGCTGGGTCCGCGTACTGGCACTTTAACAACAGGCTGCTGGAGGATCGGTGTTTCCGGGAGTCATTCACTCGGTTTTGGGTGAAGTGGAGAGAGAGGCAGAGGTGCTTCTCTTCCCTTAGGCAGTGGTGGGATGTGGGTAAAGCTCACATCTGTCTCTTTTCTAAGGAATATACATGGGGGTCGACTGGGAGGCGGGACTCAGCGGTCGAGAAGCTGGAGAGGGAGATACAGGACGCTGAGTCTCGCCTGGGTCAGTTTGGTGAAGACTCCAGCGAATGGGGAGAGTTTCAGAGGAAGAAGGAGGTTTTGAGGAGTCTGCTGCTTGAGCGATCTCGAGGCGCTTATGTGAGGTCTCGGGTCCAGATGCTGCACGAGCTGGACCGAGCGTCGCCTTTCTTTTTCTCTTTGGAGAAGGGGCGGGGAGCTCGAAAACAGCTCGTGGAGTTGCTTGCTGATGACGGCTCCTCTGTCACTGATCCAGAGAGGATCAATGCCTTGGTTAGGTCCTTTTATGGGTCCCTGTTCTCTGCGGAAGGATTCAGTGTGGAGGCTCAGCAAGATCTGTGGGAGGGTCTACCGACCGTAGATAGGGGGGAGGCTGATCTTCTTGATGGCCCCTTATCTTTGGAGGAGTTGACTCGCGCCTTGCATCAGCTCAGGAGGGGTAAGTCCCCCGGGCTGGATGGGTTGACGGTGGAGTTTGTTAGAGCATTCTGGGACGTCCTAGGGGGTGACTATATGTTGGTTCTGGGGGAGAGCCTGGCGACTGGAGTGATGCCTCTCTCGTGGCGTAGGACGGTTGTTGTCTTGCTGCCTAAGAAGGGCGAACTCCGTTTGTTGAAGAACTGGCGTCCAGTCTCTCTCCTTTGCACAGAATATAAAATTTTTGCACGGGCAATGGCAAATCGCCTGGGCTCCGTGCTGCATCAAGTGATTCATCCTGATCAATCTTATACAGTCCCTGGCCGGTCCATCCAGGATAACATCCACCTGGTTAGGGACCTGATTCATTTAGTCCAGGGTACTGGTGAGTCAGCTGCTTTTCTGTCTCTTGATCAGGAGAAGGCTTTTGATAGGGTAGAGCATGAATACCTATTTGGGACGTTGCAAGCGTTTGGGTTTGGACCACACTTCGTGGCCCGGGTCCGGCTTTTGTACGCTGCTGCGGAGTGTCTTGTAAAGGTTAATGGCGCGGTGCTATCTCCTTTTCATTTTGGGAGGGGGGTCCGCCAGGGGTGCCCTATGTCGGGCCAGTTGTATTCGGTCTGTGTGGAGCCGTTCCTGTGTCTTCTTCGGAGGAGGTTGACAGGCCTGGCCCTACCTGGCCCGCGGGTTGAGGTGATTCTATCGGCGTATGCCGATGACGTACTTCTTATGTTCACTGATCCTGGTGACCTGCGGAGGATGCGTGACTGCCAGGAGATATTCTCGGCTGCATCTTCTGCTAGGATTAACTGGAGTAAGTGCTCTGGACTTTTGGTGGGTCAGTGGCGGGTAGACTCCCTGCCGGAGGAGATGGCATTGTATGCGTGGAGTACCACGCACCTCCTCTATCTGGGGGTGTACCTGAGTCCCACTGAGGATGTTTGGCCGGCAAACTGGCAAGAGTTGGAGACGAAGGTGGTTGCTCGGCTGGGGCGCTGGTCAGGCCTGCTTGGAGTTCTCTCCTTTCGGGGGAGGGTGCTGGTCATAAACCAGCTGGTGGCCTCTATGTTATGGTACCGGCTGGCTACTCTTGTCCCGCCCTCTATATTTGTAACTGCTATACAGAAGAAGCTGGTGGATTTCTTTTGGGGAAATAGGAAGCATTGGATTTCCGCGGCGGTCCTGAGTCTTCCGTTAGAGGAGGGCGGCCAGTCCTTGGTGTGCGTGCGCACCCAGGTGGCGGCTCTCCGTCTCAGGACTCTGCGGAGATACATGTATGTAGAGAACCCTCCCAGATGGCACGCTCTGGCCACGTATTTTTTTCGTCAGGGTCGTTGCCTAAGTGGGGTCTCGCGGCTCCCGGTGGCGGGTGTCAGTCGACCCGCTCTAAGGGGCTTGCCTGTTTTCTATAGGGATGTGTTAAGAGTGAGGAATTTGGTGGTGTTCAGCCAGAGTGTTGTTCCACGAGGAGAGGGGGATGTTGTGGCTGCGGGTGTGGCTGGTCCTCATCCTGTCATGGTGGTTGTCGAGGAGAGGCGCGAGCCTAGAGTGGTTCAGATAGAGCTTACCCCTGCTCCGTCAGATCTGCTCATCGGGCCTAGGCTTCGGGATATTTCTCGGCCTCCGGCTCCGCATAATCTGAGCTGCCTTTCTGAGATGACCAGCATGCCATTTTGTGATGCAAGGAGACGCGCACTGTACAGGATGCTCCTGCACATTCTGAACCACCGTGCCTTCGTCTCCCGTCCTGACTCACCATGGAGGACGGTGTTACCATCCGAAGGCGGCGGGGGGCCCCAGTGGGGGTCCTTCTATAAGGGAGTTGTACCCCTTTATATTGGGGACCTGGGGTGGAGAGTGCTGCATGGAGCGGTGGTTTGTAATAAACTTTTGAGTCGGTTCACGGGCTCGTCTGCCGCATGTATTTTCTGCGGAGAGGAGGAGACCGTATTCCATGTGTATATGGAGTGTGTGAGGTTACTGCCCCTGTACCAATATCTGAAGGGGCTGTTCCTCAAGTTCTGGCTGCATTTTAGCCCCACAATCCTGGTGTTTGGACACAAGGCGGGGAGTGGGGAGAGCCGAGTGTGGGGGGGGGACTTACCTGTCGGTTTGCTCCTTGGCCTGGCCAAGATGGCCATTCGTGGGTCCAGGCAGCGGGCTGTCGACGGTCAGGCGAGAGTCGGCTGCCTGCCCCTCTTTCGGGCCTACGTCCGTGCACGTGTGTCCCTGGAGAGGGAACACGCGGTGTTCACGGGGACTCTGGAGGCCTTCCGTCAGCGCTGGTCGCCGCGTGGGGTTGAGGCGATTATAAATGAATGTACTGCTGTACTACAATGATCTGTTCATTATAGTGTGATTTTTGATTGTGTTTTGATGTGTTGTATTTTATGATTTGTGTTGAATAAACTTTTTGAAATGAAAAAAAAAAAAAAAAAAAAAAAAGAGAGAGAGAGAGAGAGAGAGAGAGAGGTCGTGTTTTCTTCTCAGCTCTGCAGTTGAGAAGGATTGGAGCAGCCTTTCCAGGATTTTGCCGTTGGAGAGGGCACAGACCCAGGGGGGCTTCATAGTTCAACTTATTGTTGGGCTGTTGAAGCTTTTCTCTGGTCTGGGGAGCCTCCATCTGTGTGAAGATTCCTGAGTTTCTCCACATTGTCGAGGGTGCGGTTGGCGTTGGCGGATTGCCAAGAGTGCCTGTGATCTCAGTGGGTTGAAGTTGTGCGGTGTCTTTGTCGTTTTTGGCACCGCTTCTCTGCCCTAAAGTCATTTTGCTCAGTGCGGCTGCCTGGCTTAATGTGAAGAAGGTACTTTTGCGTCTAGCGCGACTGGGATCGAGTTTCCCGTAAGCTGCTCTTGGCTGTGGACGAACCTGGGGACTTTCCTGCTTCAGCTGGAGGTTTCTGTTTTCTGCTGCCTGTCTTTGACTGTGACTGTCTCTGGGACTTAACTTGGAGCTGTGCTGCTGAGGGGCTTGGAGCTGGTTTGTGCCTCTGTGAGGATGGCGATGGAAGGGGCGCGGCCGAAGGTCCGGACCTACGCAGCGACGGCATCAGTGGCGGGTGCGAGGCCATCTGAGCTTGAGCCTCATGTTGACTTGGA
Source organism: Raja brachyura (assembly GCA_963514005.1). The sequence continues at coordinate 25,021,781 of OY740788.1, forward strand.
TGGGGACAGTTTTGGTATTTCTGTTCAAACTGGGCCTATGATGTCGAGGGGGGTAATTACGAAGGCCATGAATGAACTTCTTGGGAGGGGGGCTATTGTCTCTTCTGAGCTCGAAAGGGGAAAGGTGGAGATGATACTTAAGACCCGGGAGTGTGTGGCCCGAGCGTTGGAGGAGGGGATCTCAGTGGGGGGGGTCCACGTACAGGTGGATCCGTGGGTATCCAGGGTGAGACCGGTTCTCCTGCGGAGCTGCCCCACTTATTTTTCGGATGCAGTGCTTATTCCACACCTGTCCAAGTTCGGGGAGGTGCGGTCTAAATGTTTTCGTCTCTTGCATCCCGGGGGGGACCCGGAGGAAAAAGGGGTCTTCAGTTTCAAGAGGAGGGTGTTCATGAAGGTGGGTGAGGGGGATGGTGCCGAGGGGAGTTTTGAGGTGGTGCATAAGGGTGTACCCAGAACCGTGCGTTGGAGTTGGGGCAAGGCACGGTGTCATGCGTGCGGCGAATTTGGACATCTCCGTAGGGAGTGTCTTTTTCGCGGGGGCGCTGCTAGAGGTTCTAGTGCAGTGGCCCAGGAAAGCACTGCTGGCCCATCTGGGGTGGCTTGTCAAACCTCAGCGGCGCGGGGTGGTACTGCTGACCCGGCTGAGGTTGCCAGTTCTGCCTTGGTGACCCGGGGCGGCAGTGCTAAGCCTTCTGGGTCCAGAGGTTCCGCTTTGGGGACCCTGGGCAGTGAGAGCCCAAGCCCCCCACGTCCCCTACGTCTTGCGCCTGTGGCGGTGGATGGTGGTGGGGCGCAGGAGGAGGGGAGTGTTGAGGGGGGGTTTTGGGAGAAGCAGGGGAAGCACAATAAGAAGAAGGAGAGGGATAGGGCCGCCCGAGCGAAGAAAGTGCAATCGGGTGAGTTTAGCTCCAGTGTGGTGCAGACTGCACCTGCTGGGGCCCAGGGGGGAGTTGTGGTGGCTCGGAAGGGGGTAAAGAAGCCTAAACGTGTGGGTGGCAAAGTGGTTGGGGGTAATGTGGAGGCGGATGACCCTTCCCTTATGGAGGTTACCGCACCTCCGCATGCGAGTGGGACTAAAAGGAGGCATCTGCCTGGTGAAGAGGAGAAAGGGCGTGGGTCCAGAGCGAAGGGGATGTCTTTCTCCGGGCTTTCCACCACTGAGGTGGCTGAAAGTGGTTTTGACCCGGTGTCTTCTGGGTCGGTGGTTGGGCCTTCTCTTCATGGAGCTACAGCGGGTGTCACCGGACTGGGTGCTGAAGTTGATTCCGGTGGAGGTAGGTCCACTGGGCGGGAGTCTGTCCCTTCATCTCAGGGGCCCTCTGAGGGAGTTATCTCGGCGGGTGCTGTGGTTAGCTCCCTTGGGGGTGTACCCTCTGGGTCGGATGAGGTCCCCTCGTTTCAGAGGCCTACTGAGGGTGCTAGCACGTTAGGTGACGTGGTTGGCTCCTCTGGTAGTGTGCCCTCTGTGACGGGGGATGCGCAGAGTCAGGCTGAGGGGGGAGTTTCGGGGGTGTTGTCGTTCAAGTCTGTGCTCCATATCAGTGCCAGTGGAGGTGCTGGGGGGCGGGATGCCTCACCGGATGAGTTGTCTGGGGTGAGGTTAATGGCAGGTGGTGATTCTCTGGGTGATGCCTGTGGAGAGGGCACTCTGGATGATGTGGAGGTCAGGGCTGTTATGGGACGTGATCCTCTTTCAGACTCCGAGGGTGCCAGTGTTCCACAGGCCCTGGGGATGCCTCTTGTTGTTGCTTCCCCAGGCCCAGAGGAGGAGGGTGATGGTAGCGTGCAGGAGCCCAGCCATTCAGAGGGCTGCGAGTCTCAGGCAGGGGTGTTGGGACCCACCCCCAGCATTGATCCGGGTGGTCGTGTCATGGCTGTGGAGGAGGACAGCGATGCGGCCAGTGGGGGGGGCACAGAGAGTGATTTGTCAGACAGTTCTGGTCTTTCTGAGGTTGTTGATTCAGGTGCGAGCGGGTTGGCTGCGAGCCCAGACTCCAAGGCCGTGTCTGAGGCGAAGCTTATTGTTGAGGTGCGAGAGTTCTTAAAAATAAGTCGTGCTCCCAAAACATTATGGTTTGCCGCTACAAGGCGGTGGGAGGATTGTCTAGATGTGCAGGAGAGTCTCGAGGCTATCCTTAGTAACAAGGATAGTGGTCTTTCTGACTCGGATTTGGGGCAGTTTTGGGGTTTGTTGAAGGTCCTCAGAAAAGGACCTCCTGTGACTACAGGGAGTGTGAGGGTCACAATCTAATGTGTCTACACATTCACAGTAGCTACATTAAATTTAAATGGGAGTAGAGCGAGTTTTCGAAGATTTCAGCTCTTATCAGCCCTAAGGGAGGGGAGATTTGCAGTTTGTTATCTGCAAGAGACACATACCGTTGCTAGTGATGAACCTACCTGGCAACTGGAGTGGGAAGGGAGGGTTTATATGAGCCATCTCAGCTCAAATTCGAGTGGGGTGGCTTTTCTGTTGGCCCCAAATTTTCTGCCAAGCATTTTAAAAGTGCAGGAAGTGGTGCCAGGACGTTTGCTCCATCTGGCCGTGAGCCTGGATGGCATGCCGTTGCATTTCATTAACGTGTATGCCCCTAGCTCCGGCACGATGCAGGCCGGCCTGCTTCGGGAGGTGAATGCTCTGTTGGGCACTATTGATAGGGGAGAGTGTGTCTTCCTTGGTGGGGACTTTAATTGCACACTTGAGGTGCGGGACCGTTCTGGTACTCAGTGTGCGCCTGCTGTAGCGAAGAAGCTGAGAGGCTTGATTGACTCCTTTGAGTTGGTTGATGTTTGGAGGGACCTTCACCCTGATTCCACTGCTTTTTCGCGGAGGTCTGAGGGCGGTGGTTCCCGCATTGATCGGTTTTATATTTCCCGAGCGTTTGTTTCCCGTGTCTCAGCGGCCTCAATGCGGCTGGTGCCGTGCTCGGACCATTGTCTGGTGCGTGTGGATTTCAATCCAGCGTGCGCTCGGGCTGGGTCCGCGTACTGGCACTTTAACAACAGGCTGCTGGAGGATCGGTGTTTCCGGGAGTCATTCACTCGGTTTTGGGTGAAGTGGAGAGAGAGGCAGAGGTGCTTCTCTTCCCTTCGGCAGTGGTGGGATGTGGGTAAAGCTCACATCCGTCTCTTTTGTAAGGAATATACATGGGGGTCGACTGGGAGGCGGGACTCAGCGGTCGAGAAGCTGGAGAGGGAGATACAGGACGCTGAGTCTCGCCTGGGTCAGTTTGGTGAAGACTCCAGCGAATGGGGAGAGTTTCAGAGGAAGAAGGAGGTTTTGAGGAGTCTGCTGCTTGAGCGATCTCGAGGCGCTTATGTGAGGTCTCGGGTCCAGATGCTGCACGAGCTGGACCGAGCGTCGCCTTTCTTTTTCTCTTTGGAGAAGGGGCGGGGAGCTCGAAAACAGCTCGTGGAGTTGCTTGCAGATGACGGCTCCTCTGTCACTGATCCAGAGAGGATTAATGCCTTGGTTAGGTCCTTTTATGGGTCCCTGTTCTCTGCGGAAGGATTCAGTGTGGAGGCTCAGCAAGATCTGTGGGAGGGTCTACCGACCGTAGATAGGGGGGAGGCTGATCTTCTTGATGGCCCCTTATCTTTGGAGGAGTTGACTCGCGCCTTGATTCAGCTCAGGAGGGGTAAGTCCCCCGGGCTGGATGGGTTGACGGTGGAGTTTGTTAGAGCATTCTGGGACATCCTAGGGGGTGACTATATGTTGGTTCTGGGGGAGAGCCTGGCGACTGGAGTGATGCCTCTCTCGTGGCGTAGGACGGTTGTTGTCTTGCTGCCTAAGAAGGGCGAACTCCGTTTGTTGAAGAACTGGCGTCCAGTCTCTCTCCTTTGCACAGAATATAAAATTTTTGCACGGGCAATGGCAAATCGCCTGGGCTCCGTGCTGCATCAAGTGATTCATCCTGATCAATCTTATACAGTCCCTGGCCGGTCCATCCAGGATAACATCCACCTGGTTAGGGACCTGATTCATTTAGTCCAGGGTACTGGTGAGTCAGCTGCTTTTCTGTCTCTTGATCAGGAGAAGGCTTTTGATAGGGTAGAGCATGAATACCTATTTGGGACGTTGCAAGCGTTTGGGTTTGGACCACACTTCGTGGCCCGGGTCCGGCTTTTGTACGCTGCTGCGGAGTGTCTTGTAAAGGTTAATGGCGCGGTGCTATCTCCTTTTCATTTTGGGAGGGGGGTCCGCCAGGGGTGCCCTATGTCGGGCCAGTTATATTCGGTCTGTGTGGAGCCGTTCCTGTGTCTTCTTCGGAGGAGGTTGACAGGCCTGGCCCTACCTGGCCCGCGGGTTGAGGTGATTCTATCGGCGTATGCCGATGACGTACTTCTTATGTTCACTGATCCTGGTGACCTGCGGAGGATGCGTGACTGCCAGGAGATATTCTCGGCTGCATCTTCTGCTAGGATTAACTGGAGTAAGTGCTCTGGACTTTTGGTGGGTCAGTGGCGGGTAGACTCCCTGCCGGAGGAGATGGCATTGTATGCGTGGAGTACCACGCACCTCCTCTATCTGGGGGTGTACCTGAGTCCCACTGAGGATGTTTGGCCGGCAAACTGGCAAGAGTTGGAGACGAAGGTGGTTGCTCGGCTGGGGCGCTGGTCAGGCCTGCTTGGAGTTCTCTCCTTTCGGGGGAGGGTGCTGGTCATAAACCAGCTGGTGGCCTCTATGTTGTGGTACCGGCTGGCTACTCTTGTCCCGCCCTCTATATTTGTAACTGCTATACAGAAGAAGCTGGTGGATTTCTTTTGGGGAAATAGGAAGCATTGGATTTCCGCGGCGGTCCTGAGTCTTCCGTTAGAGGAGGGCGGCCAGTCCTTGGTGTGCGTGCGCACCCAGGTGGCGGCTCTCCGTCTCAGGACTCTGCGGAGATACATGTATGTAGAGAACCCTCCCAGATGGCACGCTCTGGCCACGTATTTTTTTCGTCAGGGTCGTTGCCTAAGGGGGGTCTCGCGGCTCCCGGTGGCGGGTGTCAGTCGACCCGCTCTAAGGGGCTTGCCTGTTTTCTATAGGGATGTGTTAAAAGTGAGGAATTTGGTGGTGTTCAGCCAGAGTGTTGTTCCACGAGGAGAGGGGGATGTTGTGGCTGCGGGTGTGGCTGGTCCTCATCCTGTCATGGTGGTTGTCGAGGAGAGGCGCGAGCCTAGAGTGGTTCAGATAGAGCTTACCCCTGCTCCGTCAGATCTGCTCATCGGGCCTAGGCTTCGGGATATTTCTCGGCCTCCGGCTCCGCATAATCTGAGCTGCCTTTCTGAGATGACCAGCATGCCATTTTGTGATGCAAGGAGACGCGCACTGTACAGGATGCTCCTGCACATTCTGAACCACCGTGCCTTCGTCTCCCGTCCTGACTCACCATGGAGGACGGTGTTACCATCCGAAGGCGGCGGGGGGCCCCAGTGGGGGTCCTTCTATAAGGGAGTTGTACCCCTTTATATTGGGGACCTGGGGTGGAGAGTGCTGCATGGAGCGGTGGTTTGTAATAAACTTTTGAGTCGGTTCACGGGCTCGTCTGCCGCATGTATTTTCTGCGGAGAGGAGGAGACTGTATTCCATGTGTATATGGAGTGTGTGAGGTTACTGCCCCTGTACCAATATCTGAAGGGGCTGTTCCTCAAGTTCTGGCTGCATTTTAGCCCCACAATCCTGGTGTTTGGACACAAGGCGGGGAGTGGGGAGAGCCGAGTGTGGGGGGGGGACTTACCTGTCGGTTTGCTCCTTGGCCTGGCCAAGATGGCCATTCGTGGGTCCAGGCAGCGGGCGGTCGACGGTCAGGCGAGAGTCGGCTGCCTGCCCCTCTTTCGGGCCTACGTCCGTGCACGTGTGTCCCTGGAGAGGGAACACGCGGTGTTCACGGGGACTCTGGAGGCCTTCCGTCAGCGCTGGTCGCCGCGTGGGGTTGAGGCGATTATAAATGAATGTACTGCTGTACTACAATGATCTGTTCATTATAGTGTGATTTTTGATTGTGTTTTGATGTGTTGTATTTTATGATTTGTGTTGAATAAAGTTTTTGAAATGAAAAAAAAAAAAAAGAGAGAGAGAGAGAGGTCGTGTTTTCTTCTCAGCTCTGCAGTTGAGAAGGATTGAAGCAGCCTTTCAAGTATTTTGTCGTTGGAGAGGGCACAGACCCAGGGGGGCTTCATAGTTCAACTTATTGTTGGGCTGTTGAAGCCTTTCTCTGGTCTGGGGAGCCTCCATCTGTGTGAAGATTCCTGAGTTTCTCCACATTGTCGAGGGTGCGGTTGGCGTTGGCGGATTGCCAAGAGTGCCTGTGATCTCAGTGGGCTGAAGTTGTGCGGTGTCTTTGTCGTTTTTGGCACCGCTTCTCTGCCCTAAAGTCATTTTGCTCAGTGCGGCTGCCTGGCTTAATGTGAAGAAGGTACTTTTGCTTCCAGCGCGACTGGGATCGAGTTTCCCGTAAGCTGCTCTTGGCTGTGGACGAACCTGGGGACTTTCCTGCTTCAGCTGGAGGTTTCTGTTTTCTGCTGCCTGTCTTTGACTGTGACTGTCTCTGGGACTTAACTTGGAGCTGTGCTGCTGAGGGGCTTGGAGCTGGTTTGTGCCTCTGTGAGGATGGCGATGGAGGGGGCGCGGCCGAAGGTCCGGACCTACGCAGCGATGGCATCAGTGGCGGGTGCGAGGCCATCTGAGCTTGAGGCTCATGTTGACTTGGATGGGGACAGTTTTGGTATTTCTGTTCAAACTGGGCCTATGATGTCGAGGGGGGTAATTACGAAGGCCATGAATGAACTTCTTGGGAGGGGGGCTATTGTCTCTTCTGAGCTCGAAAGGGGAAAGGTGGAGATGATACTTAAGACCCGGGAGTGTGTGGCCCGAGCGTTGGAGGAGGGGATCTCAGTGGGGGGGGTCCACGTACAGGTGGATCCGTGGGTATCCAGGGTGAGACCGGTTCTCCTGCGGAGCTGCCCCACTTATTTTTCGGATGCAGTGCTTATTCCACACCTGTCCAAGTTCGGGGAGGTGCGGTCTAAATGTTTTCGTCTCTTGCATCCCGGGGGGGACCCGGAGGAAAAAGGGGTCTTCAGTTTCAAGAGGAGGGTGTTCATGAAGGTGGGTGAGGGGGATGGTGCCGAGGGGAGTTTTGAGGTGGTGCATAAGGGTGTACCCAGAACCGTGCGTTGGAGTTGGGGCAAGGCACGGTGTCATGTGTGCGGCGAATTTGGACATCTCCGTAGGGAGTGTCTTTTTCGCGGGGGCACTGCTAGAGGTTCTAGTGCAGTGGCCCAGGAAAGCACTGCTGGCCCATCTGGGGTGGCTTGTCAAACCTCAGCGGCGCGGGTGGTACTGCTGACCCGGCTGAGGTTGCCAGTTCTGCCTTGGTGACCCGGGGCGGCAGTGCTAAGCCTTCTGGGTCCAGAGGTTCCGCTTTGGGGACCCTGGGCAGTGAGAGCCCAAGCCCCCCACGTCCCCTACGTCTTGTGCCTGTGGCGGTGGATGGAGGTGGGGCGCAGGAGGAGGGGAGTGTTGAGGGGGGGTTTTGGGAGAAGAAGGGGAAGCACAATAAGAAGAAGGAGAGGGATAGGGCCGCCCGAGCGAAGAAAGTGCAATCGGGTGAGTTTAGCTCCAGTGTGGTGCAGACTGCACCTGCTGGGGCCCAGGGGGGAGTTGTGGTGGCTCGGAAGGGGGTAAAGAAGCCTAAACGTGTGGGTGGCAAAGTGGTTGGGGGTAATGTGGAGGCGGATGACCCTTCCCTTATGGAGGTTACCGCACCTCCGCATGCGAGTGGGACTAAAAGGAGGCATCTGCCTGGTGAAGAGGAGGAAGGGCGTGGGTCCAGAGCGAAGGGGATGTCTTTCTCCGGGCTTTCCACCACTGTGGTGGCTGAAAGTGGTCTTGACCCGGTGTCTTCTGGGTCGGTGGTTGGGCCTTCTCTTCATGGATCTACAGCGGGTGTCACCGGACTGGGTGCTGAAGTTGATTCCGGTGGAGGTAGGTCCACTGGGCGGGAGTCTGTCCCTTCATCTCAGGGGCCCTCTGAGGGAGTTATCTCGGCGGGTGCTGTGGTTAGCTCCCTTGGGGGTGTACCCTCTGGGTCGGATGAGGTCCCCTCGTTTCAGAGGCCTACTGAGGGTGCTAGCACGTTAGGTGACGTGGTTGGCTCCTCTGGTAGTGTGCCCTCTGTGACGGGGGATGCGCAGAGTCAGGCTGAGGGGGGAGTTTCGGGGGTGTTGTCGTTCAAGTCTGTGCTCCATATCAGTGCCAGTGGAGGTGCTGGGGGACGGGATGCCTCACCGGATGAGTTGTCTGGGGTGAGGTTAATGGCAGGTGGTGATTCTCTGGGTGATGCCTGTGGAGTGGGCACTCTGGATGATGTGGAGGTCAGGGCTGTTATGGGACGTGATCCTCTTTCAGACTCCGAGGGTGCCAGTGTTCCACAGGCCCTGGGGATGCCTCTTGTTGTTGCTTCCCCAGGCCCAGAGGAGGAGGGTGATGGTAGCGTGCAGGAGCCCAGCCATTCAGAGGGCTGCGAGTCTCAGGCAGGGGTATTGGGACCCACCCCCAGCATTGATCCGGGTGGTCGTGTCATGGCTGTGGAGGAGGACAGCGATGCGGCCAGTGGGGGGGGCACAGAGAGTGATTTGTCAGACAGTTCTGGTCTTTCTGAGGTTGTTGATTCAGGTGCGAGCGGGTTGGCTGCGAGCCCAGACTCCAAGGCCGTGTCTGAGGCGAAGCTTATTGTTGAGGTGCGAGAGTTCTTAAAAATAAGCCGTGCTCCCAAAACATTATGGTTTGCCGCTACAAGGCGGTGGGAGGATTGTCTAGATGTGCAGGCGAGTCTCGAGGCTATCCTTAGTAACAAGGATAGTGGTCTTTCTGACTCGGATTTGGGGCAGTTTTGGGGTTTGTTGAAGGTCCTCAGAAAAGGAGCTCCTGTGACTACAGGGAGTGTGAGGGTCACAATCTAATGTGTCTACACATTCACAGTAGCTACATTAAATTTAAATGGGAGTAGAGCGAGTTTTCGAAGATTTCAGCTCTTATCAGCCCTAAGGGAGGGGAGATTTGCAGTTTGTTATCTGCAAGAGACACATACCGTTGCTAGTGATGAACCTACCTGGCAACTGGAGTGGGAAGGGAGGGTTTATATGAGCCATCTCAGCTCAAATTCGAGTGGGGTGGCTTTTCTGTTGGCCCCAAATTTTCTGCCAAGCATTTTAAAAGTGCAGGAAGTGGTGCCAGGACGTTTGCTCCATCTGGCCGTGAGCCTGGATGGCATGCCGTTGCATTTCATTAACGTGTATGCCCCTAGCTCCGGCACGATGCAGGCCGGCCTGCTTCGGGAGGTGAATGCTCTGTTGGGCACTATTGATAGGGGAGAGTGTGTCTTCCTTGGTGGGGACTTTAATTGCACACTTGAGGTGCGGGACCGTTCTGGTACTCAGTGTGCGCCTGCTGTAGCGAAGAAGCTGAGAGGCTTGATTGACTCCTTTGAGTTGGTTGATGTTTGGAGGGACCTTCACCCTGATTCCACTGCTTTTTCGCGGAGGTCTGAGGGCGGTGGTTCCCGCATTGATCGGTTTTATATTTCCCGAGCGTTTGTTTCCCGTGTCTCAGCGGCCTCAATGCGGCTGGTGCCGTGCTCGGACCATTGTCTGGTGCGTGTGGATTTCAATCCAGCGTGCGCTCGGGCTGGGTCCGCGTACTGGCACTTTAACAACAGGCTGCTGGAGGATCGGTGTTTCCGGGAGTCATTCACTCGGTTTTGGGTGAAGTGGAGAGAGAGGCAGAGGTGCTTCTCTTCCCTTCGGCAGTGGTGGGATGTGGGTAAAGCTCACATCCGTCTCTTTTGTAAGGAATATACATGGGGGTCGACTGGGAGGCGGGACTCAGCGGTCGAGAAGCTGGAGAGGGAGATACAGGACGCTGAGTCTCGCCTGGGTCAGTTTGGTGAAGACTCCAGCGAATGGGGAGAGTTTCAGAGGAAGAAGGAGGTTTTGAGGAGTCTGCTGCTTGAGCGATCTCGAGGCGCTTATGTGAGGTCTCGGGTCCAGATGCTGCACGAGCTGGACCGAGCGTCGCCTTTCTTTTTCTCTTTGGAGAAGGGGCGGGGAGCTCGAAAACAGCTCGTGGAGTTGCTTGCAGATGACGGCTCCTCTGTCACTGATCCAGAGAGGATTAATGCCTTGGTTAGGTCCTTTTATGGGTCCCTGTTCTCTGCGGAAGGATTCAGTGTGGAGGCTCAGCAAGATCTGTGGGAGGGTCTACCGACCGTAGATAGGGGGGAGGCTGATCTTCTTGATGGCCCCTTATCTTTGGAGGAGTTGACTCGCGCCTTGCATCAGCTCAGGAGGGGTAAGTCCCCCGGGCTGGATGGGTTGACGGTGGAGTTTGTTAGAGCATTCTGGGACGTCCTAGGGGGTGACTATATGTTGGTTCTGGGGGAGAGCCTGGCGACTGGAGTGATGCCTCTCTCGTGGCGTAGGACGGTTGTTGTCTTGCTGCCTAAGAAGGGCGAACTCCGTTTGTTGAAGAACTGGCGTCCAGTCTCTCTCCTTTGCACAGAATATAAAATTTTTGCACGGGCAATGGCAAATCGCCTGGGCTCCGTGCTGCATCAAGTGATTCATCCTGATCAATCTTATACAGTCCCTGGCCGGTCCATCCAGGATAACATCCACCTGGTTAGGGACCTGATTCATTTAGTCCAGGGTACTGGTGAGTCAGCTGCTTTTCTGTCTCTTGATCAGGAGAAGGCTTTTGATAGGGTAGAGCATGAATACCTATTTGGGACGTTGCAAGCGTTTGGGTTTGGACCACACTTCGTGGCCCGGGTCCGGCTTTTGTACGCTGCTGCGGAGTGTCTTGTAAAGGTTAATGGCGCGGTGCTATCTCCTTTTCATTTTGGGAGGGGGGTCCGCCAGGGGTGCCCTATGTCGGGCCAGTTGTATTCGGTCTGTGTGGAGCCGTTCCTGTGTCTTCTTCGGAGGAGGTTGACAGGCCTGGCCCTACCTGGCCCGCGGGTTGAGGTGATTCTATCGGCGTATGCCGATGACGTACTTCTTATGTTCACTGATCCTGGTGACCTGCGGAGGATGCGTGACTGCCAGGAGATGTTCTCGGCTGCATCTTCTGCTAGGATTAACTGGAGTAAGTGCTCTGGACTTTTGGTGGGTCAGTGGCGGGTAGACTCCCTGCCGGAGGAGATGGCATTGTATGCGTGGAGTACCACGCACCTCCTCTATCTGGGGGTGTACCTGAGTCCCACTGAGGATGTTTGGCCGGCAAACTGGCAAGAGTTGGAGACGAAGGTGGTTGCTCGGCTGGGGCGCTGGTCAGGCCTGCTTGGAGTTCTCTCCTTTCGGGGGAGGGTGCTGGTCATAAACCAGCTGGTGGCCTCTATGTTGTGGTACCGGCTGGCTACTCTTGTCCCGCCCTCTATATTTGTAACTGCTATACAGAAGAAGCTGGTGGATTTCTTTTGGGGAAATAGGAAGCATTGGATTTCCGCGGCGGTCCTGAGTCTTCCGTTAGAGGAGGGCGGCCAGTCCTTGGTGTGCGTGCGCACCCAGGTGGCGGCTCTCCGTCTCAGGACTCTGCGGAGATACATGTATGTAGAGAACCCTCCCAGATGGCACGCTCTGGCCACGTATTTTTTTCGTCAGGGTCGTTGCCTAAGGGGGGTCTCGCGGCTCCCGGTGGCGGGTGTCAGTCGACCCGCTCTAAGGGGCTTGCCTGTTTTCTATAGGGATGTGTTAAGAGTGAGGAATTTGGTGGTGTTCAGCCAGAGTGTTGTTCCACGAGGAGAGGGGGATGTTGTGGCTGCGGGTGTGGCTGGTCCTCATCCTGTCATGGTGGTTGTCGAGGAGAGGCGCGAGCCTAGAGTGGTTCAGATAGAGCTTACCCCTGCTCCGTCAGATCTGCTCATCGGGCCTAGGCTTCGGGATATTTCTCGGCCTCCGGCTCCGCATAATCTGAGCTGCCTTTCTGAGATGACCAGCATGCCATTTTGTGATGCAAGGAGACGCGCACTGTACAGGATGCTCCTGCACATTCTGAACCACCGTGCCTTCGTCTCCCGTCCTGACTCACCATGGAGGACGGTGTTACCATCCGAAGGCGGCGGGGGGCCCCAGTGGGGGTCCTTCTATAAGGGAGTTGTACCCCTTTATATTGGGGACCTGGGGTGGAGAGTGCTGCATGGAGCGGTGGTTTGTAATAAACTTTTGAGTCGGTTCACGGGCTCGTCTGCCGCATGTATTTTCTGCGGAGAGGAGGAGACTGTATTCCATGTGTATATGGAGTGTGTGAGGTTACTGCCCCTGTACCAATATCTGAAGGGGCTGTTCCTCAAGTTCTGGCTGCATTTTAGCCCCACAATCCTGGTGTTTGGACACAAGGCGGGGAGTGGGGAGAGCCGAGTGTGGGGGGGGGACTTACCTGTCGGTTTGCTCCTTGGCCTGGCCAAGATGGCCATTCGTGGGTCCAGGCAGCGGGCTGTCGACGGTCAGGCGAGAGTCGGCTGCCTGCCCCTCTTTCGGGCCTACGTCCGTGCACGTGTGTCCCTGGAGAGGGAACACGCGGTGTTCACGGGGACTCTGGAGGCCTTCCGTCAGCGCTGGTCGCCGCGTGGGGTTGAGGCGATTATAAATGAATGTACTGCTGTACTACAATGATCTGTTCATTATAGTGTGATTTTTGATTGTGTTTTGATGTGTTGTATTTTATGATTTGTGTTGAATAAACTTTTTGAAATGAAAAAAAAAAAAAAAAAAAAAAAAAAAAAAAAAAAAAAGAGAGAGAGAGAGAGAGAGAGAGAGAAAAAAAAAACCTGGAGTAACTCAGCGGGTCAGAGCATCTCTGGCGAAAAGAAATAGGTGACGTTTCGGGTCGACACCCTTCTTCAGACGGGTCTGGTCTGGTCTTGCCCCAAAATATCACCTATTCCTATTCTCCAGAGATACTGTCTGACCCACTGAGTTACTCCAGCTTTTCGTGTCTATCTTTGGTTTATACCAACCTCTGCAGTTCCTTCCTACACAACCTTTCTCTCTATGTCAGCAAGACAAAGGAGATAGTGATTGACTTCAGGGAGTGAAGCGGTGCACATACCCACTTTGCATTAGAGATTAAGTAGAAATGGTCAAAAACTTCAAATTCCAAGGAATCAATATCACCAACAACTTCTCTTGGACATCCGGCAACTGAATCATCCGACCACAACCAGAGAGCAGTGCTGAACCACTATCTACCTCATTGGTGACCCTCGGATTATCTTTGATCAGAGTTTGCTGGCTTTAACTTGCACTAAACGTTATTCCCTTATGTATCTATATACAGTGAATGGCTTGATTGTAATCATGTTTTGTGTTTCTGCTGACTGGTTAGCACAGAATTAAAGCTTTTCACTGTACCTCGGTACACGTGACCGTAAACTAAACTAAACTGAACTGAACTAAACTACATTCATTTGCTATCATCCTGTGACAGAAATACCCTTGGACCTATCCAACTATCTCCCCCCACCCCCACCCCCACCACACCCCCCTTTCTCTCCCACCCAAGCCTTCGATACTTCTGAAAACAGAAAACATAGAAAATAGGTGCAGAAGGAGGCCATTCGGCCCTTTGAGCCAGCACACCATTCATTGTGATCATGGCTGATCGTCCCCAATCAATAACCTGTGCCAGCCTTCGCCCCATATCACTTGATTCCACTAGCCCCTAGAGCTCTATCTAACTCTCTCTTAAATCCATCCAGTGATTTGGCCTCCACTGCCCTCTGTGGCATGGAATTTCACAAATTCACAACTCTCTGGGTGAAAAAGTTTTCTCGTTTTGTATTCCCTCTTTCCCATTACTGACAAAGGGTTTCAGACCTGAATTTAAACAGTTTCTATTTCCACAGGTGCTGCCTGACCTACTGAGTGTTTCCAGCATTTTCTGTTTTAATTTTAGCTTCTCAGCATCCGCAGTTTTTAAAATGTTTTGTTAAAGCTCACCTCTGCTTAAACTATTGATCATCCGTCGTGATATCTCCTCATAAATCAAACTTTAAACATCAGAAGCTGCTGGCACCAATCTTCTGGTAACGTGTACAATCCATTTGATGTCTCGAAGGAAATTTCCCGATCACCAATAAATGGGAATGAGCCAAAACCAAATAGGATCGACATCATCACTGCTATCTCACCGAACTAGACGGATTCCAGCTGGATTCACTTAGAAATACCATTTGATAGTTTCAAATGAAAAATAGTCATTTGTCAAATTTAGGAAAATCGCTGATTGCTTCAAAGACCTAGGCTTGAGTCAAGTGGGTGGTGACTCTGTGATATTCTTTACCACAGAAGACTGTGGAGGCCAAGTCAATGGATATTTTAAAGGCAGAGAGATAAGATTCTTGATTAGTAGGGGTGACGGAGGTTATGGGGAGAAGGCAGGAGAATAGGTTTTGATCGGCCATGATTGAATGGCGGAGTAGACCTGATGGGCTGAATGGCCTAATTCTGCTCCTATCATTTATGGCCTTATTTTCCTAACTTCAATACAACAATAAATAGATGAGTGTAACACAGCAGAACCGTGCTAAATTGTGGTGAAAAATCCAAGTGCAAAAGTATAACAACAGAATAACAAGTGACATAGAATTAACCGCAAGAGTATCTGGCTACATAGAAACATAGAAAATAGGTGCAGGATTAGGCCATTCTGCCCTTCGAGCCGGCTCCACCATTCAATGTGATCATGGCTCATCCAAGATCAGTACCCCGTTCCTGATTTTCCCCTATATCCCTTGATTCCGTCAGCCCTAAGAGCTAAATCTAACTCTCTCCTGGAAACATCCAGTGAATTGGCCTCCACTGTCTTCTGTGGCAGAGAATTCCACAGATTCACAACTCTCTGGGTGAAAAGGTTTTTCCTCATCTCAGTCCTAAATGGCTTACCCCTTATTCTTAAACTGTGACCCCTGCTTCTGGACTTCCCCCAACATCGGGAACAATTTTCCTGCATCTATGTTCTATGTTTCTATGCAGCCAGATGCTCTTACGGTTAATTCTATGCTACTATGTTACTTGTTCAATCCCTTAAGAATTTTATATGTTGTGTAAAATCCCCTCTCATCCTAAATATGCCTAGTCGATCCATTCTTTCGTCATATGTCAGTCCCACCATGACAGGAACTAACCAGGTGAACCTACGCTGCACTCCCTCAATAGCAAGAATGTCTTTCCTCAAATTCGGAGACCAAAACTGCACGCAATGCTCCAGATGTGGTTTCACCAGGGCCTTGAACGACTGCAGTAGGACCTCCTTGCACCTACACTCAAATCCTCTCACTATGAAGGCCAACATGCCATTTGCTTTCTTCACTAATTGCTGTACCTGTATTCTTACTTACAGCGACTGATGCTCAAGGACAGCCAGGTGTCGTTGCACTTCCCCTTTTCCTAATCTGACACCATTCAGTTAATAATCTGCCTTCTTGTTCTTGCCACAAAAGTGGATAACCTCACATTTATCCACATTATACTGCATCTGCCATGCATCTGCCCACTCACCAAACCTATCCAAGTCGCCCTGCGTCCTCATAGCATCCTCATCGTAGCTCACACTGCCACCCAGCTTTGTGTCATCAGCAAACTTTAATTCCTTAAATCGCTAATATATTGTAAATAACTGGGGTCCCAGCACTTGCGGCACCCCACTGGTCACTGCATCTCCAGCAATGGGATGTAAATGTGACGCGTGGTTCTGGACTACAATGGCACTGGGGAAGAAGGTGTTCTTAAGATTGGATGTGTGAGTTTTCAAGTTCCTGTAGAGAGGAAAATGGAAGGCCAGAGTTTGGGCTCCCTTGGCGATACTTCCAGCCAACCTGATGCAACAGACAGTGACGACAGATTCAATGGAGGGAAGTGACGAAGCTGTGATAGACTGGGTTGTGTTCATCATTGTCTGGAGGTGCGGTGGCAGACAGTAGACAGGACTGTTCGGTGAACCGTTGAAACTTCGTTTGCGCCCAAATGTGGCGACACTTGTGTTCTACCTAGGTTTAGTTTAGCGTTTTAGTTTGGTGATACAGCACGGAAACAGGCCCACCGAGTCCGCGCCACCCTACACACACACTAGGGACAATTTTACATTTACACCAAGCCAATTAACCTACAACCCTGTACGTCTTTGGAGAGTGGGAGAGGAAACTGAAGATCTCGGAGAAAACCTACGCAGGTCACGGGGAGAATGTACAAACTCCATACAGACAGCACCCGTAGTCAGGCTCAAACCCGGGTCACTGACGCTGTAAGGCAGTAGCTCTACCGCTACGCCACCGTGCCGCCCCAATGATGTCTGCTACATACGCGGTAGAGTTGCTGCCTTACGACTCCAGTTGCTTGCAACGCCAGAAACCCAGGTTTGATCCTGACTACGGGTGCTGTCTGTACAGAGTTTGTATGATCTCCCCGTGACCGCGAGGTCTTTGGTTTCCTCCTACACTCCAAAGACGTACAGGTTTGTCAGTTAATTGGCTTGGTATAAGTGTAAATTGTCCCTAGCGTGTGTAGGATAGTGTTAATGTGCGGGAATCGCTGGTCGGTGCGGACTGGTTGGGCCGAAGGGCCTATTCCGCTCTGTAACTCTGTAAATTAAAAAAACACCTAAAAAATACGATAAGATGAAATATTAAGGAGCCTTAAATGTGTGGAAATAAACTGGTAGAGCTGGTAGAAATCATTCCGATGGAAGGAAACATGTCTAATTGAAGTGTACACACCGACAGACAAATGTTCAACGCGTAAATCTGATTAGCAGAAATTCCCATTCGGCAAAAAAAATTAAGGGAGGAACATTGCGGAGATCAGATAGCAGGTTTTAATTTGGGAATCACTGTCCCATATAGTTGGGCATCATAGTTGTGTGAACGCTGTATCTAAGCTGGGAACCAAACCAAAATGCCCGAGGGGATTGTGCATCCAATAAATGTGAGGGTTCGAGTAACTGAAACAATCACTTTAATTATTCCGAAAATGTCGGCCTGCAGCTCCGCTTGAATATTCATGATATCCGTGGCCTTGAGAATAGACAATTTAATTATAGCTAAACATTAAGAATCTTCCAGCCTGTGTTCCTTCCAAGGGCATCTTGTTCTGGGTGAGCTTTTATTTGGGTTCAGGAAATCAAATGTTACCCTGACACTTCCTGGTCATGTAGGCACTTACAAATAATCAATTATCATCTTTAATTACAATCATATAAATATATGATTACCACTTCTGCATATCTATCTTCTCTCGTTTCCTCTTCAATGGATTCACCATATTGCATCATTCTCATGGCCACTAAAGTGCAGGAAAAGAGAGTGTTAGAGAGAGTTTTAGATTTAGCTCTTGGAGCTAACGGAATCAAGGGATACAGGGAGAAGGCAGGAACGGGGTACTGATTTAGGATGATCAGCCAAGATCGTATTGAATGGCGGTGCTGGATCGAGGGGCCAAATGGCCTACTCCTGCACCTCTTGTCTATGTTTTTGTGATTTAGTGGGTCAAATGCCACTGTGGCTCCTGCATTGATCAATGTTGTGACACATTCACTTGCACCTTTTCACTGGTGTGAATCCAATGGGCAAACGTGCAGTGATCAGCATTCATGGCTACTCTATATAAATGCACTGCTTTCATGGCCTGCGTTGATCTTCCACCCTTCTTAAGCAAAGTTAACCCAGCAGCCTGTACTCTCAATCTTTATTTGCAACAAATTTGCTCACTATTTGTCCTGTGTTCTCTGTCGTTCTCAGTCTATGAATGATTTTGATTTAAAATCCCTATTCATGTGATTAATTCTTCTATTCTGCTAACTGTATTCAAAATGACCTTTATACTTCAACTTCACTTGTCACACAATTTACCAAAAACGTTATCATATATCATATATCTATATATATATACACTAGACTAAGTGGGACCTGCTGGGTCCCATGTTCACACAGGAGGGCTGGTCCCCCGACGCAATATTCCACCTCTCCACCAATATTGGTGGCCAGTGGGGGGGCTTTCTGGAGTGCTGGTATGGGTTCTTGGGGAGGCAACTCAGTCCCTCAAGCCTGATGTACTGGCAATTCACTCACGGCTGGTGGGCTGGCAGTTGACTCATGGCTATTCCTTGAAATTACATTTCAAGCAGGGTGCAAGGCCATCAAATTCAAATCCATTTTCCTACCATTTCAAGCAGGGTGCAAGGCCACCAAATTCAAGTGCAGTTTCATACCACTTCAAGTTGGATCCAAGGCCACCAAATTCAAGTGCAGTTTCATACCACTTTCAACAGGGTGCAAGGCCACCAAATTCAAGTGCAGTTTCATACCACTTCAAGCTGGATCCAAGGCCACCAGATTCAAGTGCAGTTTCATATCACTTTCAACAGGGTGCAAGGCCATCAAATTCAAGTGCAGTTTTATTTCAATTCAAATAGGGTGCAAGGCCACCAAATTCAAATGCAGTTTCATACCATTTAAAGCAGGGTGCAAGGCCACCAAATCCAAATGCAGCTTCATACCATTTCGTGCAAGGTGCAATGCCACCACATTCAAATGCAGTTTCATACCATTTCATGCAGGGTGCAAGGCCACCACATTCAAATGCAGTTTCATACCATTTCAAGCAGGATGAGGGGACTGAGTAAGATGGCCAATAAAATACAGCCATAAGTGGTAGCATTTTATCTAAAATCAATATACAGTGCAAACAGGAAGTTACCCAAAGCACCCAAACTACCATTTGCAGTAGTGCCTTTTAACTTCAACCCAAACGCCCAAACCACCATTTGCAGTAGTGACTTTTAACTTCAACCCAAAGCACCCAAATCAACATTTGCAGTGGTGCCTTTTTACTTCAACCCAAAGCACCCAAAGCACCATTTGCAGTGGTGCCTTTTTACTTCAGCCCAAAGCACCCAAAGCACCATTTGCAGTAGTGCCTTTTTACTTCAACCCAAAGCACCCAAAGCACCATTTGCAGTGGTGCCTTTTTACTTCAGCCCAAAGCACCATTTGCAGTAGTGCCTTTTTACTTCAACTCAAATACCCAAACCACAATTTGCAGTAGTGCCTTTTAACTTCAACCCAAAGCACCAAAACCACCATTTTCAGTAGTGCCTTTTTACTTCAACCCAAAGCACCCAAACCACCATTTGCAGTAGTGCCTTTTAACTTTAACCCAAACACCCAAACCACCATTTGCAGTAGTGCCTTTTTACTTCAACACAAAGCACCCAAACCACCATTTGCAGTAGTGCCTTTTAACTTCAACCCAAAGCACCCAAATCACCATTTGCAGTGGTGCCTTTTTACTTCAGCCCAAAGCACCCAAAGTATCATTTGCAGTAGTGCCTTTTTACTTCAACCCAAACACCCAAACCACCATTTGCAGTAGTGCCTTTTAATTTCAACCCAAAGCACCCAAACCACCATTTGCAGTAGTGCTTTTTATTTCAACCCAAAGCACCCAAACTACCATTTGCAGTAGTGCCTTTTTACGTCAACCCAAAGTACCCAAACCACCATTTGCAGTAGTGCCTTTTTACTTCAACCTAAAGCACCCAAACCACCATTTACAGTAGTGCCTTTTTACTTCAACCCAAAACACCCAAACCACCATTTGCAGGCAGTGCCGTTTTACTTCAACCCAAAGCACCCAAACCACCATTTGTAGTAGTGCCTTTTAACTTCAACCCAAAGCACCCAAATCACCATTTGCAGTGGTGCCTTTTTACTTCAACCCAAAGCACCCAAAGCATCATTTGCAGTAGTGCCTTTTAACTTCAACCCAAACACCCAAATCACAATTTGCAGTAGTGCCTTTTAACTACAACCCAAAGCACCCAAACCACTATTTGCAGTAGTGTCTTTTTACTTCAAACCAACCATATTTTCATTTTCAAACTACATTAAGGGCACCCACAGTTGAGTAGACATGTGTTCAGTGTTATTCAGAGCTCAGAGAGACATGATCCTCTGGCTTCCTCCATCTTGCAGCGACTAAGTGAGGCACACCACTTCCAGGTTTTATAGTCCCCCCCCCCCCCCCCCCCCACCAGCAGGGGCAGCAGAGAGAAGGCACATTTTTTTAAAAAACATTAATATCCCTGATTTATCATCGATGCGAAAAATCCTCTGGTCCAGGAAGGCAGAGGGGGGCTCTGAGCGAGGTGGCCAAAAATGACGACCGTAGGTGGCGGCGTTCTCTCGG
Source organism: Raja brachyura (assembly GCA_963514005.1). Next base: position 25,042,010 of record OY740788.1, read on the forward strand.
AAAACACAGCACAGCGAGCCAAAAGCGGTCAAGGTCAGACTTTTAGTAATATAGATATATATGTGTGTGTGTGTGTCTATCTTTGGTTTAAACCAGCGTCTGCAGTTCCTTCCTACACAATTAATTACATGGCATTGCTACTTTAAACAATAGTACCACTGGTCTTAAAGTAAAAGTTGCACTTTGCAACTAATTTACATGGGCGATATACAGTGTAAATAATTATGTTTTCTGAGGGTTAGTGAGGAATGTTCTTCCACATTTTAGCATGACATATACATACCACACTGAGATTCACAACTGTCTTACTGATTAGCTGGAGCAGGGGCCTCCAAACGTTTCAGCATGAGGGCCACATCATATATTTGGCACACTTTTGCGGGCTGTAGGAAAAATAAAAAATAATAGACAATAGACAATAGTTGCTGCAGTAGGCCATTCCGCCCTTGGAGCCAGCACCGCCATTCAATGTGATCATGGCTGATCATCCACAATCAGTACCCCTTTCCTGCCTTCTCCCCATATCCTCTGATTCCGCTATCTTTAAGTGCTTTATCTAACTCTTTCTTGAAAGTATCCAGAGAATTGACCTCCACTGCCTTCTGAGGCAGAGAATTCCACAGATTAACAACCCTCTGTGTGAAAAAGGTTTTCCTCATCTCTGTTCTAAATGGCTTACCCTTTATTCTTAAACTGTGGCCTCTGGTTGTTGACTCCCCCAACATTGGGAAAGTGTTTCCTGCCTCTAGCATGTGCAAACCCTTAATAAACATATGTTTCAGTAAGATCCCCTCTCATCCAGTGTATACAAGCCCAGCCGCTCCATTCTTTCATCATATGTCAGTCCTGCCATCCCGGGAGTTAACTTGGTGAACCTACGCTGCACTCCCTCAATAGCAAGTATGTCCTTCCTCAAATTTGGAGACCAAAACTACACACAAAGGCCCTGTACAATTGCAGAAGGAAAGAAATGTCAATTTTCAAGTATGGACTCGATCTTGGAGGGAATATTCCAATTCCAGTATATGCGCAAACAGGGGTAGTGGATAGACAAGGTAGCCGATGGACTTTGGTCACTCGATTCTTTGAATCGGAGATAGAGACGGCGAGAAAACGAAGGGAAGAATCGGGGATCGAGCAGAGGATAGTGGGTGCTGGTTGGAAACTGGCAGTGAGGGAGATGAAGCGGTGAATGAGAGCAAGAAGCAGCACCGATACAGCCACAATGTACCTGAGAGAGAGATGAGGGAAGGGTCTGGCGGCAACGGAAACAAGGATTGATTTACGTATTCTACAGGAAGAGAGACCGAACCTGAGCACACCTGGAACCGGGAATTCGGTTTGAACCCATTCTTCCAAAGATCCGTTCCGAAGAAAACAAATCTGTTGTGTGGAGATCAAATGCTGGAAACTCGCTACAAATTCTCTGAGTCACCGGACTTTGGGACCCGGGGGAGCCCGGAGCTCTGAGCTTGCTACGGGCCCGGTTAAATCTCGTGGTGGGCCAGATGTGGCCCGTGGGCCATAGTTTGGAGACCCCTGAGCTAGAGGATGCTTTGCTGAACTGCTAAGATGGCCTGGTAAATCAGAATTTTATCCATGAAAATGAAAGAAAATAGACATTTAATCAGTGCTGATATTCAATTGAGGTTAGATGAGCAGTTTAAATAAGGGCAGCCACAGTGGCGCAACGGTAGAGTTGCTGCCTTACAGCAGTTACAGCGCTGGAGACCCGGGTTCAATCCCGACCATAGGTGTTTGTCTGCACGGAGTTTGCACGTTCTCCCCATGACCTGTATGTGTTTTCTCGGAGATCTTCAGTTTCCTCCCACACTCCGAAGGCATACAGGTTTGCAAGAGCGGAAAACAGGGGACATAATTTTTTGGCGGCCGCGCGCGCATGCGCACACTCACCCACACATGCGCGAGGCTTCGGAGGCTCAATCCAGTGCTAAATGCAGCTCAACTCTGCCTGTCTCACCGGGTTAACTACAGCCATGTCTGGACAGACGGGATACCAGCGCTGCTTCCCCGCGCTGGCCGTATTTCCCGCAAGCACAGGCAGGTTCACTTAGCGGGACAGGCATAGTGAGCTGGGTTTAGCACTGGCTGTGGACCTGGGGGCGCCACGCCCGTCTGACTGCCAACCTCTCTGGCCACCCGTGGGTGGGGGGGTCACTCGGGTGGGGACGGGACAGCGCCGGAGACCTGGTCGGGATCGATCCTGGCTGTGGATGAGGCGCAGGTCTGTGCCACGTCTCCCTCCTCCAATCACCGCACTCTATCCTCAGTGACACCCCCTCACTCCTCCCTGCTCCAATCACTGCACTCTATCCTCAGTCCCAACCCCCCCCCACTCCTCCCTCCTCCAATCATCGCACTGAATCATCATGACCCGCCCCCATTACCTGCTGACCGACGTTCCTCTCGTCCAATCGGTGCCCTCGATCAGCAGTACCACCTCCACTGTCTCGTGAAAAGCGGAGATTTTAAAATCCGGATGACAAAAACTTGGGGAGGATGTCTCCCATCTCTCAAAATATGGAGGGGAGGTGTCCCCTCTGGCCCCCCCGGGTTTTACGCCCCTGCAGGTTTGTAGGTTAATCGGCTTGGTATAAATGTAGGTATGTCACAAAACTTACCTTGAGCAGCGCTGCAGTTCTGCCGCTCCCATGTGCGTCACTTTGGCACCTTTCAGGGGGCGGGCTTAAAGTGCCGTTTTTCTACAGACAGGGAAAATCGATCCATGTCGGGCGATTTCGTTGCGGAAGAAAAATCGCTCCAACATTTCATTCATGAAGGTATTTTTAAATTACGCAAGATTATTTATTAACTAGAGTAATTTAAAAATCACCTTCAAAAGCCGTGAGCACCGACAACAGGAATGATTTTGCGTAGCGGAGAAAAAAAGGTGCCCAGGTTAATTTTTATATTAAAAGTTGGTTTTTATGGAGGCTTTAATCATATTTTCATGTTGCGAAATGGGGTCCAAAAAAAATGTATGAACCAACAGTATTTTCCCTCCCGACTTCACCGCAAACCGCAACGTTCCAATCCACCGCATTCCACTAAAACCCACTCGCTAGTTGATTTAAATGGCCATTAATTTACAGGCATTAAACACTAAATTCCTTCCATTTGGCCCAGAAATTCATGAGAATGAGATTTAAAAATTATGTTATATTGTGGATTATTGTGTGAATGTTATTTGGACACTTAGGCAATTAAAAAAAGTTTATCTTTTCTTAAGAAATGGATAGATGTTTAGATCTACTCATTGAATTTTGTAATTAGCTACAATTAGATAAGTAACTAATTATATGCTTTAATTTCAGGTCATCCAAGTAAGATTGTTTCATATTTGTTTCAGAATGCTTCAATCTATAATAACTGAAAATTTCATTCAGTTCTCTTAATTTTTAAGAACGTTATGGGCTTTTAACGGTTCTAGATCACAGCTTTTGAGTTAAGTCAATTGAAAGGCAATGGGGAACAAGATGCTAATTTCCAAGTATGAAAATGGTCATAACTTTCTTAATACTGAAGATATGAAAGTGAATTAGGTGTCAAATTAAACTTCTTTTTATGCTTTATCTGATGGGACAAATTGCAGACTTGATTTTTAAAATCTCAAAATTTTGTAACATTGCTAATAAATGTAAATTGTTCCTAGTGTGTGTGGGATTGTGTTAATGTGCAGGGATTGCTGGCGAGGACACGGTGGGCCGAAAGGACCTGTTTCCTTGATGTATCTCTAAACTAAACTAAACTATTCATAAATGGTTAAGAAGGAATTGCAGATGCTGGAATATCAAAGGTAGACAAAAATGCTGGAGAAACCCAGCGGGTGAGGTGGCATCTATGGAACGAAGGAAATAGGTGACGTTTCGGGTCAAAATCCTTCTTCAGACTGATGTGAGGGTGGGGTGGGGGCGGGAAAAAGAAAGGAAGAGGTGGAGCCAGTGCACTGAGGGAGAGCTGAGAAGGGGAGGAGAACGTCATTGGGACATAGCGTTTTACAGAGCAGAAACATGCCCTTCAGCCCACTGCATCACTGTGGCCCTTTTAATGCCCTTGTGTCTGGACTTTCAAAAAGCCTTTGACAAGGTCCCACACAAAAGATTTGTGTGCAAAATTAGAGCACATGGTATTCGGGGTAGGGTATTGACATGGATAGAGACAGGAAGCAGAGAGTAGGAATTAATGGATTCTTTTCAGAATGGCAGGCAGTGACCAGTGGGGCGCCGCAAGGCTCAGTGTTGGGACCCCAGTTATTCGCAATATATTAACGATTTAGATGAGGGAACTAAATGTGACGTCTCCAAGTTTGCGGATGGCAAAAAGCTGGGTGGCAGTGTGAGGTGAGAGGAGGATGCTGTGAGGCTGCAGGGTGACTTGAATAGGTTGGGTGAGTGGGCAGAAGCATGGCATATGCAGTATAATGTGGATAAATGCGAGGTTATCCACATTGGTGGTAAGAACAAGAAGGCAGATTATTATCTAAATGGTGTCAGTTTAGGAAAAGAGGAGGTGCAATGAGACCTGGGTGTGCTTGTACACCAGTCACTGAAAGTAAGCATGCAGGTACAGCAGGCAGTGAAGAAAGCTAATGGCATGTTGTCCTTCATTGCGAGAGGATTTGAGTTTAGGAGCAAGGAGGTGTTACTTTTAAACTTTTAAAATCTTTTCCCTGTGCGGAGGACCCGACCTTTCCTCTGTCGGGTCTCTGTTGCCGTTGGGGCCTAGCACCGTGAAGCGGCCTCCAACCAGACCTGGGCTCCAGTCGCAGAGCCTGCGGACTACTCACCGTCATGGAGCTGGCCAAGTTAGGAATAGGAGGAGCTGTGGTGGCGTGCTGCTGCTGCCCAACCCCGGAGATTCGGAGGCTCCAGCTGCAGGCCGGTGGACGGTGACATCGGGAGCTCGTGGGTCCCTGGTGGAGACCGCTTTTCGGAACTCCCGTGGGGGTAACTTCTCCCGCCCAAGTTGCGGGGTTGAAAATGACCTGGAGCGGGGCCTTACATCGCTTTAATGGCCGCGAGACTTGCTAGCGCCTGCCAAGGGCTCTAACATCAAGACCCGGAGCGCGGCCTTGCATCGCCCGGCGCGGCCTGAATGGCCACGGGACTTATTTACCATCGCCCGCTGGGGGCTTTGACTCTGACATCGGGAGGAGAATGGGGAGTGCAGGGGAGAGATAAGACTTTGCCTCCCATCACAGTGAGGAGGAGATTCACTGTGATGGATGTTTGTGTAAATTGTGTTGTGTCTTGGATCTTTTCTTGTTTGTATGACTGCAGAAACTAAATTACGTTTGATCCTCAATGAGGTTCAAATGACAATAAACGGTATTGTATTGTATTGTAAAGGTAAATTCCCCTCAGATCCCCTTTAAAAGTCTGTTACATAGATGCATAGATACGCACACAATAGGTGCAGGAGGCGGCCATTCGGCCCTTCAAGCCATTCAATGTGATCATGGCTGATAATTCACAATTCCTGCCTTCTCCACATACCCCTTTATTCCGCTAGCCCTAAGAGCCCTATCTAGCTCCCTTTTGAATGCATCTAGTGAATCGGCCACTGCCTTTTGAGGCAGAGAATTCCACAGATTCACAACTCGCTGTGTGAAAAAGTTTTTTCTCATCTCAGTTCTAAATGGCCTACCCCTTATTCTTATACTGTGGCCCCTGGTTCTGGACTCCCCCAACATCGGGAACATGTTTCCTGCATCTAGCGTGTGCAATCCCTTAATAATCTGATATGTTTTACTAAGATCCACTCTCATCCTTCTAAATTCCAGTGAATACAAGCCCAGTCATTCCATTCTTTCATCATATGACAGTCCCACCATCTCGGGAATTAACCTCGTGAACCTATGTTGCACTCCCTCAATAGCAAGAATGTTCTTCCTCAAATTTCTCTCAGCTATAATCTATGTCCTTTTGATTTTGTTGCCCCTACCATGGGAAAAATATTTTGACCACCTACCAATTTGATGTATCTCATATCATCTTACATACTTTTATCAGGTCACCCCTCAGCATTTTTCCCTCAGACGTCCAACCTATCCAATCTCTCCCCATTAACGGCCTGTCCCACTTTCCTGAGTTATTCACAAATTCTTCCGAGTTTTCCAACTCGCAGAATTTTCGTAACGAGCCCATAGGAGTCGGTGGATATATCGTAGCGGCTCATTATGCCAGCCGTAGGTACTCGGGGCTATTTTTGTACTCATGGACATTTTTCATCATGCTGAATAAACGTCCCGACTTACCTGATGCCCCGAGTACCTACGACTGGCATAACGAGCCACTACGAAATATCCACGGACTCCTACGGCCTCCTACAGACTCGTTACAAACATTCTGCGAGTTTGAAAACTCAGGAGAATTCGTGAATAACTCAGGAAAGTGGGACAGGCCGTTAACTAAACTCATGCAATCCTGATATCTGACATGATTTTCTAACTGCAGAACATTGCAGATTTGAAAAGATGTCTTCATTTTCTTATTATGAATTCAGGAGTACAGTTCAGCAGAACTAAATTAAAGTGTTGAAGGTTACATGAACACAAAAGAGATTTAAAATATTAACTCTTAAAAGTGGGAACTTTGATAAAATATGTTACTAATCAAGTGGGAACTTAACAAATGCATCTTTAATACAATACAATACAATATAATACAATTTATTTCATCATTTGAACCTCATTGAGGTTCAAACGAAATTTGATGTTGGAGCCCCCGGCGGGCGCTAGCAAGTTCTGCGGCCATTAAAGCCGCGCCGGGCGATGTAAGGCCCCGCTCCAGGTCATTTTCAACGCCGCAACCGGGGCGGGAGAAGCTGCCGTTGCGAGAGCTCCGAAAAGCAGTCTCCCACCAGGGACCCGCGAGCTCCCGATGTCACTGTCCACCGGCCAGCAGCTGGAGCCTCCGAATCTCCGGGGTCGGGCCGCAGCAGCGCGCCACCACAGCTCTCCATGCTCTGAAGCCGGCCGGCCCCACAATGGTAAGTAAGTCTGCAGCTCCGCGACTGGAGCCCCAGGTCGTTCTGGATGAAGGCTGCTCCACGGTGCTAGGCCCCAACGGCAACGGAGACCCGACAGAGAAAAGGTCGGGTCCTCCGTACAGGGAAAATATTTTTTAAGTTTCCCCCACCCCCCACCCCCCCACACATACCCAGCTAAAGAAAACAAAAAATACTATAACTACACTTAAACAAGACAAAAAATAAAAAAGGACAGATGGACTGCAGAGGCCGCTGAGACGTGAGTCGCTCTGCCCACCAACTAATGATTTGACCTGAGCACAAATTATTAAGGTTAAAAATTTGGATTAGTCTGATACATCATATGGAAATATTAATGTTTTTTCATACATTTAGGGTCGGAGCTCGCTTTAAATATATGCCCATCATCGCCATTGTGGGCTCTATTAGGAAGCGTTAGCACTCCAAAGCTGAACTCATACGGTACATGTCTCGTGTGTGGGAAGGAACTGCAGATGCTGGTTTAAACCAAGATAGACACAAAGTGCTGGAGTAACTCAGCGGGACAGGCAGCATTTCTGGAGAGAAACATTGGGTGATGTTTTGGGATGCCTTCATTCCAGAGATCCCAACCACGGGTGCTGTCTGTACGGAGTTGGTACATTCTCCCCGTGACTGTGTGGGTTTTCTCCGAGATCTTTGGTTTCCTCCCATACTCCAAAGATGCACAAGTTTGTAGGCTAATTGGCTTGGGTTTGTAGACCTGGTATAAGTGTAAATTGTACCTCGTGTGTGTAGGCATTCTGTTAACGTGTGGGGATTACTGGTCGGTGCGGACTCGGTGGGTCGAAGGGCCTGTAACCGCGCTGTATCTCTAAACTAAACTAAACCAAACTAAACTAAGATGCTGCTTGTCCCACTCAGTTACTCCAGCATTTTGTGTCTATTTCATACATGTCTCTATGGCCTCATACTTAAATCTATCCCAAACGGTATGCAGATTGAATAATAAACAATGCAATTAGAATTGTACATGGAAGAGCTTGATCAACTGATCACGTCCAGAAATGTTTCCTATAATCATAGTACATTGCTTACTGAAAGTGCAATACAAGTGGATAGGCTGGTAAAGAAGGCGCATGGCATTCTCGCATTCATCAGTCAGGCCATTGAATAGAAAAGTTGGAAAGTTTTGCTGTAGTGAATTTGTCAAGAAGTGATATGCCTACGTTAAGCTTTTGTTTGAATCAGTGAACATATAAACGATGAATGAAAAAGGACAAAAGGAGACAAAGATTTATAGCCCATTTAATTTCCTTCAACGATTTCAATGATGTAAACACATTTGAATCAAATTACCTTACCCAAGTGTTTAGAATTATAGCACACTTTGGTTGCTTTAATGCTGCAATTATTTTCTAACTGAGAACAACCATTATTAATTCAGTTTGTTAAATAACCAGTCAAACGTTTCTGAGGGGAAAAGGTGTCTTAGAAACCTTTGACTGGTGTCTTTAGTAAACGTGACCATTATATTTGTACAACAGGCAGAGTGTTTTTACTTTGGACTTTAGAGATACAGGCCCTTCGGCCCGCCAAATCCACGCCGACCAGCGATCATCCTGCACAATAGCACTATCTTACATACGAGGGACAATTTGCAATCTTACCGAAGTAAATTGGGCGCCATGATGGCACAGCGGTAGAGTTGCTGCCTTACAGCGCCAGAGACCCGGGTTCGATCCCGACTATGAGTGCTCTCTGTACTCTCTGGAGTTTGTATTTTCTTCCCGTGACCTGTGTGGGTTTTCTCCGATATCTTCGGTTTCCTCCCACACTCCAAAGACGTACAGATTTATAGGTTAATCGGCTTGGTATAAATGTAAATTGTTCCTAGTGTGTTTGGGATAGTGTTAGTGTGCAGGGATCGCTGGTCGGCGTGGACCCAGTGGGCCAAAGGGCCTGTTTCCGCACTGTATTTCTAAACTAAACTAAGCTAAATTGACCTGCAAACATCTTTGAGATGTGGGAGGAAACCGGAATACCCGAGGGAATCCCACACGGTCACAGAGAGAACGTACAGACTGTAGTCAGGATCAAACCCCGGTCCCTGGCACTATAAGGCAGCAACTCTACTGCTGCGCCACCGTGCTGCCCTGGCTCATAGCTTGACGAGGAATGCCACAGAAATATCCAGAGAAGATGAAGCAACTTAATACCTGGCGAAAGGAAGTTTTAGCAAAAGGAAATACTTCAAAATTCTGACATTTGCTGTGGAAGTGTCAGGGATTGCATCCCAGTCTTATACTGGAAACAGTCTCACTGTTCATGGTGTACCAGCAATAGGTGCAGCATAAGAGGGCGTTAACAATGTAAATATGACCCCAGATAATATGTCGGTCCTGAAATCTGAAGAGGGGAAGACAAATTCTGAAACATTACTGTCATATCGGCTTCCCTATACACACAGCATCATTTTGGCAAACCTCCTTTGCATCCTATCCAAAGCCTCCACATCCACTCCTAATGTGGAACTATAGACAATATTGTAGACAATATTGTACAGGATATGGGGAGGAAGCAGGAACAGGCTACTTATTTGGATGATCAGCCATTGTCATATTGAATGGGGGTGCTGGCTCAAAGGCCCAAATGGCCTACTCCTGCACCTTTTTTCTATGTTTCCAATACTCCAAATGTGGCCTCACTAAATTCCTATAAATCTGCATCATTACTTCCTGACTCTTATACTCAATGCTCTGACCAATGAAGGCAAGCACACCATATGCCTTCTTTTCCATTCCATTTACTTGTGTTGTCACTTTCAGGGAGTTATGGACATGGACCACAAGATTCCCCAGTACTTCAATGCTGTTAAGGGTCATGCCATTAATTGCACGTCACACTTGCTCGGATTATCCTCCATCTGCCATTTCCCTGGCCATTCCTGTAACTGACGCTGTATATTTTGACAGCCGTCCTGATGTCTGAAGGGGGAGGGAAAATATTCTGAAAATGGATGAGGAACCCAGACTCCTTTATGAGCCCTTTGTTTACAACATGTCAACCATCTTGCCAGAAGCCAGGAGGATAAGCGAGGGCCAAGAAGCCGCTGCTCAGAATATTAATGGACAATCTACAGCAATCGAAAGAGAGGAAGCTGGCGGATCTTAAAAACTGCAGCTGGGACAGGAAGTGGAAGGCTTAAAGAGATATGTAGGAAGGGACTGCAGATGCTGGTTTAAACCGAAGACAGATACAAATGCTGGAGTAATGCAACGGGACAGGCAGTGCAGAGAAGAATGGGTGAGACCCTTGTCTGAAGATGGGTATCAAACCGAAATGTCACCCATTCCTTCTCTCCAGAGATGCTGCCTGTTCCTCTGAGTAACTCCAGCATTTATATCTGTCTTGGGCTTAAAGAGATGGTTTGTGGCAGAGAAAAGAAGCCGTTACTCATTGCATTCTGGCATCATCTGTATTTTGACACTATCATTATGTGGTTGAGCTCAATTTCCATGGAGCCAGTAATATTTTTGTCCTCCCCACCTGTCCCAAGCGACAGAAACACTTGGTGGCATCCACATGGAAATGGGGAGTCTCCAGCCCCAGTTTCAGTTGCAATGTGCTCTCCACTCAATCCCGGCCCCAATCTCAAGACTACATTCTAGAGTCTAGAGCCAAGAGTGTTTTATTGACATTTGTCCCAGATAGAACAATAAAAATCTGACTTGCAGCAGCAGAACAGAATATGTAAACATAGTACACTGTAAACAGTATAATAAAGGAGAGTCCTGCCTGTTGGGCACGTTCCCGGACGCAATACTTAGTTTAGATTAGTTTACTGTCACGTGAACCGAGGTACAGTGAGAAGCTTTTTTGTTGTGTGCTGAAGGGCCTGTTCTACTGACACGACTTTACAGCAACTCTCTTCGACCTTTAGGCTCGAGGGCACTCGCCTGGAAAACCTTGAGCTGGATCGACCATCAGCGATGAAACCGCGAGCTGGACCGACCGACCTCGCACACACTTACAAACACATTGCAAAGGCGGGAGCCAGGGAAAGCGGGGGAGCGCGGTCTGAAATTCATACCCGCGATGAACAGGAAGATAAAAGACGGCTGCACAGTGTATGGCAAGTCCTTTAGAAAGTGCGGGGGGGGGGGGGGGAAGAGAGAAGGGGAGGGGGGGAGGGGGAGAAGGGGGGAGAAGGAGTGGAGACACTTTTAAGAAGCCAGACAACATATAATAAAGTTTAGCGGGCATTTAACCTTGGTCGGTCGGTTTTCAAGGAATTTGTCTTGGTCAAATTCCAATGAGCCATTTAAAATGCCTGGTCAGCGAAGGAGATTGCCTATGGCTGCCCTCGACTGCCTGTAACTACATAGCAACCCCACTCCACTGCACTACGAGTTCAAAAGAACCATGCTGACCAATCTTCGAGGAAAATTTCTCAACATGCTGAAAAATATTCCTCATCCAAACTGAGGTCGCGAGTATGCGGGAACTTCTCTCGAGCATGAAGGAGAGTTCCAGTGACCTCCTAGGACCTCCTAGGACCACGTGTCGACCATGCTGCGAGTTTGGGTCGTGGACAAACTCTTCTAAACTCTCTGAAATTAGGTTGCCGCAGTGGGACAGCCCCTTAACTAGTCAGCGGAAAGACAATACATGATTACAATCGAGCCAGTCACAGTGTACAAATACATGATAAGGGAATAATGCAAGGTAAAGCCAGCAAGGTAAAGCTGATCAAGGGTAGTCCGAGGGTCACCAATGAGGTAGATAGTAGTTCAGCACTGCTCTCTGGTTGTGGCAGGATGGATCAGTTGCCTGATAACTGCTGGGAAAAAACTGTCCCTGAATCAAGAGATTCACGATTCAAGAGAGTTTATTGCCATGTGTCCCAGATAGGACAATGAAATTCTTGCTTTGCTTCAGCACAACATAATATAGTAGGCATAAATAAATACAGAACAGAACTGATCAGTGTGACCATATACCAATCAATATATATACACACACATAAATAAACAGATAAAGTGCAATGGGCTATTAATGATCAGAGTTTTGTTTGAGTTGAGTTTAATAGCCTGATGGCTGTGGGGAAGTAGCTATTTCTGAACCTGAATTTTGCAGATTTCAGGCTTCTGTACCTTATGCCTGAAGGCAGCAGGGAGATGAGTGAGTGGCCAGGATGGTGTGGGTTCTTGATGATGCTGCCAGCCTTTTTGAGGTAGTGACTGCGATAGATCCCCTCAATGGTAGGGAGGTCAGAGCCGATGATGGACTGGGCAGTGCTTACAACTTTTTGCAGTCTTTTCCGCTCATGGGCTCTCAAGTTGCTGAACCAGGCCACGATGCAACCGGTCAGCATGCCCCTGTAGAAGTTCGAGCGCGTCCTCCTTGACATACCGACTCTCCGTAATCTTCTCAGGAAGTAGAGGCGCTGATGTGCTTTCTTTATAATTGCATCCGTGTACTCAGACCAAGAGAGATCTTCAGAGATATGCACTCACAGGAATTTGAAGCTCTTGACCCTTTCCACCATCGACCCGTTGATATAAACGGGACTATGGGTCCTGTCTGGAGGCCTCCCTGGTGATTCCAGGTACTGTATTCACTGTTCCTGTGATCCTCCGTGAGGTTGGCGATTCCCCTGCCATCGGCAATTCCCTTACAGTCAGCAGCTCCTTTGCTGTGGTACATTGCAATACCACAAATGCATTTACATAGAAACAAAGAAAATAGGTGGAGGAGTAGGCCATTCTGTCCTTCGAGCCAGCACCGCCATTCAATATGATCTTGGCTAATCATCCAAAATCAGTATCCTTTTCCTGCTTTCGCCCCATCTATCAATATATCACTAAAACTCTTGTCTTGTTTGGATGTCTGTCTGCGTGCGTGCGATCTCAAGGAACTACTCCAAAACAGTACACTATAGCACAAACATTTTTGCACCACTGACCACTTACTGATCATTGACCTGCGATTGTTTGTATCAAGTTTTGTTCAGATCGACGTTATATTTCACAAGTTATCACATTTTTAAGTTTACTAAATCCACTTTGATAATCACTTGAACACTTCAGTGCTGGCAGTTGCAGGGATGACGTCACAATGGAATCTCACAGTCCTCCATCCAACATTTGCAAAAATGTTGCCATCATAGAACATTTAGTCGTGGTCCTGGCAGCAAGTGATTGAACAGGAGGGGAAGAGCCCAGGAGAAGTGGAATTGGAATTGGAAGTGCTGGTGGAGACAGGGGATGTGCAATTGGAATTTTGTTTTAAAGTCTAGTGCTGGGGGAGGTACGGGAGTGGTAGAATTTTAGTTTGTGTAACAGGTTGCGTTGGGGGACCAGGTTTCCCGTCAGGGCTATGGGTGAGTGGTGGAATATTGCATTGGGGGAACGGGTTACATTGGGGGAACGGGTGAGTGGTGGAAATGGGTTGCGATGGGGGAACGGGTGAGTGGTGGATTATTGTATTGGGGAAACGGGGCCCAACTGGTTCACTTGGTCTAATTTATATTACTAAAACTCTCATCTTGTTTGGTTGATTGTGTGCGCGTTCTCCATATTCCGCCAAAAAGGTAGATTATAGCACTACAATTTTTGGCCCACCTTACTCACCATTGTTCTGTGATCTGTTGTAGCAAGTTTTGTTTATATTGATGTTATATTTTACAATGCATTGCATGTTTAACGTTACAAAAAACGCTTTTTCACTTACCCTGCCCGTCAGCCACAATAGTCACAAAAGGATCCCGAATTTATTATTTTTTTTATCGTGATTTTCATTGACATTGATTTTATTCTAAAAAAAACTCAGTTTTAATCAAAATCTTCTGTTTTAATTAACTGCTAACATTATGTTTAGGTTATTTAGGCTAGCAGTCCTACCTTCTCCCTGGTTCCCTATTGTTTTTAATGTAAGTATAAAAAGATTTAGGATATTCTTTAATCCATCTCGCCAAAGCCATTCTAATCATCTGCTTGAATTCTTTTCTCTTTTCTTTATCTCCCTTAAAGACCATGGCTGATTCCATCCTCTTAAACCTTGCCTGCATTAGCTTTTTCTTTATGACCAAATTTCTTTATGACTAAAGTCTTTGAATATCCAAACTCTTGAAATTTGACCAACAGATCTTTAAACGACTCCCAAATGAGTCGGATGTGGACATACCTAATAACAATTGCTCCCAGAGTACAAGTTCAAGTTCGAGTTTGCATTTATTATCACTTAACCAATTAAGGTACAGTGAAATTTGAGTTACCATACAGCCATACTAAGTGAAAAGAACACAAAACACGCATAAAATAGAATTTAACATAAACATCCACCACAGTGGAATCAACATTCTTCACAGTGATGGAAGGCAATAAAGTTCAGTCATCTTCCTCCTCCTGGCATTCCCCTTCTCTCTATCCCTCCCCCACCCAAGACGCACCTGCTTTTCATTTTCACCCAACAAACAGCTAACAATGGCCCTTTTAATACTTATGGAGTTGTGATCGCTATAACCAAAATGCTCTTCCACTGTAACACTGGCCACTTCGTTTCCTAACATATGGTCCAGTATTTTCTATTCTTGGGTTGGACTATCCACATACTGTTCCAAGAAATCCTCTTGGATGCACCTCATAAACTCTGCCACATTAAGCCTTGGCACTGAGCAAATCCCATTTGATATTGGGGAAGTTATAGTCACCCTCTGAGCCAACCCTGTTGCTTTGGCATCTTTCAGTAGTCTATCTGTTTGTCTATCTCCCACTTGCTATTGCGTGTCCCTAGTGTATGTAGGGTAGTGTTAATGTGTGGGGACTGCTGGTCGGTGTGGACTCAGTGGGCTGAATGACCTGTTTCCGTACTGTATTTCTAAACCTTTTTTCCATCCCTCTATCATGTCTGAAACATTGAAATCCTGGAACATTGTGCTGTCACAGAATGCTGCAGTAACTCAGCGGGACAGGCAGCATCTCTGGAGAGAAGGAATGGGCGGCTTTTCAGGTCAAGACCTTTCTTCAGACCGTTGTCCAGGGAGGGGGTGGGACGAAGATAGAATATAGATAGAAACATTAAAACTGGTGTGAGAACTGGGAAGGGGGAGGGGATGGGGAGAGAGGGAAAGCATGGGCTATCTGAAGTTATATTCTCTCTCCATCCCTTCCCCTTCCCAGTTCTCACACTAGTAGGTATGTTACAAAACTTACCTTTAGCGGTGCTGCAGTTCTGCCGCTGGCCGTGTGCGCGACTTTGGCGCCTTTAAGGGGGGGGGGGGGGGGCGGGGTTGAAATGCGGTTTTCCCCTTGCAATCCGGAGCTTTATTTTCTCGGGGTGTGATCTATTTTTGGAGATTCGTTCCGACTGCCGGTAAGTCCGTTTTTTTAAATAAATAGCCCGACTATTTAATCGCTGCAGTAAAATAAAAATTAGCTCCTAATGCCGTGAACGCCGACAACGGGGACCGATTTTACATAGGGGACAGGTAAGTGAAAGCTGTTTATTTTTAAATATAAACTTGCCTTTTTAGGGGACTTTAGTCAATATTTCATGTTGCGTACCGGTGATTTAGCCCCCATATGAACTGTCAGAATGTTTCCTGCTGATATGGGGTTTAAATTCACCGCAACCGCAACGTTCCAATACAACGCGTTCCATAAAATCCCACTCGCAAGCTGTTTAAAATGCCCATTAATTTACAGGCATTAAACACTGAATTCCTTCAATTTGGCCTATAAATTAATGACAATTAGATTTAAAAATCATGTTATATTGTGAATTATTGTGTGACTGTTAATTGGACACTTAGGCTTTAAATTTTTTAAAATTTTTTTCTTAAGAAATTGATAAATGTTTAGATCTAGTAATTGAATTTTGTAATTGGCTACAATTAGGTAACTAACTAATTATATGCTTTAATTTTAGGTCATCCAAGTAAGATTGTTTCATATTTGTTTCAGAATACTTCAATCTATAATAACTGAAAATTTCTTTCAGTTCTCTTAAATTTTAAGGAAGTTATGGACTTTTGACTGTCCTCGATCACAACTTTTGTGACAAGTCAATAGAAAAGCAATAGGAAGCAAGTTGCTGATTTCCGAGTATGAAAATGGCCCTAACTTTTTTAATACTGAAGATATGAAAGTGAATTAGGTTTCAAATTAAACTTATTTTTATGCTTTATCTGATGGGATAAATTACAGACTTGATTTTTTAAATCTCAAAATTTTGTAACATTGCTACCACTAGTCTTGCTATCTCCGCCTACATTCTATATTCGTCCCGCCCCCTCCCCTGAGATCAGTCTGAAGAAGGGTCTCGACCCGAAACGTCGCCCATTCCTTCGCACCAGAGATGCTGCCTGACCAGCTGAGTTACTCCAGCATTTTGTGTCTACCTTTGATTTAAAACAGCATTTGCAGTTCTTTCTTACACAATGTACTGCCATTTGTGTCTCCCGTGAAACCAACATGGTGACCAATATCCAGTCCTAAACCACATCTGACACAGAAATAGGGGAAGAGGGACAAGTCCAGGTCCTTTCCAGTCAGTCCAGAATACAGTCCAGAATTCTCATTCTGAAGGCATGCCTCCTGTTAAATTTGGTCTGCAGATTGCAGAGAATCGACCTTTAAAATTGCTGACTAAAGCCCTCCATTATTGAAGAATAAAGCACATTCCCCGAGGTTACAGTGGAAATTTGATTTCAATTTATTTCTCTGATATTGGTTGGACATTAGAAGAGCCTCCTGTTTTCTTCAAATAGTGAGATTCACTAGTGGGACCTTGAGAATGATCCCAGGAACGAGTGGGTTAAGATGTGATGAGCGTT
Source organism: Raja brachyura (assembly GCA_963514005.1). The sequence continues at coordinate 25,058,838 of OY740788.1, forward strand.
TGTCGGCACTGGGCCTGTACTCACTGGAGTTTGGAAGGATGAGGGGGGGACCTCATTGATACATTCTGAATAGTGAAAGACTTGGATAGAGTGGATGGGAAGTGGAAGTTTCCACTAGTGGGTGAGTCTAGGACCAGAGGACATAGCCTCAGAATTAAAAGTGGTTCCGTTAGGAAGGAGATGAGGAGGCTGGTGAATCTGAGGAATTATTTGCCACAGAAGGCAGTAGAGGGCAAGTCAGTGGATATTTTTAAGGCAGAGATAGATTAGCACTGGTGTCAGGGGTTATGTGAAGAAGGCAGGAGAGTAGTGTTTGGAGGGAGAGATAGATCAGCCATGAGTGAATAGCAGAGTAGACTTGATAGGCCGTATGGCCTAATTCTGCTCATATCGCTTGTGACCTTATGAACTTATGAATTCACTAATTTTTCTGAGCAGATGAACATTTTATTTTCTTTCGCTCAATACTGCAACAATGCAACGTCATCTGAGTGGACAGCAAAGCATTGCTCAGTGTTGCAGGAGGATTTTAACCCAGATTATGTCATCAATAGATGAGCAGATTGCAAAAATGACATTTCTCAATGTCTCTAGTGTGCAGCAGAACTGAAGAAAGGCATGAACCATAATAGAATATTCTGAAATTCATACCTTCAATCAGAATGATATTTACATCGGACATATTTTAAAGTAGGATTATATATAAATATTTATTCAAATGGATAAAATCTGAAAACAAAATTGTAATTTGGGATAGGTAAATTAGTGCCACCCCTAATAATATAAGACCATTAAATGGAGGATCAGGATTTTGCCATTCAGCCCATCAAATCTACTCTGCTATTCAATCATGGCTGATCTATATTCCCATCTCAACCCCATTCTCCTGCCTTCACCCTGTCACTTTTGATGCCTTTCCTAATCATAAACGTACAGTGGCTTGCAAAAGTATTCATACCCCTTGAACTTTTCCACATTTTGTCATGTTACAACCACAATTGTAAATGTATTTTATTGGGATTTTATGTGATAGACCAACACAAAGTGGTGCATAATTGTGAAGTGGAAGGAAAATGATACATGGTTTCCAAATTTTATTATAAATAAAGAACTGAAAAGTGTATACGTTGTAAACCTTCTTCCCAAGTATCTTTCATTATAGGTAGACCTATTTCATTTTCCCATATCGGTCCGTATGATTCTGTTGTTGGGACTTCCCTATCCAAAAGAGTATTATATATGTACGCTATTAATTTTTCTGTATTTGGATGCTTGTTAAGCCATTCATCCAGTAATCCTGGTTCTCTATTCTTATAGTCTTGCATGTTTGACTTGATATAGTCTCTAATTTTTAAATACCTAAGCAAGTTATTTGGGTGCAATCCATAGATATCTTTTAACTCTTGAAATGAGAGAAATTTTCCTTTCCTGTAAAGGTGTTCTATCTTTATAATTCCTAAATGTTTCTAGTGTCTAAACACCTTGTCCAATATAGGTTTAAATAAGGGATTATTCATAATTGGTAAACAAAGTAACATATTATCCAAATGTAAAGTCTTAACTATTTGTTTCCAAGTATGTATATTGCTATAAATTATAGGGTTTTCCCCGTAAAAATTTTTTGTGCTTCACTTGGAGCAAAAAGAATCAAACTTATGTCAAATGGTAAACAGTCTTCCTTTTCCATCTTTAGCCAAGCTGGTTCCTGATCCATTTTTACCAACCAAAAATTCATATTCTTAATCTAAACCGCCCAAAAATAATTAAAAAAATTAGGTAACGTTAATCCGCCATTTATCTTGGATTTACATAAGTGTTTTTTACTTATTCTGTGATTTTTATAATCCCAAATAAAGCTGTTAACAATAGAATCGATTTTTAAAAAAAGGTTGTAGGGATGTATACAGGGATAGCTTGAAATAAATATAATAATTGTGGTCAAAAGATCATTTTTATAGCATTTATTCTGCCAATCATTGATAATGGTAGTGTTTTCCAGTATAGAATATTATTTTTTAGTATTCAATAACTGATGATAATTTAATTTGAATAAAAAAATAATAAGATATGGATACATTAATTCCTAGATGTTTAAATTTGTCCGTAACTATTTTAAACGGGAATTGTTGTAATATATTTGATTTTATTCCAGTTATAGGCATAATTTCACTTTTATCCCAATTAATTCTATATCCTGAAAATGTACTAAACTTAGTTATAACGTTAAGTAGATTAGGAATACTAATCTCCGGTTTTGTAATATATATTAAGACATCATCTGCATATAAAAATATTTTATTCGTTGTGGTATTGGTATTGTATCCATATATTTCTGGGTCTGATCTAATCCTTTCAGCTAATGGTTCGATTACAAGACCACATTTAAATTTAAATTTCAATTTCCTTTCCATTCCAAGCACAGGGCAGGCCAACACCTCATTTAAATTTAAATTTCAATTTCCTTTCCATTTCAAGCATAGGGCAGGACAACACCTCAATTGCATTTCAATATCAATTTCCTTTCCATTTGAAGCACAGAGCAAGCTCACACAACTTTAAAATTTCATTTTCAATTTCCTTTCCATTTCAAGCACAGGGCAAGGCAACACCTCATTTAAATTTCAATTTTAATTCCTTTCCATTTCAAGCACAGGGCAGGCCAACACCTCATTTAAATTTAAATTTAAATTTCAATTCCATTTCAAGCACAGGGCAGGACAACACCTCATTTAAATTTAAATTTTAATTTTAATTCCATTTCATAGAAACATAGAAACATAGGTGCAGGAGCAGGCCATTCCACCCTTCGAGCCAGCACCTCCATTCATTGTGATCATGGCTGATCGTCCACTATCAATAACCCGTACCTGCCTTCTCCCCATATCCCATGACTCCACTAGCCTCTAGAGCTCTATCCAACTCTCTCTTAAATCCATCCAGTGATTTGCCCTCCACTGCCCTCTGTGGCAGGTAATTTCACAAATTCACAATTCTCTGGGTGAAAAAGTTTTCTCGTTTTGTATTCGCTCTTTCCCATTACTGACAAAGGGTTTCAGACCTGAATTTAAACAGTTTCTATTTTCACAGGTGCTGCCAGACCTACTGAGTGTTTCCAGCATTTTCTGTTTTAATTTTAGCTTCTCAGCATCCGCAGTTTTTTAAATGTTTTGTTAAAGCTCACCTCTGCTTAAACTATTGATCATCCGTCGTGATATCTCCTCATAAATCAAACGTTAAACATCAGAAGCTGCTGGCATCAATCTTCTGGTAACGTGTACAATCCAATTGATGTCTCGAAGGAAATTTCCCGATCACCAATAAATGGGGAATGAGCCAAAATCTAATAGCATTGACATCATCACTGCTATATCATCGAACTAGATGGATTCCAGCTGGATTCACATAGAAATACAATTTGATAGTCTCAAATGAAAAATAGTCATTTGTCAAGTTTAGGAAAATCGCTGCTTGCTTCAAAGACCTAGGCTTGTCAAGAGGGTTGTGAATCTGTGGAATTCTTTGCCACAGAAGGCTGTGGAGGCCAAGTCAATGGATATTTTAAAGGCAGAGATAGATAAGATTCTTGATTAGTAGGGGTGGCGGAGGTTATGGGGGGAAGGCAGGAGAATAGGTTTTGATCAGCCATGATTGAATGGCGGAGTAGACCCGCGCCTGCCTTCTCCCCATATCCCTTGACTCCACTAGACCCTAGAGCTCTATCCAACTCTCTCTTACATCCATCCAGTGAATTGGCCTTCACTGCCCTCTATGGCAGGGAATTCCATAAATTCACAACTCTCTGGGTAAAAAAGTGTTTTCTCACCTCAGTCTTAAATGACCCCCCCCCCCTTTATAAGACTGAGGCCCCTAGTTCTGGAGTCACCAAACATTGGGAACATTTTTCCTGCATCTAGCTTGTCCAGTCCTTTTATAATTGTACATGTTTCTATAAGATCCCTCCTCATCCTTCTAAACTCCAGTGAATACAAGCCTAGTCTTTTCAATCTTTCCTCATATGACAGTCCCACCATCCCAGGGATCAATCTCGTGAACCTACACTGCACTGCCTCAATCACAAGGATGTCCCTCCTCAAATTAGGAGACCAAAACTGTACACATTACTCCAGATGTGGTCTCACCAGAGCCCTATACAACTGCAGAAGAACCTCTTTACTCCTGTTCTGAAATCCTCTTGTTATGATGGCCAACATTCCATTAGCTTTCTTCACTGCCTGTTGTAGCTGCACGCCAACTTTCAGTGACCGGTGTACAAGGACACCCAGGTCGCGCTGTACCTCCCCCTTACCTAACCTAACCCCATTGAGATAATAATTTGCCCCCTTGTTTTTACCACCAAAGTGGATAACCTCACATTTATCTATATTATACTGCACCTGCCACGCATCTGCTCACTCACTCAACCTGTCTAGGACCCCCTGCAACCTCCTAACATCCTCTTCACAGTTCACACTGCCACCCAGATTTGTGTCATCCGCAAACTTGCTAGTGTTGCTCCTCTTCCAATTCATTAATATATATGGGAAACAGTTGCGGCCCCAACGCCAAGCCTTGTGGCACTCCACTCACCACTGCCTGTCATTCTGAAAAGGACCCGTTCACTCCTACTCTTTGCTTCCGGTCTGCCAACCAATTTTCTATCCATGTCAACACCCAATACCATGAGCTCTAATTTTAGTCACCAGTCAGAGGCTTTCTGAAAGTCTAGATACACTACATCCACTGGCACCCCTTCATCTATTTTACTTGGCACACCCTAAAAAAATTCCAGAACATTAGTTAAGCATGATTTCCCTTTCATAAATCCATGTTGACTTGGACTAATCATTTTACTGCTATCCAAATGCTCCATTATTACCTCTTTAATAATTGACTCCAGCATCTTTCCCACCACAGAAGTCAGGCTAACTGGTCTGTAATTCCCCGTTTTCTCTCTCGCTCCCTTATTGAAAAGTGGGATAACATTAGCTATCCTCCAATCCACAGGAACTGATCCTGAATCTATTGAACATTGGAAAATGATCACCAATGCTTCCACTATTTCTAGAGCCACCTGGGATGCAGACCATCAGGCCCAGGGGATTTATCATCCTTCAGTCCCATAAGCCTACCCAATACTATTTCTCGCCTAATGAAAATTGCTTTCAGTTCCTCTACCCCCTTAGATCTTCTGTCCTCCAGTACATCTGGGAGATTGTTTGTGTCTTCCTTAGTGAAGACAGATCCGAAGTACCTGTTTAACTCTTCTGCCATTTCCTTGTTGCCCATAATTATTTCACCCGTATCTACCTTCAAGGGACCCACATTTAACTTTGCTACTCTTTTTCCCTTAACATATCTAAAGAAGCTTTTACTGTCCTTCTTTATATTCCTGGCCAGCTTCCCCTCATACTTCATCTTTTCAGCCCGTATTGCCCGTTTTGTTTCCTTCTGTTGTCCTATGAAAGTTGCCCAATCATCTGGCTTCCGGCTACTCTTTGTTGTGTTATACATGTTTTCTTTTAGTTTTATTCTATCCCTAACTTCTCGTCAGCCACGGTTGCCTCCTACTCCCCTTAGAATCTTTCTTCCTTTCTGGAATGAAATGATCCTGCGTCTTCCGGATTATGTCCAGCAATGAAAGAGCAGCAGGGGAGGCAGCGATCATGTCTGCCTCACAAGGGGGCGTGTTTTGAGCCCAGTGGAGGGAGACTGAGCGTCAATTATGTAGGCTCACGTAATTGACGGTGCCTCGCTCTCCCTCCACGTTAGCTAGCTTCAGCAGCAGCTACGCTGACTGGTAGTTTGATTCATTGAATTGTTACGGCCGATTCAGAGGCTCTGGGCCACTGAGAGTTCCCAATTGGGCCCCACGCTGGAGTAATCTACCCCGGCATCCACTCACGCCGCCGGCCCTCTCCCTCCCTTCTCTCTTTCCCTCCCTCCCTCGCTTCCCTTCTTCCCTCCCTCCTTCCTCTCTATCTTTTCCCTTCTCTCCTTCCATCCCTTCTTTCTCTCCTTTACTCACTCCCTTCTTTCTCTATTTCCCTCCCTCCCTTCTCTCCTTCCTCCCTTCTCTCCCTCCCTCCCTTCTCTCCTTTCCCCCCAGACAAATCACGCACAGACAACTAACACACACACAACTAACACACACACACAGCTAAGTTAGGATGGGATAGAAGCCAGTGCCTCCCCAGCCATTGACCTCACTGCATGTCACTGGTGGGGAATCCGCTGTGGTGGATGTTTATGTTAACTTTTATGTAGTTGTGTGTCTTGTTGCTTTTCTGGTATGGCTGTATGGTAATCATAGTTTCACTACCTTAATTGGCACATGTGACGATAAACTGACCTTTGAACCTTTGAAGTACACTGAAAATAATACTTCAGCTGTTGGCCAAATAACACAAAATGAATGATCAGGCTACAATTGTAAATCTGGTTTAATAAAATAGTTAACAGACACATTACAGGTAGGGAAAAACATCATTTGAAAATCTCTTTCAAGACTCAGAAACAGCCTCTTTAACCTATAGGAAAGAACTGTAGATGCTGGTTTAAATCGAAGATAGACACAAAACGCTGGAGAGAAGCGTTTCGGGTCGAGACCTTCTCTATTTAACCTGTATATTTCTCATAAAATATAAAATATCTAGAATATCTGAAAACTCTTGAGGCAGAGAGCAAACAGAAAGCAAACTTTTGGTCCTCTAGACCAAATTTAGTTGAAATAATCCTTCTATATTTCATAATATCTCACAAATTTGAAATGTGTTTTAGTTTAGTTTAAGCAGTTACTCCAGCATTTTGTGGCTATCTTTGGTGTAAACCAGCATCTGCAGTTCCTTCTTACACAGACGGAATGAGATGACAGCTACAATAACAGACTGAATCAGGATTGCTCCATTGCCCCTTGGTAGTCTGAATTCACAGAAGCAAACAACAGCTGTTAGACGAAAACATGGCTCACAGCTCTTGGTACAACCCTAGCTCTTTGCCCCAGATCATACTGATATAAAGATAAAATGTATTATCTGTCACTTTACAGTTGTCCAGTAAAATGTATTTATATGAGCATTAGTAGTGATCTTTCAAGAATTACTAGAGTCAGGAAGGGTTCCAGAGGACTGGAAAATCGCAAATGTAAAGAGCCTGTCTCACTTAGGTGATTTTTTCGGCGACTACAGGCGACTAAGCTGTCGCCACATGGTCATGGGGTGACATCTGTATGGTCGTGAGTTGTCTCCTCAAGTCGCCTAAAGTGTCGTAACTTTTTTCTTGTCGCCGCCGGATTTTGAAATGTTCAAAACCTTAGCCAACTGTGGGCTTGACGTGGCTTGTCTTCTCCTGTCATAGGTTGTCGCCAGGATGACGTAGGTTGTCGCCAAGTGACGTTGGTTGTCGCCGGGTGCTGACTTTGGTGAATTCCATTGGTGCCTACTTACGGCAACCTACGTCAACTGGCGACAGGTACCGGCGACTGAATTGTCTTCAGTTGTCTTCAGTTGTTGTAGATTATTGCAGGTGGAAGTAGGTTGACTTTGGTTGTCGCCTGTGTGGTCATAGGGTGGTTGTAGGTTGTCGTATGTCAAGTCAAGTCAAGTCAAGTCAAGTTTATTTGTCACATACACATACGGGATGTGTAGTGAAATAAAAAGTGTCGTCGTTGGTTGTCGTTGGTTGTCGTTGGTTGTCGTAGGTGGACGTCCTAAGTTGCGAAGAATTGTGTCACCTATTGTCGTAGCTTGACTTAACTTGACGTCGACTAGGTGGTAGGTTGTTGTAGACATTGTCATAGACATTGTCGTAGGTTTTTTGGTGACCTGCTACAATTGTGACTGTCCCCAGCAGTCGCCGAAAAAATTGCCTAAGTGGGACAGTGTCTTAACTCCTCTTTTTAAGAAGTTGCGTGGCAAAAGAAAGGACATTTTAAGCCAGTTAGTCTGATTTAAGTGGTTGATAAAATCTTAGAGTCATTTATTAAGGTTGTGGTTTGGGGTACTTGGAAACACATGATAAAATAGGCTGAAGTCAGCATGGTTTTGTTCAGGGGAGATCTTGCCTGACAAATCTGTTGGAGTTTTTGTGGAGGTAACATGCAGGATAGACAAAGAATGTTGTTTACTTGGATATTTCAGAAGGCCTTTGATAAGGTGCCACCCTGTAGCCAGTAAACAAGATAAACATGTCAAATAGAAATGACAGATCAGTGGAAAAATCTTCATATTTATTTTATTTTATTATTTTTCTTTACTTTTCTTAACCGCTATTTTCATTGGGAGTATGACAGGTGAGGCTCTGTCTACCCTGACCACACGTCCCTGTTCCCCACATTCCTCACTGTGAGGGAAGGCAATAAAGTCCAATCTCCCTCCTCTTTATTCTCCCGCGCTCGGGGCAGCCGGACCATCCGCAGTCGGGGCGATAGAAGCTCTCGCAGCCGGTGGTCGAAGCTCCCATGTCGGGGGGATCAAAGCTCCCGCGTCGGGGCAATCGAAGCTCCTGCGGCCTGGAGCTCCCGATGTTGGCCTTTAACCAGGGACTGTGAGCTCCGTGGTGTAAAGTCGGCAGGCTCCCGCAGTTGGAGCTCCTGAAGCCGATCTCCAGCAGAGACCGCCAGCGCCATGATATTTGGCCGCAATGTGGACGGAGATACGGTACGGGAAAAAATGTATCTCCTTCGAGGTAAGAGATTAGAAAAACTTTCCCCCATTCCCCTCCCCTCCCCTCCAGACACATAAAACAAGAACATTAAACAAAACATTTAACACAGACTATAAATCAACAATATGGCTGAAGCTTACAAAGCCGTCCCCCTCCCCCACCTTGGACAGTCTGATCACCTCTCATTATACCTGCTCCCAAAGTACTCCCCACTCATCAGACGTGTTAAACCCACAGTGAGGACAGTTAAAGTTTGGTCAGAGGTGGCGGACTCCACACTTCAGCAGCGTTTTGGAAACACTGACTGGAATGCGTTTGCAGCACAGGCCACCCTTGATTCCCACACAGACATTGACTCTTATACATCCCCTGTTTTGGACTTTATCAACTCCACCATCAACAGTGTCACCTCCCTCAAACCGATTATCACATTCCCAAATCAGAAGTCATGGATGAACAGCGAGGTCAGGCTACTGCTGAAAGCACGTGGCACCGCTTTCAGGTCAGGCGATGCTCGAGCCTACAGTTCATTCAGGGCTAACCTGAAGAGGGGCATCAAGAAGACCTAGCATAGCTACAAGCTAAGGATTGAGGAGCAGTTCAATAACAACTCCGACCCCCGACGCATGTGGCAAGGCATCCAGGCCATCATGGACTATAGATTCACCAACACCACCCCCACATCCAGCGACGCATCCTTCCTTGAGGAGCTTAATCACTTTTGTGGCCGCTTTGACAGCGACAATCAAGAGATAGCCATCACGGCTGTGCTCCCTGCTGATCACCAGCCCCTCACTCCCTATGACGTGTATGTGGCACTGAGCAGGATTAATGCATGAAAGGCTGCTGGCCCTGACGCCGTCCACGGGCGCGTCCTCAGGACCTGTGCTGCGCAGCTGACAGACGTCTGGACTGACATCTTCAACCTGTCACTTGCCCAAGCAGTTGTCCCCACGTGCCTTAAAACCACCTCCATCGTGCTGGTGCCAAAACACTCCACTGCGGCGAGCCTTAACGACTTCTGCCCAGTTGCACTTACTCCCATCATCACTAAGTGCTTCGAGAGGCTGGTTCTGGCACACCTCAAAAGGCTGCCCACCTCCCACACTGGACCCCATCAGTTTGCCTACCGCAAGAACAGGAGTACAGAGGATGCCATCTCAACGGCACTTCACTCCGCCCTCTCCCACCTCGACAACAGAGACACCTACGTGAGAATGCTGTTCATCAACTATAGCTCAGCATTTAACACTATTATCCCCTCAAAACTGATCACCAAACTCAGTGACTTGGGCATCGACCCCTCCCTCTGCAACTGGATACTGGACTTTCTAACTAACAGACCCCAGTTTGTTAGGTCAGACAACCACACCTCTTCGACCTTCACCCTGAACACCGGCGTTCCATAGTACTGTGTGCTGAGCCCCCTCCTCTACTCCCTCTTCACCTATGACTGCACACCTGTACATGATACTAACACCATCATCAAGTATGCAGATGATACAACGGTGATTGGCCTCATCAGCGACAACGATGAATCGGCCTATAGGGAGGAGGTCCAGCTTCCAGCAGCATGGTGCGCTGACAACAACCTGGCCCTTAACTCCAAGAAGACCAAGGAGCTCATTGTGAACTACAGAAGGTCTAGGGGTGGCACGCACACCCCCATCCATATTAACGGGAGGTGGAACGTGTTTCCAGCTTCAGGTTTCTGGGGGTCAACATCTCTGATGACCTCTCTTGGACCCACAATACCTCAACGCTGGTCAAGAAGGCTCACCAGCGTCTCTTCTTCCTGAGGAGACTAAGGAAGGTCGATCTGTCTCCTCAGATTCTGGTGAACTTCTACCGCTGCGCCATCGAGAGCATCCTTACTAACAATATCACAGTATGGTATGGCAACTGCTCTGTCTCCGACTGGAAAGCACTGCAGAGGGTGGTGAAAACTGCCCAACGCATCACCGATTCCTCACTCCCCTCCATTGTGTCTATCCAGAGCGAGCGATGTCTGCGAAGGGCATACAGGATCGTCAAGGACTGGTCTCACCTCAGCCACAGACTGTTTACCCTCCTCCCATCCGGGAAGCGCTACAGGTCTCGCCGTTGCTGGACCAGCAGGTTCAGGAACAGCTTCTTCCCTGCGGCTGTTACACAACTTAACTCTGCACTTTGGTTACTGCTAGTCACCCCCCCCCCCCCCCCCCCCCACTCTCATTCTAAATAAGGGTCTCAACCCTAAATGTCACCTATTCCATAACTCCAGAGATGATGCCTGACCCACTAAGTTACTCCAGCTTTTTGTATCTATCTGTAGTTCCTTATTTCTATATCAGTAAAAATGTACATTACCTTCCATATTACAATGTTCATAAAGTATATTTTTAGATAATAGGATGCCTAATTTTGTAAATGGATGTTTGCTCTGTACTAAAAATATGTGATTGTAGAGCAAATATATTGCATTAACATCGTGTGAAAAAAATGTTTTTGGTTGTCGTTTTCCTCCATTAGCAAGCTGACATATGTGGCTTCACACATCTACAGCCTCTTCGAATGTGGAAAATACCAGAATCGAGCCATTTCACTTCAACATCCACATCTGCAAATGCAACAGGCAGAAATGGGAATTCCAGTGGATACTTGGACAATCACTTCTCCCTTCCCATGAACAAGAAATCATGTACTGGCCCTACTAGTGAAGAAAGCAAATGGTATGTTAGCATTCATAGCGAAAGGATTTGAGTATAGGAGCAGGGAGGTTCTACTGCAGTTGTACAGGGTTTTGGTGAGGCCACACCTGGAGTATTGCGTACAGTTTTGGTCTCCAAATCTGAGGAAAGACATCCTTGCCATAGAGGGGGTACAGAGAAGATTCACCAGACTGATTCCTGGGATGTCAGGACTTTCATATGAGGAAAGATTGGATAGACTCGGCTTGTACTCGCTGGAATTTAGAAGATTGAGGGGGGATCTTATAGAAACTTACAAAATTCTTAAGGGGTTGGACAAGCTAGATGCTGGAAGATTGTTCCCGATGTTGGGGGAGTCCAGAACAAGGGGTCACAGTCTAAGGATAAGGGGGAATTCTTTTAGGACCGAAATGAGGAAAACATTCTTTACACAGAGAGTCGTGAGTCTCTGGAATTCTCTGCCACAGAAGGTAGTTGAGGCCAGTTCATTGGCTATATTTAAGAGGGCGTTAGATGTGGCACTTGTGGCTAAAGGGATCAGGGGGTATGGGGAGAAGGCAGGTACGGGATACTGAGTTGGATGATCAGCCATGATCACATTGAATGGCGGTGCAGGCTCGAAGGGCCGAATGGCCTACTCCTGCACCTATTTTCTATGTTTCTATGTTTCTATGTTTCTACCAGAGTCACAAAGATCAGCTTGAAACCAGACTGAGAAATGAATCCAGGGCTTAATGCTCCTGATGATCTGTTTTAGTTTAGTTTAACAAAAAACTCGTAGGTGGGCGGTCACTGTGGCACAGCTGCCTTACAGCGAATGCAGCGCCGGAGACCAGGGTTCAATCCTGACTATGGGTGCTGTCTGTACAGAGTTTGTATGTTCTTCCCGTGACCTGCGTGGGTTTTCTCCGAGATCTTCGGTTTCCTGCCACACTCCAAAGAAGTACAGGTTAATTGGCTTGGTAAATGAAAACTTGTCCCTAGTGGGTGTTGGAACGTGTTAATGTGCGGGGATTGCTGGTCGGTGCGGACCCAGTGAGCTGAAGGGTCTGTTGGCCGAAGGCGCTGTATCTCTAAACTCAACCAAACTATAGTTTAATTTAGTTTAGAGATACAACGTGGAAACGGGCTCTTCAGCCCACCGAGTTCATGCTAACCAGCTATCCCCACACTATCCTACACACTAGAGGCAATTTACAATTTTTACCGAAACCACTTAACCTACAAACCTGCACGCCTTTGGAGTGTGGGAGGAAACTGGAGCACCCAGAGAAAACCCACGTGGGTGACGGGGAGAACGTACAAGCTTCATACAGACAGCACCCGTAGTCAGGATTGAACCTGGGTCTCTAGCGCTGTGAGGCAGCAGCTCTATCGCTGCGCCGCCGTGTTATTGCACCATGCAGTTATTTTATTGCCAAGACTCCTTCCTAGCTGCATTGATGATTTACTGCCTTCAGAAGGAACTGAATGAACCTTGGAATTATGACTTTGCAACTGTATGTGGTAGATCATGTTGATTGTGAATTTCCTGCATCTTCCTCCAAACCCGGAAAAAACACACTGGATATCGGAATAGTGTGGGTGGTCATGATATGAAATAGAATTTTTTGCAGTTCAGTTGTACAGACGAATAACAGGCTGCCTTGCCAACTGTTATTATTTCATGGATAGATATTGGCCGAGGCAGCTGGTAGAGCTTCATCCTACGCCCACTCTAGGAAAGTGCCATGGGAATGAGAAAATTGAGCCTCGTTTAGATGTCTCACAGGAAGGATAGACTCTATCTGTCTACATTGCATTTGCCTGAGATTATCAACGTTACAAAACTGTACAGCAAAGAAGTAGGGAGACACATGTTAATTTTTGTTCATGATGGTAGAGAGAGTTTGCAGCTTCAAGTTCCTGGGCATTAATCTCTCCGATGACCTATTCTGCGCCCAGCATGCTGATGGAGTCATGAAGGAGGTTTGCCAGTGTCTCTACTTTCTTAGAAATATAAAGCGTTTGATGACTCTGGGCCTGTTCTCGCTGAAGGTTGAAGGAGACCTCATTGAAACTTACCAAAGAATAAAAGGCTTGGATAAAGTGGATGTGGAGAGGATGTTTCAACTAGTGGAAGAGTCTAGGACCAGAGGTCATAGCCTCAGAATTAAAGGACATTTCTTTAGGAGGGATGAGGAGGAATTTCAGTCAGAGGGTGGTGAATCCATGGAATTCTTAGCCGCAGAACACTGTGGAGGCCAAGTCAATGGATATTTTTAAGGCAGAGATAGATAGATAGATAGATTCTTCATTAGTATGGGTGTCAGGGGTTATGGCAAGAGAATGGGGTTAGGAGGGAGAGATAGATCAGCCATGATTGAATGGCGGAGTAGACGTCATGGGCCGAATGGCCTAATTCTGCTCCTATCACTTATGACCTAAAAAGTCAAAGAAATTTAGAGAGGTTTTACTGTGGGACTTGGGAAAGTTAATGGAGATGTCTTGAGGACCATCTGTATCACAGACAAAGAGATAGTGGACATCCTAAAAGGCGAAGGCATAGCTATAAGATTAGAAGGGGAACATTTAATGGAGATGTGTGGGGTAAGGATTTTTACACAGAGAGTAGTGGGGGCCTGAAACGCATTGCCAGTGGTGGTGGAGGAGGCAGATACAATAGTGGCATTTAAGAGGCTTGTTGATTGCCGCACAATGTAAGGAATGGAAGAATATTGATCAAGTTCAAGTCCACATTTATTGTCACGTGCACCAATTAAGGTACAGTGCAATTTGAGTTATCATGCAGCCATAGAATCAAAAGGAACACAATACACAATAGAATTTAACATGGACATCCACCACAGTGGAATAAAGTTCAGTCAATGTTCCACCTTTGTTCACCCATGGTCGGGGCCATGAACCCTCCGTAGTCGCCGCTAAGGATGGCCCAATGTAATAATAATAAGAATAATACATTTTAATTATGGGCGCCTTTCAGGGCACTCAAGGACACCTGACAGATTAAAACAAGCAAATTACAAATATAGAAATAAAATGAAACACAAACAACATATCCTCTCGTCGGGATGATCCAAACTCAAACGTCGGGACGGATCGGAACACACATTCCCGACTTCCCGAATCGGCCACTTTCTTACTGCGGCTTCACGATGTTATATGCCGCAGGCCGGCAGTCAGAGCACTTCTTCTGGCGATCCCCGGCAAGGGATCCCAGGCTCCGCAATGGTAAGTCCGCGCCGTGCCCACGGCTAGAAGCATCGCTTCAACATCTTATAGTTCGCAGGCTGGCGGTCGGAGCACTTCTGCTGGCAATCCCCAGCAAGGGATCGCCCCGATCACTGATGTTAAAGTCTGTTCATGCTGAATAACCCTGTGAGAACCATCGTCTCACTAAATACTCTAACAAACTTATATAGGTGGAGTATAGAATGTATCCTGAATGGTTTCCTCATGTCCTGGTATGGTACTTACACACAGTAATGCAAGAGGCTGCAAGGATGGACACAGCTCAGTCTAACATGGGTACAGCCCTCACCGCTGTTAAAAATATCCACATATCTGCATTAAGAAGGCAGTATCTTACATCAGTGTGCCCCACCATCCTGCCATGCCCTCTTATTGCTGCTACCTTTGTGCAGGAGGTCAGAAGCCTGAAGTCCCATGGCTCTAGGTCCAGGAATAGCTCGGGCAGCACGGTGGCATAGCGGTATAGCTACTGCCTTACAGCGCCGGAGACCCGAGTTCGATCCTGATTATGGGTGGTGTCTGTATAGAGTTTGTACGTTCTCGCCGCGACCTGCCTGGGTTTTCCTTTCACACTCGAAAGACATGCAGGTTTGTTGGTTAATTGGTTTGTTATAAGTGTAAAATTGTCCCTAGAGTGTGTCGGGTTGTGTTAGTATGCGGTGATCGCTGGTTGGCGTGGACTTGGGGGGCCAAAGTGCCAGTTTCTACACTGTATCTCTAAACTAAGCTATACTACATTAAGCCACTTTCCAACAAGCAACATGTTCTTGATCCAGTCCCAATCCTATCATGGTGACAAATCACCACGGGCCATTCTTGCACCTTCATGGACTTTGTTTCTAATTCTGTCATTTTGCACTCATATTTTGTTTTTTGCACGGTCTTTTTAGTTTAGTTTGGTTTAAAGATACAGCGCGGAAATAGGCCCTTCGGCCAGGCGACCAGCGATCCCTGTACACATTAACGCTATCCTACAGTGACTAGGGATAGTTTTACATTTATATACTAAGCCAATTAACCTACAAGCCTGTACGTCTTTGGAGTGTGGGAGGAAACCGAAGATCTCGGTGAAAACCCACGCAGGTCACAGGGAGAACGTACAAACTCTGTACAGACAGCACCCGTCGTCGGGACCGAACCCGGGTCAGTGGCGCTGTAAGGCAGCAACTCTACCGCTGCACCACCAGGTCTGCATGATTTATGTATTTTTGTGCTGTCTGAGTCTTTGTACCTGTGATGCTGCTTCAAGCAAGATTTTTTATTGTACCTGTACCTCACCGAACACATCCATATGATAATAAATCAGACTGCTCTTGGAAACGGGCACTTTGGCACGCCGTTTACGCGGACCATTAAGCAACAATTTATACCATGTTACACTAGTCCCCGTCTGTTTTCCACACTTTCCCATCACCTACAATACAATACCGTTTATTGTCATTTGAACCTCAAATGAGGTTCAAACAAAATTTGGTTTCTGCAGCCATACAACAAGAAGAAACAATTTTTAGAAGACACACAACCAACTCAATTCACACAAACATCCATCACAGTGAATCTCCTCCTCACTGTGATGGAAGGCAAAGTCTTGTCTCTCCCCTGTTCTCCATCCTTTCCCGATGTTAAAGCCCCCCACGGGCGATGGCAAGTCCCGCGGCCATTAAAGCCGCTCCAGGCGATGTAAGGCCCCGTTCCTGGTCGTTTTCAACCCCACAACTCGTGCGGGAGAAGCTGCCACTGCTGGAGCTCCGAAAAGCGGTCTCCCACCAGGGACCCGCGAGCTCCTGATGTCACTGTCCACCGGGCCTGCGGCTGGAGCCTCCGAGCTCCGGAGTCGGGTCGCAGCCGCGTGCCGTCATAGCTCTCCATGCTCCGAAGGCGGCCAGTCCCACGATTGTAAGTCCGCAGGCTCCGCGACTGGAGCCCCCAGGTCGTTCTGGTTGGAGGCCGCTCCACGGTGCTAGGCCCCAACGACAACGGAGACCCGACCTGCCATCAAATTTCACCGCTCACTACCAATAGACGGGTAGATAAACTAATAAACAGTGGATAAACAGCGGGGCAGCGGTAGAGTTGCTGCCTTTCAGCGCCAGAGACCCGGGTTCAATCCTGACTTTGGGCGCTGTGTGTACGCAGTATACGTTCTCCCCGTGACCACGTGGGTTTTCACCCGGTGCTCCGGCTTCCTCCCACACTTCAAAGACCTCCAGGTGTGCAAGTTAATTGGCTTTGGTAAAATTGTAAATTGTCCCTAGTGTGTAGGATATTGCTAGTGTACGGGGTGACCTCTGGTTGGCGCGGACTCGGTGGGCCGAATGACCAGTTTCTGCACTGTATCTCTCAAGTCTAAAGTAAAAGTCTGAAGCGTAGTGCCATGGTGAAACGATGAAGTTCAGAGTTTGCCAGCAACACATAACATAGGTAGAAGGACAAGAGTATGGGGTTTTAGAATATGAAGACATCTAAAGAAGTTATGAACCATGACAGAATGAGATCCTGCAGAGTGAATACAGTGAGTTAGATGACAGCTTGAAAAGCAAGAACTCAAAGGTAATCATCCTGGATTGCTCCTGGTGCCATGTAGTAGTGAGGGTAAGAACACAAATGTAGGACAGATTAATGAATTAGACTTTTACAGTAACACCCTCATACATTGCCACGGCACCCTCTCTGGATGACTGAAAAATGCACTAATTCTACCTGTTGCATGGTTAACACAATTACATGGTATTGTAATAGTGGCCTAAGTAATGTCTTAGACATGGTGATTTTTTTGGAGACAACAAAGCCGGTATGCATAACAATAAAAAATTAAGCTACATTTACCAATAATTTGTTAATTTTGTGACCAATCGACTTCTAATTTAGGTCACAAGGTCATAAGGAATAGTAGAATTAGGCCTTTTGGCCCATCAAGTCTACTCCGCCAATCAAGCATAGCTGATCTATCTCTCCGTCCCAATCCCATTCTCCTGCCTTCTCCTCATAATCTCTGATACCTGTACTAATAAAAAAATCTGTCTATCTCTGCCTTAAAAATATTAATTGACTTGGCCTGCACAGCCTTCTGTGGCAAAGGATTCCACAGATTCACCACCCTCTGACTAAATAAATTTTGCTCATCTCCTTCCTAAAAGAACATCCTTTATTCTGAGGCTATGACCTCTAGTCCTATACTCTCCCACTGGTGGAAACATCCTCTCCACATCCACTCTATCTAAGCCTTTCACTATTCTGTATGTTTCAATGAGGTGTCCCCTCATCCTTCTGAACTCCAGCGAGTGCAGGCCCAGTGCCGACAAATGCTCATCATAGGTTAACCTACTCAATCCTAGATTCCTGAATTTAATTAGCTAATATCTAGAAAATGAAAGCATAAAGTCATCACGTGTTAATAATGTGAAAATCTAATTTTTAACTTAGAAGCCAGCCTAGGTCACTGTACCAGCACATATTGTCATCAAAAAAGTTTATACAGATCCAGCCTAACATTAGTACTCATACACTCCGTGCCTCAGCTAATAAAGGCAAATATACCATATGTCTTCTTAACAACCATATTCCACCTGAGGAACCAAGAAACTAACCATCAACTACGCGTTACATGGTCTGGACTCCCACTAACACATTGCTCAAACCCAGTCTACCTTGGAGTCACACTCGACCGCTGCTTAACATTCAAGGCACATGTGGACAAAACTAAAGCAAAGGTGGGCACCAGCAACAACATGTTGGACAAACTCACCACCACCAAATGGCATGCCAATCCAACAACAGTACGTACTACAGCCATAGCACTCTGCTTCTCCGCTGCAGAATACGCCTGCCCTGCTTGTGAAAGATCTACACATGCAAAGAAGATCGACTCATCCTTGAATGCCAGCTGCCGTAGCATCACTGGTTGCCTCCGAACTACAGACATAAACAACATCTCCCTACAGGCTGGCATCGCTCCCCCCCGACATCAGGCAAGTAGGACAGAGCGTCCAAAACAACTGACAGACGTTAGACACCCATTACACAACCATGTGCCCCCTCCTAGGCGGTTAAAATCCCGTAAGAGCTTCCTAACCAACGTCACCCCATTGGAAACAACACCAACTGAAACTCGCCTCCAGATGTGGAAGAACAGACTAGCCACTGTCCCTATTTCCACCAAGATGGGCACTAACCAGCAGCAGAGCGCTTACCACCAGGTGCTGATAAACACTGGCTGAACTGGAGATGTCTCAACCAACTGTGAACTGGGGTCAGGCGGTCAAGGGTGACAATGGACAAATGGGGCTACATCAAGGGTACAACAACCTGTGACTGTGGCACACAGACCCAGACAATCCAACACCTACAGCAATGCCCATTGCTGGATAACCCATATACTACTGCAGACCTTGCACTTAGCACTTCAATGGAGCAAAGATGTGTACAGCAGTGGCGAGCCACTATATAACATAAGGACACGAAAGAAGAACAACCATATTAATCACGGTTCTACTACATTCAGGGACTTAAGCGATGCATTCCAAGATCCTGAATAGGAACATATCCTAGGAATAAGATATAGAATCCTTATAGAAACATATAAAATTATTAAGGGATTGGACACACTAGGTGCAGGAAACATGTTCTCAATGTTGGGGGAGTACAGAACCAGGGTCACAGTTTAAGAATAAGGGGTAGACTATTTAGAACTGAGATGAGGAAAAGCTTTTTCACACAGAGAGTTGTGAATCTGTGGAATTCTCTGCCACAGAAGGCAGTGGAGGCCAATTCACTGGATGCATTCAAAGGGGAGGTAGATAGAGCTCTTAGGGCTAGCGGAATCAAGGGACATGGGGAGAAGACAGGAACGGGGTACTGATTGTGGATGATCAGCCATGATCACATTGAATGGCAGTGCTGGTTCGAAGGGCCGAATGGCCTACACCTGCACCTATTGTCAATGTATCTATGTATCTCTCTGTTCCTCTACAGCTCTTGGCACCCCACCATTTATCGTTTATTCCCTGCTTTATTGCCCTCCTCAAATGCAATACTACATCTTTTTTCTGGCCTGAATTCGATTTGTCAGCTTGATCCCTATCTAATCAACCTGTTGAAATCACCCAGGACTTGACCTTTGTCCTATTGTCCTCACATACTTTTTCATTATGACCCTCTACATTTCAGTCCAAATCATTTATATCAGTAACATCCTGCAGAACCCTATGGTATACATCTTCCAGTCACTAAAATCACCATCAACCATTATTCATTGTCCATCAAACTTCAAATCTTTTTTGCAGTATTATGTCTGACTTATTTTAATTAAACCCCTCAATAATGTAATGAATTTCTTTTGGATCCTTTGGTATTTGCGATTTTATAATGAGAACATACAAAGGACATAGGTTCAAGGTGGATCACGGGACCTGTTGAGGTGGACCGGAGGTGTAGGAAGGAACCGCAGATGCTGCTTTAAACCGAAGATAGACACAAAAAGCTGGAGTAACTCAGCGGGTCAGACAGCATCTATGGAGGAAAGAAAATGGTGACAATGTTTCAGGTCGAGACCCTTCTTCAGACTGCGAGTCAGGGGAAAGCGAAACGAGAGATCTAAACGATGATGTGGGGAGATAAGGGCCTATTTCTGTGCTGTGCAGCTCTTTCGGCACCTTCAATAATATTCTTAAATTTCAATTTCTATAATCTCCTTGGTATGAAAACGAATAAATCATTCCACTGATTCACCAGTTGGAGATCAATCTACCTGACTTGTTTAATTCTCCGCATTGAATTAAATGCCAGAATTGCAGTATGACCCCTGCCCGATTTTTATTCTAATGGAAATTATGATATTTGTTTCTGCGTCTTTAAAATACATTCATCCTTTTTAGTATTATATATTTTTTGCTCTTCTTACTCATAGGGATATAATTAAATGGAAAAATGAAATTGTTCAGAAATTACTTGGTACAAATTTCACCCAGAATTAGACACAAGATTATCTGCTGGTAAGCAGTTGAATATCCTGAAGGTGAAACTAGCACACGCTGAGCTCATTGTTAACAAATGGAAATTTTTTTTGCACTGAAGTTATTACTTCAGGTAATTAGAAGAGTGGCTGACTAAAATTTGGTATGTTAACCCTCTGACCAGTTTGACGACAGAAACATCTCATTATTTAATTTTGAATTGTCCATGGCCCCACCATCAACAAATTATTGAAACATAGAAACATAGAAAAATAGGTGCCAGAGTAGGTCATTTGGCCCTTCGAGTCAGCACCGCCATTCAATATCATCGAAAACCAGTACCCCATTCCTCCTTTTTCCCTATATTGCTTGATTCCGTTAGCCCTAAGAGCTATAATTAACTCTCTCTTGAAAACATCCAGTGAATTGGCCTCCACTGCCTTCTGTGGCAGAGAATTCCACAGATTCACAACTCTCTGGGTGAAAAAGTTTTTCCTCATCTCATCCTCACCCCTTATTATTAAACTGTGCCCCCTAGTTCTGGACTCCTCCAAACATCGGGAACATTGTCCCTGCATCTAGTCTGTCCAATTCTTTAAGAATTTTATATGTTTCTATAAGACCCCAACTCATTCCAGTGAAAATAAGCCTCAGCGGGACAGGCAGCATCTCTGGAGAGAAGGAATGGGTGATGTTTCGGGTCGAGACCTTTCTTCAGACTGATGTCAGGGGAGTGGTCGGGGCAGAGAAAGAATGTAGTCGGAGACAGTAAGACTGGTGGGAGAACTGGGAAGGGGGAGGGGATAGACAGAGAGGGAAAGCAAGGGCTACTTGAAGTTAGAGAAGTCAATGTTCATACAGCTAGGGTGCAAGCTGCCAAAGCGAAATATGATGTGCTGTTCCTCCAATTTGCACTTGGCCTCACTCTGACAATGGAGCCCCAGGACAGAAAGGCCAGATTAGGAATGGGAGGGGGAGTTAAAATTCTGAGCAACCGGGAGATCAGGTAGGTTAAGATGGACTGAGCGGTGGTGTTAAATGAAACAATCGCCAAGCCTGCGCTTGGTCTCACTGATATACAGGAGTTGACACCTGGAACAGCGGATGCAGTAGATGAGGTTGGAGGAGGTGCAAGTGAACCTCTGCCTCACCTGGAAAGACTGTCGGGGTCCTTGGATGGAGTTGAGGGGGGAGGTAGAGGGACAGTTGTTGCATCTCCTGCGATTGCAGGTGAAAGTACCTGGGGAGGGGGCGGTTTGGGTGGCAAGGGATGAGTTGACCAGGGAGTTGTAGAGGGAACGTTCTCTGCGGAAAGCAGAAAGGGGTGGAGATGGGAAGATGTGGCCAACAGTGGGATCCCGTTGGAGGTGGTGAAAATGTCGGATGATTATATGCTGTATGCGACGGCTGATGGGGTGGAAGGTGAGGACAAGGGGGACTCTGTCCTTGTTCAAATGGGGGGAGGGGGAGCAAGAGCAGAGCTGCGGGATATGGAGACCCTAGTGAGAGTCTCATCTATAATGGAAGAGGGGAACCCCCGTTTCCTAAAAAATGAGGACATCTCCAATGACCTGGCATGGGAAAACTCATCCTGGGCGCAGATGCGGCATATATGGTGGAATCGAGACCCTTCTTCAGACCAGTCACACCACCCGCTTGCTTGCTATCCACCTACCAGTTGGCAGGCTTCATCCTGCCCCCACCTCTCTTTTCAAGCTTTATCCGCCCCCCTACTACACAGTCTGAAGAAGGGTCCCGACCCAAAACATCATCCGTCCATTCCCTCCACAGATGCTGCCTGACCCGCTGAGTTACTCCAGCATTTTGTGTTTTACCAAGGCCTGCCAGCTATTACTACCAGGGCTCATGAATAAGACCCTGGCCTGGATCACACTGTCTCTGGAATTAACCCTGAAACCCCAGAACATTCCAGGCTGAGCCAGCTGCCATACACCACATGTTTTAGACTTTACTTTAGACTTTAGAGATACAGAGCAGAAACAGGCCCTTCAGCCCACCGAGTCCGCGTCGACCAGCAAAATCTTAGTCCCGCCATCCTGGGAATTAACTTGGTAAACCCACGCTGCATTCCCTCAATAGCAATAATGCCCTTCCTCAAATTAGGAGACCAAAATTGCACACAATACTCCAGGTGCAGTCTCACCAGGGCCCTGTACAATTGCAGTAGGACCTCTTTGCTCCTAAACTTAAATCCTCTCGCAATGAAGGCCAACATACTTTCTTCACTGCTTACTTTTAATGACTGGTGTACAAGCACAACCACGTCTCATTGCACCTCCCCTTTTCCTATTCTGACACCATTCAGATAATAATCAGCCTTCCTGTTCTTGCCATCAAAGTGAACAACCTCACATTTATCCACATTATACTGCATCTGCTATGCATCTGCCATGCATCTGCCCACTCACCCAAACATATCCAAGCCACCATGCAGCCTCATAGCATCCTCCTCGCAGCTCACACAGCCACCCAGCTTTGTGTCATCCGCAATTTTGGATACGTCACATTTAATTCCCTCATCTAAATCGTTAATATAGATTGTAAATATCTGGGGTCCCAGTACCGAGCCTTGCGGCGCCCCACTGGTCACTGCCTGCTATTCTCACAAGGACCGGTTAATTCCTACTCTTTGCTTCCTGTCTGCCAACCAGTTCTTTATCCATGTCAATACCTTACCCCCAATACCATGTGTTCTAATCTCTTGTGTGGGACCTTGTCAAAGACTTTTTGAAAGTCCAGATACACCACATCCACTGACTCTCCCTTATCCGTTCTACTTGTTACATCCTCAAAAAATTCCAGAAGATTAGTCAAGCATGATTTCCACTTCCTAAATCCATGCTGAGTTTGACTAATCCTGTCACTGCTTTCCACATGTGCTGCTATAACATCTTTAATAATTGACTCAAGCATCTTCCTCACTACTGATGTAAGGTTCACTGGACTATAATTCCCCGTTTTCTCTCTCCCTCCTTTCTTAAGAAGTTGAGTCACATTGGCTACCCTCCAGTCTACAGGAACTGATCCAGAGTCGAGAGAACATTGGAAAATGATCAGCTATGCATCTGTGATTTCTAGGGCCGCCTCCTTGAGTGGTGGCACTAGAATGATCCCCACACGCGAACACTATTCTACACACATCACGGACAATTTACAATTTTACTGAAGCCAATTAACGTGCAAACCTATACGTCTTTGGAGTGTGGGAGGAAAGCGGAGAAAACCCACGCAGGTCAGGAGAGAACGTACAAACTCCGTACAGACAGCACCCATAGTCTCTGGCACTGCAAGGCA
Source organism: Raja brachyura (assembly GCA_963514005.1). Next base: position 25,082,707 of record OY740788.1, read on the forward strand.
GCAACTTTACCGCTGTGCCACCATGTCATCCATTACCACTGTGTCTGTAAATACCCTGGGCCTGATGGTCTGCATCCCAGGGTCCCCAGGGAGGTGGCTCTAGAAATAGTGGATGCATTGGTGATCATTTTCCAATGTTCAATAGATTCAGGATCAGCTCCTGTGGATTGGAGGATAGCTAATATAACCATATATCCATATAACCATATAACAATTACAGCACGGAAACAGGCCATCTCGGCCCTTCAAGTCCGTGCCGAACTTTATCCCACTTTTCAAGAAAAGAGCGAGAGAGAAAACGGGGAATTACAGACCAGTTAGCTTGACTTCGGTGGTGGGAAAGATGCTGGAGTCAATTATTAAAGAGGTAAAAATGGGGCATTTGGATACCAGTAAAAGCCCTGTCCCACTGTACGAGTTCATTCCAAGAGCTCTCCCGAGTTTTAAAAAAATCAAACTCGTGGTAAGCACGGAGGATGAACGTAACGGGTACGTCGGAGCTCGGGGACGCCTCTTAGCAGCTCGTAACGCTAACGGCAGGTACTCGGGAAGACTCGCTAATGGCAGGTAAGCACAGGAAGACCCATGAAGAATTTTCAACATGAGACTCCTGAGTACCGACGAGTGGCCATTACCATAAATCTCTGAGTTCGAATCACTCGGGAGAGCTCTTGGAATGAACTCGTACGGTGGGACAGGGCTTTTAGTCCAAGTCAGAATGGATTTATGAAAGGAAAATCATGCTTGACTAATCTTCTGGAATTTTTTGAGGATGTTACAAGTGAAATGGATGAAGGGGAGCCAGTGGATGTAATGTATCTAGACTTTCAGAAAGCCTTTGATAAGGTCCCGCACGGGTGACTGGTGACAAAAATTAGAGCACATGGTATTGGGGGTAGGGTGTTGACGTGGATAGAAAATTGGTTGACAGACAGGAAGCAAAGAGTAGGAGTGAATGGGTGGAGTGCCACAAGGCTCGGTGTTGGGGCCTCAACTGTTTACCATATATATTAATGATTTGGAAGAAGGAATTAGGAGCAACACTAGCAAGTTTGCGGATGACACAAAGCTGGGTGTCAGTGTGAACTGTGAAGAGGAAGTATGAGGTTGTAGGGTGACCTGGACAGGTTGAGTGTGTGGGCAGATGCGTGGCAGATGCAGTATAATATCGATAAATGTGGGGTTATCCATTTTAGTGGCAAAAACAAGAGGGCAAAGTATTATCTGAATGGGGTTAGGTTAGGTAAGGGGGAGGTACAGCGAGATCTGGGTGTCCTTGTACACCTGTCACTGAAAGTTGGCGTGCAGGTACAGCAGGCAGTGAAGAAAGCTAATGGAAAGCCTTCATAACAAGAGGATTTCAGTATAGGAGTCGAGAGGTTCTTCTGCAGTTGTATAGGGCTCTGGTAAGACCACAAGTATTGCGTACAGTTTTGGTCTCCTAATTTGAGGAAGGACATCCTTGTGATTGAGGCAGTGCAGCGTAGGTTCACGAGATTGATCCCTGGGATGGCGGGACTGTCATATGAGGAAATTTTGAAAAGACTAGGCTTGTATTCACTGGAATTTAGAAGAATGAGGGGGGATCTTATAGAAACATATAAAATTATAAAAGGACTGGACAAGCTAGATGCAGGAAAAATATTCCCATTGTATTCCCATTCCCCCTGGCAGAACCAGGGGCCACAGTCTTAGAATAAAGGGGAAGCCATTTAATACTGAGGTGAGAAAAAACCTTTTCACCCAGAAAGTTGCGAATTTGTGGAATTCCCTGCCACAGAGTGCAGTGGAGGCCAAATCACTGGGAAATAAGAGAGAGTTAGATAGAGCTCTAGGGGCTAGTAGAATCATGGGATATGGGGAGAAGGCAGGCACGGGTTATTGATTGGGGATGATCAGCCATGATCACAATGAATGGCGGTGCTGGCTCGAAGGGCCAAATGACCTCCTCCTGCACCTATTTTCTATGTTTCTATGTTTCTTCTTCTTCTTCTTCTTCTTCTTCTTCTTCTTGTGAATGAAACATCAACCAAATGAATAGTTAGATCTCAAGCCGGGTGTTGAGCAGCCAGGTTGTTATCTCTGTGTCAATGTCTGCCAGGCCCTGAGCTCCATTTGGTGGGTGGTAGAGCGGGCACCCAGAGTTGCCATGGTTGGCTGTCTCACCCTGTCCCACTGTGTCACCCCAACAAACAGCTTTTTTCAACAAAAGTAATTCTATCATGTTAATTATCACAAGGTTAACAGTGACTTCATACTGTACTTCTGTATAAAAATGATAAATTGATATTTATTCTAACTTTTCACAACACTGCAAAATTATACAGAGACATTGAGGACTTTGCCCATCTCCTGCAGCTCCACACATAGATGATTGCTTTGGTTTCTGAGGGGCCCTACTCTCTCTATTTACCATTTTCCCCTTAAAGTACTCATAAAATGTTTTAGGATTATTCTTAATATGATTTCCCAAAGCTACCTCCTTATTTCATTCTGACTTATGCTCCTTAGTTCCCGAAACCCCTCCAGGGTTAACACTTGATCCCAGCTAAGTCCTCAATGAATATTTCTCCTCTGTTTTCACCAAGGAGAAAGCTATAAAGACTGGGGAACTTGGGATTGTTAATGGAGATGTCTTGATGACAGCCTATTTTAGTGTTGAGGAGATGCTGGATGTCCTAAGGCATATAAAGGTAGATAAATCTCCTGGGCTTGATCAGATATATTCAAGGACACTGTCGGAAGCTAGAGAAGAATTTTCAGGAGCCCTGGCTAAGATATTTGAATCCTCATTAGACATAGGTGAGGAGCCGGATGAGTGGAGAATGGCTAACGTTGTGTCTTTATTCAAGAAGAGCTGCAAGGAAAATCATGGGAACTGTGTGAGAAATAACTGCAGATGCTGGATAAAATCGAAGGTAGACACAAAATGCTGGAGAAACTCAGCGGGTGAGGCAGCGTCTACGGAGAGAAGGAATGGGTGACATTTCAGGATCAAACCCGGGTCTCTGGTGCCACCGTGCTGCAAAGATCTGTAAACACAATCAGCAATGGAAAGCATAACAAACAAACAAAAAGTTAAATTAAATAAAACATATTAGTACAAAGCAAACAAAAGGCCAAAGTCCCTAGAGCAGCCAAGACAGTTCGTAGTTAAAGTGTAGTTGGTGTTGAACAGCTTGATGAATTTGGGAAGAAGCTGTTCCTGAACTTGGAGGTCACGGTTTTCAGACTCGTATACCTTCTTCCTGATGGCAGGAGTGAAACGAGAGCGTGGCCAGGGTGATGAGGGGCCTTAAGCCCCTGTCCCACTTAGGAAACCTGAACGGAAACCTCTGGTGACCTTGCGCCATGAGTCGCCAGAGGTTTTGGTCACTTGCCTGGATAGCCTCGACCGAAGCGTGAGCTGCATCTACTGACCAAAGATCCTACAGGATCTTTGCAACCGACCGCACACACACTTACGCAAACACATCGTGAAGGTGGGGGCCAGGGACAGCGGAGGAGCACTGTCTGTGCGATGAAGAGGAAGAGAAGGGGGGAGAGAAGGGGGGAGAGAAGGGGAGAGAGGAGAGAGAAGGGGGGGAGAAGGAGTGGAGACAGTTTTAAGAAGTTTAATAAAGTTAGCGGGCATTTTACCTTCTGGCGGATCTTCTAGCACCTGAAAACAAAGATCCTCCAGGATCTTTGCTGAAAACTCCAATGAACCAATCAAAATGGCTGGTCAGCGAAGGCGATGGCCTTCGACTGCCTGTAAGTAAATAGCAACCCCACTCCACTGGCTTCGACCAAACGGCAACCTATTTTTAGTCGAGGCAGTTTTGTTTTTTTTAAATAATCGCAGGAACATAGAAGAAGCCTCAACCAAGCGGAAACCACTTTCCACCATTAGGGAAGAGTGACCAAAACCTCCGGGAACCTCACGGAAACCTTGGGTGGGGCGCGAGGTCTCCAGAGGATTTCATTCAGGTTTACTAAGTGAGACAGGGGCATTAATAATGCTGCCTGTCCTTTTGCAGCAGTGCCTCCTATACATCCCTTTGATGGTGGAGTGGTCAGCACCCATGATGAACAAGGCAGTGTTCACCACATTTTGTAATTGCCTTCATTCCTGGACATTTAAGTTGATGAATCAGGCCGAGATGCAACCTGCCACTGTGCTCTCTACCGTACACCTGTGGACGTTCAAGCGATCATTCGCCGACATGCCAACTCTCCTCAATCTTCCAAGGAAGTAGGATAACCCTACCACGGCATTAAGCTGTAAAGAGTGCATAGAAGATTTACGAGATGTTGCCAGGCCTTCAGGGGCAATATCAATATTTATAAGACATTTGGACAGGTACATGGATAGGAAAGGTTTAGAGAGATATGGGTCGCTGAATCATTGAATTAAAGTATCATTGAAATGCAGGCAAATGGAACTGGCTTAGATGGGGCTTCTTGGATGACATGGACAAATGGGCTGAAGTTCCTGTTTCTGTGCTGTATGACTCTATAACTCAATGCTTGCTTGGCAGGAGAATCTCCCTCAGCAACAATAAAAGGATAAAGATATATGTCTACGTCAAGCTGCTATGTTCAGTATTTTTGAGTTTAGTGTTTAGAGATACAACACAGAGAAACAGGGCCTTCTGCCCACCAAGTCTGCACCGACTAGCGATCCCCGCACACTCACACTATCCTACACACACTCGGGACAATTTACATTCATACCAAGCCAATTAACCTACAAACCTGCACGTCTTTGGAGTGTGGGATGAAACCGAAAATCTCGCAGAAAATCCAAGCAGGTCACAGGGAGAACGTACAAACTCCGTACATAGAAACATAGAAACATAGAAAATAGGTGCAGGAGTAGGCCATTCGGCCCTTCGAGCCTGCACCGCCATTCAATGTGATCATGGCTGATCATCCAACTCAGTATCCCGTACCTGCCTTCTCTCCATACCCCCTGATCCCTTTAGCCACAAGTGCCACATCTAACGCCCTCTTAAATATAGCCAATGAACTGGCCTCAACTACCTTCTGTGGCAGAGAATTCCAGAGACTCACCACTCTCTGTGTAAAGAATGTTTTCCTCATTTCGGTCCTAAAGGAATTCCCCCTTATCCTTAGACTGTGACCCCTTGTTCTGGACTCCCCCAACATCGGGAACAATCTTCCAGCATCTAGCTTGTCCAACCCCTTAAGAATTTTGTAGGTTTCTATAAGATCCCCCCTCAATCTTCTAAATTCCATCGAGTACAAACCGAGTCTATCCAATCTTTCCTCATATGAAAGTCCTGACATCCCAGGAATCAGTCTGGTGAATCTTCTCTGTACCCCCTCTATGGCAAGGATGTCTTTCCTCAGATTTGGAGACCAAAACTGTACGCAGTACTCCAGGTGTGGCCTCACCAAAACCCTGTACAACTGCAGTAGAACCTCCCTGCTCCTATACTCAAATCCTTTCGCTATGAATGCTAACATACCATTTGCTTTCTTCACTGCCTGCTGCACCTGCATGCCTACTTTCAATGACTGGTGTACCATGACACCCAGGTCTCGTTGCATCTCCCCCTTACCTAATCTGCCACCATTCAGATAATAGTCTACCCTCATGTTTTTGCCACCAAAGTGGATAACCTCACATTTATCCACATTGTACTGCATCTGCCATGCATCTGCCCATTCACTCAGCCTATCCAAATCACCCTGCAGCCTCCAAGCATCCTCCTCACACCTAACTATACCCCCCAGCTTGGTATCATCTGCAAATTTGGAGATGTTGCATTGAATTCCCTCGTCCAAATCATTAATATATATTGTAAATAGCTGGGGTCCCAGCACTGAGCCTTGCGGCACCCCACTAGTCACTGCCTGCCATTCTGAAAAGGACCCGTTTACTCCTACCCTTTGCCTCCTGTCTGCTAGCCAGTTCTCTATCCACATCAATACTGAACCCCCAATACCGTGTGCTTTAAGTTTGTATGCTAATCTCTTATGCGGGACCTTGTCGAAAGCCTTCTGAAAGTCTAGATATAACACATCCACTGGTTCTCCCTTATCCACTCTACTAGTTACATCCTCGAAAAATTCTATCAGATTTGTCAGACATGATTTACCTTTCGTAAATCCATGCTGACTTTGTCCAATGATTTCACCACTTTCCAAATGCGCTGCTATCCCATCTTTAATAACTGACTCTAGCAGTTTCCCCACTACCGATGTTAGACTAACTGGTCTGTAATTCCCCGCTTTCTCTCTCCCTCCTTTTTTAAAAAGTGGGGTTACATTAGCTACCCTCCAATCCTCAGGAACTACTCCAGAATCTAAGGAATTTTGAAAAATTATCACTAATGCATCCACTATTTCTGTGGCTACCTCCTTGAGTACTCTGGGATGCAGACTATCTGGCCCTGGGGATTTATCGGCCTTCAATCCGTTCAATTTACCCAACACCACCTCCCGGCTAACCTGGATTTCACTCAGTTCCTCCATCTTATTTGACCCCCGTTCCACTGCTATTTCCGGCAGATTATTTATGTCTTCCTTAGTGAAGACAGAACCAAAGTAGTTATTCAATTGGTCTGCCATGTCCTTGTTCCCCATGATCAATTCACCCGTTTCTGACTGCAAGGGACCAACATTTGTTTTAACTAGTCTCTTTCTCTTTACATATCTATAAAAACTTTTGCAGTCAGTTTTTATGTTCCCTGCCAGTTTCCTTTCATAATCTATTTTCCCTTTCCTAATTAAGCCCTTTGTCCTCCTCTGCTGGATTCTGAATTTCTCCCAGTCCTCCGGTAGGCTGCTTTTTCTGGCAAATTTGTATGCCTCATCTTTTGTTTTTATACTATCCCTGATTTCCCTTGTTATCCATGGATGCACCACCTTCCCCGATTTATTCTTTTGCCAAACTGGTATGAACAACTTTTGTACTTCATCCATGCAGTCTTTAAATACCTTCCATTGCACATCCACTGTCAACCCTTTAAGAATCACCTGCCAGTCTATCTTGGCCAATTCACATCTCATACCTTCAAAGTTACCTTTGTTCAAGTTCAGAACCCTTGTTTCTGACTTAATTTTGTCACTCTCCATCCTAATGAAGAACTCAACCATATTATGGTCACTCTTGCCCAAGGGGCCACGCACAACAAGACTGCTAACTAACCCTTCCTCATTACTCAATACCCAGTCTAGGATAGCCTGCTCTCTCGTTGGTTCCTCCACATGTTGGTTGAGAAAACTATCCCGCATACATTCCAGGAAATCCTCTTCCTCAGCACCCCTGCCAATTTGATTCACCCAATCTACATGCAGATTGAAGTCACCCATTATAACCGTGTTACCCTTGTTGCACGCATTTCTAATTTCCTGTTTGATGCCATCCCCAACTCCAATACTACTGTTAGGTGGCCTGTACACAGTTCCCACTAGCGTTTTCTGCCCCTTAGAGTTTCGCAGCTCTACCCATATCGATTCCACATCCTCCACGCTAATGTCCTTCCTTTCTATTGCATTAATCTCCTCTCTCACCAGCAACGCTACCCCACCTCCTTTTCCTTTTCGTCTATCCCTCCTGAATATTGAATATCCCTGGATGTTCAGCTCCCAACCTTGGTCATCCTGGAGCCAAGTCTCCGTGATTCCAACTATAGCATAGTCATTAATCGCTATCTGCACCTTCAACTCATCCACCTTATTACGAATGCTCCTCGCATTGAGACACAAAGCCTTCAGGCTTGTTTTTACAACACTCTTACTCCTTATACAATGATGTTGACAAGTGGCCCCTTTCACATCGATCCCTATTACACTTGGCCATACTCTCCTATCCCTTTGTGAGCTTTGTGAGTACAGACAGCACCCGTAGTCAGGATCGAACTTGGGTCTCTGGCGCTGTAAGGTAATAGCTCCACTGCAACCCTTGCAAATATACTTGATGGCAATAATGTCTTCATGCACTTACTGTCCTTGCTTTTTGCAAAACTCAGCAGATCATCTTATAATATCTACACTCTGAGAGAAGCGCGTGAAATAGATGAAGTAAACACCTATCCCACACCCAATAATGGCCTATTGTGTGGCCCGCATTTCCTTGATTATTGGTGCTTTTCGCCTATTTCCTTTGCCTCACCTGAAAGGCCGTCTATATCTCTTGTTCCCTTTCCCCCTGACTGAAAGGCAGGGCCGGCCTTAGGAGCTGCGGGGCCCAATTGGAAACAATTTTGGTGAGCCCCAGGTTCCCAGCCAAGGTCTGTAGAACTATAGAAATACAAATAAAGTTTATTATAGATTTTATATCTCTATGGTAGAATGGAAAGTAATCAAAATGTGCACTTAAAAAGTGCCTGCGAGTTAATGGACCAAACAGATCCAAGCTACATTTTAATATAAAATTGCATACATGCAAGCTTGTAACAAAGTGTAACAAACTTGTAACAAACAAAATGTGTAGATCACCTCTGAAAAGACATAGTTACAATACCACCTGTTTTAGTGACTGTGAAATGGAAAAAAATAATTAACTAGATCCTGGAAAACCAATAACCATTGGCGAAAAACCAGTCCAGGCATTAAATTATGGGCTTCAGCCCCATCCTACCCTTTGGGCTTCTACCCCATCTAAACTTAGTTGTGTGTGTGTGTGAGAATGTCTTAGTTGTATGTATGTTAGTTGTCTGTGCATTATGTGTGTGTGTGTGTGTGGGAGGGAAGGAGAGAAGGGAGGGAGAGAAGGGAGGGAGAGAAGGGAGTGAGGGAAATAGAGAAAGACGGGAGGGAGGAAAGGAGAGAAAGAAGGGAGGGAAAGAAGAAGAGAAGGGAAAAGAGAGAGAGAAAGGAGGGAGGGAAGGAGAGAAGGAAGGGATGGAAGAAGGGAAGGAAGGGAGGGATGGGAAGGAGAGAAGGGAGGGAGAGGGTGGGCGGCGGGAACAGATGCCGGGTCCGGGCGGACGGGTGTGAGCTGAGGCCGAGGTTTGTAAACGTTGCTCCAACCCCCGGCCCGGCCCTCCCTGTATTGTTCACCACGTCTTCCCAGGAAGAGAGAGGGGGGGGGAGCTGGGGCTGTGTGCATGCGACTGGAGGGTCGGGAGCGCTAACCTGGGACCGTGAGGGAACGACCCACCTCCCCCTTCTCCATTCCCCCTCATACCCCCCTCCCCGTCTACCCCTTTGTTCCCCCTCCATCCCTTTACTCTCTCTCCACCGTCCACCCGGGGTAGATCTACCCGGGCCAAGAGTACATTACTCCAAAGCTAAGGTGAGAGATTAAAGGATGGACACAAAATGCAGCGGGTCGGGCGACATTTCTGGACAAAAGGAATAGATGACATTTCCGGTCGAGATGTTTTGTTTTTTTTAACTTCCCCCTTACCATTTCCGTACTTTTTCGATAGCTGCCATGACCCGTTTGATGTCATCCTTCTCCCTGCTCCTCAAAGCTGCTCCTGTTCTTGGCCCACACCGATCTGCCGGACATGGTGTGTGCGTGTGTGTGTTTGTTTGGCGGAGTCTGAGGGGAGAAGCGCCGGCACCAAGAGCGAGCGAACGCGCGGACAGACGGATAAAAGCAACGCTGGTTCAGTTATGCCTTTTGCAGTGTTGCGAGGGAACAGTTGCGGAGCTCTAGGGTCTTTTGATTACTCTAGCGTGGGGCCCCCTTTGGCGCGGGGCCCAATTGGGAGCAATCTGTCCAATCGACTTAAGGCCGGCCCTGCTGAAGACTCCAGCCTTTTGTGCCTGTCTCCTTGCTTCTTCTTCTTACGCTTGGCGTGCTAGGCCACCCTCTTTTTCAAAAAGGGGGTGGCATGACAGGATTACAAAAATGTTTTGTGAAGTAATGTGCGCACAGCGCACATCACGAGCGTGAAGCCCCTCACGGCCGAGGTTTTAGATGATCTCTGTTGCACTTTGAGCCTTATTTTGGAGCATTTTTTCACCAAATTTATGACAAATATTTCAGAAATAATTTTGGTGGAGTCAAGATTAATAATTGCAGAGCTGCCAAGCTTCACCGAGCATTTCCGTATTTTGATGGATGAAAATCAGTATGTTGTTAGGGAAACCAGTATTTCTCACTTAAATGCAATGGAACGTACTACACAGAAACTGGATTTTTGAAAATCAGTGTTTTGCATGCAACCTCATGTATACTCAAATATCATTATGGAATACTGAAAATCAGTACTACTGAATTGTGAAACCATTTTTGAAATGTGAATTTATAATTCTTGATTTTGATTCCATAACATAAAAATATATAATAATATACATACATTTCGCAATTCATCATATAGTTTACCAAACAATCAAACATGCTGGCGTGATGCTCCATAATCATTCAGTTGCTCTTGGATGTATATTGCCATTTACCCCTACTACTAATGCAAAAGCATTCGTTGGCCTTAACCAATATGTAGGTATGTTACAAAACTTACCTCGAGCAGCGCTGCAGTTCTGCCGCTCCCCGTGTGCACAACTTCAGCGCCTTTCAGAGCGGGGCGTGTTTAAAGTGCCATTTTTCTACAGACGGCAAATCGATCCATGTCAGGAAATTTCGTTGCTGAAGAAAAATCGCTCCGACATTTGATTTATGAAGGTATTTTTAAATTACGCTAGATTATTTATTAGCTAGAGTAATTAAAAAAATCATCTTCTAAAGCCGTGAGCACAGACAATGGGAAGGATTTTGCTTAGGGGAGAAAATAAAGTACACAGTTTTTTTTTACATAAAAACGTGGTTCTTAGGAAGCATTTAATCTCATTTTCATGTTGCGAAATGGGGACAAAAAATATATACAAACTGGTAGTATTTTCCCTGCCGACTGTGGGTTAAATTCACCGCAAACCACAACATTCCAATCCACCGCGTTCCACTAAAACCCACTAGCAAGTTGATTTAAATGGCCATTAATTTACAGGAATTAAACACTAAATTCCTTCCATTTCGCCTATAAATTTATGAAAATGAGATTTTAAAATCATGTTATATTATGAATTATGTTATTTGGACACTTAGGCAATTTAAAAATGTTTATCTTTTCTTAGGAAATGGATTGATGTTTAGATATAGTAATTGAATTTTGTAATTAGCTACAATTAGGTAACTAACTAATTATATGCTTTAATTTCACGTCATCCAAGTTTCATATTTGTTTCAGAATACTTCAATCTAAAATAACTGAAAATTCCATTGAGTTCTCTTAATTTTTAAGAAAGTTATGGGCTTTTGACTGTCCTAGATCACAGCTTTTGAGTTAAGTCAATAGAAAGGCAATGGGGAACAAGATGCTAATTTCTGAGTATGAAAATGGCCATAACTTTTTTAATACTGAAGATATGAAAGTAAATTAGGTGTCAAATTAAACTTCTTTTTATGCTTTATCTGAAGTCCTGGGTAGTGATGCAGGCGACGGACATTCGTGGCACGCCTGCATTTATAGCCATTTAGCGATAAATCATGTTTTCCAGTTCCAGTTTCCAAGAATGTAACTGCGCAAACCTAGTCATGACTTGGGCAAAGTCATAGTGAATGTGGATTAAGGGGACTGCAGGCAGGTGATTGCATGGAAGTCCTGGTCTTTGCTCCTTTGTGGATGAGAAAACGTGTTTGTCCACGTTGGCTGGATCAAAGTAAGATGCCGTCGCGAGATCGCACCCACTGCAAGCATGCTGCCCAAGGCGAGCATCTCTCTGCTGCTCAGGCTCATGACCAAAGGTCCCAGCTAACACCGCAGTCAGGGTAAATGGAGGGGGACAGGTGGGGTCGGCAGAGCGCCATGGTGAGACTGTCTGCCGACAAGGCCAAGTACTTGAAGAGCCAGATGGCGAGGGGGTGCAAAGGAGCCCAATGGTTTGGGCAGCTCTGCCTCCGAGGAAGGCAGCAGCAGTGGCAGCGGGGCCAGCAGCAACACGAAGACTTACCTGGCCTCCAGCAGAGCGGGCAGCTGGCGCTCCCGCCTGACATCGTGCATCGCTCCAGCACCAAGAGGCAGCTCAGGCCCGATTCGCTGGTCATGTACCTGCAGAAGTGCGAGTTCATGCGGAGAGCGGCAGCCACTCGCAGCACCCAGTTTCAAGGGCAGTGGCAGCCTGGTCCTGCGGCTGCTGCCGAGCTCCAGCACAACAAGCAGCAGGGGCTCGCAACGGGAGCAGCAACGTCGGAAGGGGGAGAATTAGCAGAGGGTACAGAGGCTGCAGCACCCCAGGGTGCACAAGAAACCACACCAGCAACACCCCAGGGTGCACAAGTAACTACACCAGCAGCACCCTAGGGTGCACAACTAACCACTCCAGCAGCACCCCAGGAAACGCCAGTCACCACACCAGCATCATCCCAGGGTGCACAAGTAACTACACCAGCAGCTCCACGAGAATCAGCATCAGGTCATCCCAAGGAGCCGTTCAAGCGGCAGGTTGATGAAGGTGGATTATGGCGCTCACACTCCGACATCAGCTGCCGCTTCTCCCAAGCCTGCTCGGGCTTGGACATTTTCTTCGAGCACTGCGGACTGCGGACTCAAGCCTGAGGTGATCAAGAACCTGGCCAGGGAGACGTTTGCCGCCGCCGACGCCGCCTTCGAAAGCCTTGCCCTGTCCCACTTGGGTGACATTTTCGGCGACAGCCTGAAAAGAGGTTGTCGCGTCGTGGTCGGATCGTGACGCAGCGTGATGCGTAGTGACGCATTTTTAATGTTTCATGTGCTCACAATTTAATAATCCATCTTTATGCATTAAATCAAATAATAACATTGGGAATTAAAACACACTTCATTACATTCCGTTATCAAACATAGTCAATGTTCGTTCTGAAGACAGTAGGATGGGGGACACTACAGGATGAATAGGGGGCCAGTACAGAATGAATGGGAGGGCAGTACAGGATGAATGGGGGGGAGGGGGGTCAGAACAGGATGGATGGGGGGACAGTACAGGATGGGGGGGGGGAAACAGTGCAGAATTAAAGGGGGGGGATCAGTATAGGATGGGGGAACAGTACAAGATGAATGGGAGACAGTACAGGATGGATGAAGGGACAGTACATGATGAATGGCAGGGTCAGATCAGGATGGATGGGGGGACAGTACAGGATGAATGGGGGAACAGTACAGGATGGATGGGGGGGACAGTACAGGATGTATGGGGGGGGGGGGGGTCAGACCAGTATGGATAGGGGGACAGTACAGGATAAATGGGGATCAGTGCAGGATGGATGGGGGGGGACAGTGCAGGATGAATGGGGGGGTCAGAACAGGATGGATGGGGGGGACAGTACAGGATGGGGGGACAGTACAGGATGAATGGGGGACAGTACAGGATGGATGGGGATCAGTGCAGGATGGATGGGGATCAGTGCAGGATGGAAGGGGGGATCAGTACAGGACAAATGGGCGGGACAGTACAGGATGGGGGAGGGTCAGTGGAGGATCGATGGGGGTATCAGTACAGGATTAATGGGGAGATCAGTGCAGGATGAATGGAGATATCAGTGCAGGATGAATGGGTGGTTCAGTGCAGCATAAATGGAGGGGGGGGGGGTCAGTACAGGATGAACGGGAAAAGCAGAGCAGGATGGATGGGAAAGGGGATCAGTGCAGAATGAATTGGGGGATCAGTGTAGGCTGGATGGGGGATGGAAGGAGAATCAATGTGAGGTGGGTAGGGAGATCAGTGCAGATTGAATAACTCGGCGGGGGGAGGGGGGTTGATGGGGAGGGGAGCACAGGGGATGTCTGTGAATAGAGGCGGGAATGGGGATCAGCGGGTCAGGCAGCATCTCTGGAGAAAAGGAATTAGTGACATGAGAAGAGGGGTCCCAGGATAAGGGGGGTGGGGGGTGGGGGGTTGAGGGGGGGTACAAGAGAGAGAGAAAGAGAGAGAGAGAGAGGGGAAGGGGCAGAGGTGGTGGTGAGGAAGGAAGGTCAGCGCTCCTCGGACAACACCGGCATCATCGCCCCGCTGCCTTGGCCGTCCCTGTCCACCACTAAGTGCCGCCGCCAAAGGGAGAGGCAGTTGGGATCTCTTTGCCAACTCCTCCCTCTGGAGTGGCACACAGCGACCGCTATGAGGGCGGGCGGGGCCGCCGTCGCCGCTACCAAAGATTATAGAGGAGCAAGATGCGCCACTCCGTGGAAAAGGCGTAGTATCACATGTGTGATTGTCGACGCCATATTAGCGGACCAGAGATGGCGTTGACTATGGCGTCTACTGGGAAACTGAGCTTCTCTATGATCTTTGTCTCTCGATCTGCCGCTGTGTAATCCGCTCCAAAGCTACAGAGCAGTTGCAAGCAAAGATTATAGAGGAGAAAGATGCATTAGAAAGTTATTAGATTTATTTGCGATAGATCTTTACTTACCCCTCGATCCCTCTCTATCCCCTCTCTTCCCTCGATCACCCTCTCTTCTTTCTATCGCTCTCTCTCCCCTGTCGATCTCTTTCTCTCCCCTGTCGATCTCTTTCTCTCCCCTGTCGATCTCTTTCTCTCCCCTGTCGATCTCTTTCTCTCCCCTGTCGATCTCTTTCTCTCCCCTGTCGATCTCTTTCTCTCCCCTGTCGATCTTTCTCTCCCCTCTCGAACTCTTTCTCGCCCCTCTCGAACACTTTCTCTCCCCTCTCGATCTCTTTCTCTCCCCTGTCGATCTCTTTCTCTCCCCTCTCGAACACTTTCTCTCCCCTCTCGATCTCTTTCTCTCCCCTCTCGATCACTTTCTCTCCCCTCTCGATCTATCTCTCTCCCCTCTCTTCTCGATTTCCCTCTCTAGCCCTGCTATGCCTTCGGCCCAAAAGAGGATAGAAATAAATTACATAATGGTCTTTGTAGGAAGATTTTAATAAGCTCTTCTATCCAAAGATTTTCTTCTATCTGTCCCACCATATATTTATATGAATGTGTGTTTGTGTGTGCCTGTAATTTTGTGCACAGTGTGTGTTAAAGCAATCCAAGGGAAGCTGTACAATGCAATGCAAGGTAAACTACACAAAGGAGGGGCTGGGGAGGGAAGATGCGAGGGAAATGGGGGAACAGGGGGGAAAGGGAGGGGGAGAGAAAGAGGGAAGGAGGGGGAGAGGAGGAAGGGAGATCGAGAGAAGATAGGGGAGAGAGGGATCGAGGGGAGATAGAGAAGAGAGGGAGAGAAAGATCGAGAGAAAGAGGGATCGAGAGGGAGAGAAAGATCGAGAGAGGGATCAAGAGGTAAGTAAAGATCTATTACAAATAAATCTAATAACTTCCTAATGCATCTTGCTCCGCTATAATCTTTGTTTACAACTGCTCTGTAGCTTTGGAGCGGATTACACATGGGGAGGCAATCCGCCAAAATGGCGGCCGTGACGTTCCGTTACGTACTACACACCAGTCCATTGGATTTCCACTGAGTGGCGCATCTTGCTCCTCTATAATATTTGGCCGCTACTGCAGCTGTGCGAGGTCCGACATTCGCTCCGACCCTCGGTCACCCCGCACTACAGCCACCGCCACCGCCGACCAAAGCGAGGGCCCGCGGCGGGGCGATGGACCGGCCGGGGGGAGACGGGGGGGGTGGCGAGGGACCGACGGGTGAGCAGCACTGTTTAGAGTCAGTCCTCCCCAGACCGCCCGCCGGCAGCGGACCCGCTCAACGGGAGCCAGGTTGACCGGCGGCGAAGCTCCGACGCCGCGGATGGAGGCGATGCACCGTGCTGGTAGATCCCGCAGCCCCGGGCACGGAGAAGCGGGCACTTCTTTTTTTCCCAAATCACCCCGCGGGTCGGATTGGACCATTCGCGGGTAGTTTAACACCCCCGATAAAAAAAAAACAAACAGATTCCCCCTCCCGAAACGCAACGCAATATTTCATGGTCCCACCCAAACTAGGCCCGGGGCGTCGAGGCGATGCATTGAAAATGGCGGCGACTAATCCCGCCCACTGCACGCGCGCGTTGAGACGGAGTCATTTTACGTTGCTAACGCGTCACCAGCTTCCCCCAACTGCGCAGGTCGCAAATATTTTTTTTCCGGACCGGAACCAGAATTTCACAAATTTCCCATAAATTCCTTCAAAGTGGAAACATTGATTGCGCTCCATTTTTTTTTGTTTTTCGTCGGGATTTGTTTTTATTCTGGGCAAAAGGGGGGTGCGACTGCACCCAACGCACCCCCCCCCCCCCCCTTTGGACGGCCATGCGTGCATAGCCTAAAGTTGTAGGACAACTTGTTCTATTTGATCTTATTAGTTTGGGCACACCGGGTTGAATGCATTCGTCAAAACAGGGCGGACCACGTGAAGGTTGCAATTTTCCACCCCTGTCTCCTTGACAAAGTGGTCAGCAAACAATGGTGAAATTACCACTGGCTATTTGCTGGAATTCTGGCCACTACCTAAACCAGGTAAGACATATATCAGTCACTCCTCACTATTCCCATATCTATTTTCTGCTTTCCTCCCCCTCTCCCATCTCATGAAACAGTGTGCACTATCTAAAGAAAAACGCAAAATATTGAAATTGCTTAATAAAAACATAGAAACATAGAAAAAATAGGTGTAGGATTCGGCCGTTCGAGCCAGCACCGCCATTCAATATAATCATGTGATCATCCTGCTTTTTCCTCATATCCCTTGATTCCTTTAGCCCGTTAAATCTAACTCTCTCTTCAAAAATAGATTTGGCCTAATATGGAGTGTTAAGGGCCCATCTAACTTAGGCAATTTATTTTGGGCGACTGCCATAGTCGTAGCAGGTCGCCGAAAAAAACGGTGACTGGACCGCCCCCCCCCCCCCCCCCCCCCCCCCCATATGACAATGTCTACGACAAACTACAACAATCTACCACCTAGTCAACGTCAAGCTGCGGCAAGCTCCCGACAACCGGCGACCCATTAGGACCACACCGACGACAACCTATGATCACACGGGCGACAACCTACAACAACCGAAGTCAACCTATAAGCTATGGCAAGCTGCGACCCTGTCGACGACAACTGAAGACAATTCAGTCTCCGGTACCTGTCACCAGTTGATGTAGGTTGGCGTAGGTAGTCGCCAATGGAATTCACCAAAGTCAGCACCGGCGACAACCTACATCACCTGGTGACAACCTACGACAGCACCTATGTCAGGAGAAGTGAAGCTGGGCTTATAGGCGTCAACCCACTGCCTTCGACTGTCGCCGTAAATGTTGAAAATCCAGTGGCGACCAGAAAGACGCTAGGACTCTTTGGGCAACTGAGAAGGCTACTCACGATCATACAGGCGACACTTCGGCGACCATGTGGCGACAGCCTAGTCGCCTGTAGTTGCCTAAAAAATATCCTAAGTGGGACAGACCTTTCAGCCATTATCATTTTCATCATACTACACAATACCAAAAAAAAATATGATGACATTTAAACAGTCCAGCATTGAAAGATCATTCCATCGATTATAAATACAATACCTTGATGTAAGTAACCTTGAGTTGCCCTTGGGGTTTATTTCTCTGAAACAATAGCAAACCTCATTCGCCGTGAAGTATATTAGAACATACAATCTGCTATCTGATATGCTGGTGATGCTGGGTCATATTGTGTAAATTGTGTGACCTTTGCATGTCTTATCAGGCAGTAAAAGTAGAGATTGAGATCTTTTTAAATTCAATATCTAATTGCTCCAGGCAATCAGCAATTTCAATATTCTCCAGTTATTTTTGGTATGAAACACTTTCCTTATTAAACAATATCTTAAGTAACAATGTCTAATCTGATTGGTAATAAGTAGCGTGAAATATATATCTTTCATACTTCAATATTTATTTACCATTTCTTAATTATCTTCAATTCATTTACACTAAAAGACGTATGAAAAAACAGTAACGTGGCTCCAGACTAAGTGGAATGTACCAGTTTAATTTCAGAATGACCCTTTCACTATGCACTGTGTCTTTTAGTTTAGATTAGTTTATTTTAGTTTAGTTTAGAGATACAGCACTCAAACAGGCCCTTAGGCCCAACAACTCTGCGCCGACCAGCGATCCTCGCACATTAACACTACCCTACACGCACTAGGGACAATTTACATTGATACCAAGCTGATTAGCCTACAAACCTCTACGTCTTTGGAGTGTGGGAGAAAACCGAAGATCTTGGAGAAAACCCATGCAGGTCACGGGGCATAGATAAAGTGAATGATTATCTTTACCTCACTGTACAGAACTGTAAAACTAAAGTGCAAAGGTTTAAGCTGGGAGGGAAGAAATTTAAAAGGAACCCAAGAGGTAACTTTTTCCACACAGAAGATGGTTTAGTTTAGCTTAGAGATACAGCGCAGAAACAGGCCATATGACCCACTAAGTTTGCACCAACCAGCGATCCCTGTACACTAGCATTATCCTACACACACTACGGGCAATTTACATTTAAACCAAGCCAATTAATCTACTAACCTGTACGTCTTTGGAGTGTGGGAGGAACCCAAACATCTCGGAGAAAACCCACGTGGGTCACGGGGAGAGGGTACAAACTCCGTACAGAAAGCCCCCGTAGTCAGGATCAAACCCGGGTCTCTGGCGCTGTAAGGCAGCCACTCTACCGCTGCGCCACCCTGCCACGGTCATTGCAATATTCTTCAAATTTACCATCAAAATGTTGGGAAAGGTTTATTATCAATTACATATATCATGGAATGTAATGGTTTTAGAAAAGTAGACCGTTTGTTCTTCGCCTCTTTCATGAGTTAAGGCCTAAATTAGAAATGCTGCCCATTACTTTATGGAAAGCCTGCTTCCAATTGAATTAATCCTCTGGTAAGAACTGATACAAATCAAAGTGTAGACAATACAGTGTTTCTACTTTGAGGGAAATTACCCGCAATTCGGGAAATTCTGGTTATCTTCGGGTAATTTTAGGGAAATTGAATAATTTCGGGAAATTTCCGCATCCGACCCATGAAGAGGTGTAAAGGTACTACACACAGCACTGCCGGTTTGGTGCTCAAATGTTTAAGAAGAGCACTGTCAGTTTACTGAGTGGGAATTTAAACAAAGAGCTATCGGCTGCAGCGGTATGGGTTCTAAATATAGCGCTCTCGGCTGCAGCGCTATGGGCTTTAAACATAGTGCTATGGCCACAGCACTATAGGTCACAGACTGTTTGGGAAAATTTTCGTATAACAATGAGTCTTTGGAATTCTCTTTCTCAGTGGAAGTTGAGCCTTTGATTATATTTCAGGCAGTGATGAAAAGTTACCAGTGGGCGGTGGGTTTGCAGTTACATTGGGATTGGCCTTGATTTTACAGAACGGTGGGTGGGATCAAGGGGCCGAGAGGAGGAGAGGAAGGGGTTGAGAGAGGGAGAGGGAGGGAAGTAGGGAATAAGGGAGGGAGTGAAAAAAGGAAGGGGGAGAGGGAGGTAGGAAAAGGGGAGGGGGGAGAGGGGATGAGAGAGGGGGAGGGAGAGTGGGAGGTATGCAAAGGGGGAGAGAGAGGGGAGGAAGGGAGAGCAGAGACTGCGACAGATGAGAGCAGGTTGAAAAAAACAAAGACACCAAAATCTGTTGGATGCAACGAAAGCTGCCTTGCATAATACTGTACAAGTGAGTAACAGAAGCAGGCAGATACAGTGTAGTTACATAGGTCTGTTTTGCCTTGTTCTTTGCGTTGTTAACGTGTGCCCGTGAAAAAAAGCAACAACAAATAGCACGCAGGAAGCATTAGGCAATAGGTGCAGGAGTAGGCCATTCGGCCCTTCGAGCCGGCACCGCCATTCAAAGTGATCATGGGTGATCGTCCACAATCAGTACCCCGTTCCTGCCTTATTCCCATATCCCCTGACTCCTCTATCTTTAAGACCAATGAAAGGATTCAGGTCACTCTACTGAAGACAGACACCAAAAGCTGGAATAACTCAGCGGGCCAGACAGCATCTGTGGAGAGAAAGAATAGGTGATGTTTCGGGTCGAGACTCTTCTTCCGACTAGTTAGGGAAAAGGGAAACGAGAGATATAAACGATGATGTGGATAGAATAGGTGATGGTTCGGGTCGAGACTCAATGTCGAGTCACTATACTTGTCTCTTTATTAATCATGGCCTCAGGAATGGTGGTTAAAATTTTCCAATTTCTTCCTTAGATTCTCAATTTTTTTTTTGTATTTTAATAGATAAAAACCCTATATTTGGCTACAATTTTGAAGTGTGTTACTGGAATTGCACAGACGTGTTTATATATAAACATCTGTAACTGCGAACTCATGTTGTAGCAGAAAGATTAGTGGTGGCTCGCAGTTAAAGAGGCCTTCCAGAGCCAATTCATGCAGGCAAAGGTACATCTGGAATTACTTAAGGGCCTGTCCCACTTTCCCGAGTCCTCTGTGGAAGGGCCTTAAAAAAAAAAATCAAGATCTTTGTGATCTACGAATTCCCCCTCCCGACTATCTTTTTACTTGTGGACATTTTTTTTCAGGCTGGAAAAGACATCCCGACTTACCTGATGCCCCGAGTACCTACGGCTGGCATAACGAGCTGCTACGATATATCTACGGACTCCTACGGCCTCCTACAAACTCGCTACGGACATTCTGCGAGTTTGAATCAAGGGGAAAACTCGGGAGAGTTTGTGAGTAACTCGGGAAAGTGGGACAGGTCCGTTACTTACTTACTTACTGCCTATTATGCCTCCTGGCCTGTAGGGCAGCAACAAAGGTCCTCCACTCCTGTCTGTTCTGGGCTAGCTTCTGGACACACCCCAGGTCAGGTCCATTCTTTTCATTTCCTCCTCTACAGTTCGATGCCAGGTGGTTTTGGGTCTCCCTCTTTTCCTTGTCCCTTCCGGTGTCCATTGCAAGGCTATTCTTTGGATTCTGTGTAGTTTTCTTCCAGTGGCTTCCTTTCGGCTTTCACCATTGACATTCATCCTAGCATCTGTCGATAGCTCTGGAAGTCCATCACGCCCAGTAGTGTTGATTCCTTCAGTTGCTGTTTCCGTAACATATTTTTTTTACGAGACAGGGTTGTTAGACATGTGCTCAACCTCCAACCTGGAGGACCAGTGGATCGCTCTTCGTCTCGCCTCTACCCTTCAACCTATCCAGCATGGGACACCCTAACAGAAGACCAATCTCCCACTGGCATAGCTGTAGGGGTCACTGAGACCTCCCCCAAAAGCTCCCCGACCACGACAAGGTTGCAATCCAACGGTGAATATCTGGAATTATGCTCCAATATATTAGAGAGGTGAGCTGGACTTCATGGGTTCAAGAAGGTCTCTCTTATAATTAAATGTATTCTCTGCACACTAGGCACAAATACTGGGTACAATGGATGAAGGCGGGCAATGGCGGCCTTTGCTCTGTAAGGATTACTGCTTTGTTTCAACATGTTTATGTCTCTGCCTTGAACAAATGTTACAATTAATACAGCTGCTCATATCCACTGTTCATTGAAGTAGATATTTCTCAAACCTGCAGAAGATGCCATTTCAAGATTACCCATTTGTTGAGTCTTTGCCTATATTAGGATGGCACGATGGCGCAGCAATAGAGTTGCTGCCTTACAGCGCTTATAGTGCCAGAGATCAGGATTCGATCCTGGCTACGGATGCTGCCTTTACGGAGTTTGCACGTTCTCCCTGTGGTCTAATGGGTTTTCTCTGAGAACTTCAGTTTCCTCCCACACTACAAAGATGTGCAGGTTATAGGTTAATTAGCTTGGTATAAATGTAAAAATTGGCCCTGGAATAGGATAGTGTGTAAATGTGCAGGGATCGCTGGTCGGTGCGGACTCGAGGGGCCGAAGAGCCTGTTTCCACGCTGTTTCTCTATACTAAACTAAACGTACAAGCACTATATCCTGTCGTTGACTCAGCATAAAGACAAGAGGCAAAATCTCTTTTGTTTTTCATATTTGTCTTTTTATGTCATTTTTAAACTTTGTAGTTGACAAATAAAAATATTCTGTATGTTGTGAAAGGCATGTTGTCCTGTCAAATTTAGATGCCTCTTAGATTTGAAGAAGGGTCCCAACCCAAAACGTCGTCAGTCAATTTCTCTCACACGCTGCCTGACCCGCTGTGTTTCTCCAGCAGTTTGTTTCTTACTTGAGACTCCAACATCTGCAGTCCCCTGTGTCTGCCCCTTAAATCTATTAGGTTTTCCGTTTCGCCGTGTGTTCGGGCAAGGCTGATTTATGTTGTGCCTACAGGCACTGTTCTGTATCTTTCCAACTGCTGAAGCTATGTTTTATCTGCTTTTAAGGAAACGTCTGTGTGTAACCACAGAAACCTAATGGGATTTGGCAGCGAGCTTGTCAACCTTCCAACTCGTAAGTGGCATGAGGAGCATCCCTTCAAATTATAGAGGCAACACAAGTCAGGATGTAGGCAAGGAAGTGTACGGTGGCAGCCTAACATCACAAGTGTCTTTTCTTTGCTTGCATCTGCTTCCTGCTCACTATATAACAGGCATTACTGGCAAGAATAGAATGAGACCGGCTTTTTGCAGTGCCCTCGTTTCAAGCAGGGGTCAAGAAAGCACACGGTGCATTTCTTCTTCATGATGTGACTTCCCTTGTTGAATGCATTGCAAAGAAGACGAAGAATCAGTCCCAGTTAAATGCAGAGGCACCAACTAATTACCGCTGAATTACTCCTGCATTTTGTGTCTATCTTCGGTTTAAACCAACATCTGCAGTTCCTTCCTACACAATCTTCTATGTGAGATGGGTTGTGAAATGTCTAAATAACACAATCATTATCTTCATGAAACACTAAGGGCAGCACTAAGGGCAACACATTGGGCAGCACAGTGGCGCAGCGGTAGATTTTGCAGCAAATGCC
Organism: Raja brachyura; assembly: GCA_963514005.1. Next base: position 25,105,480 of record OY740788.1, read on the forward strand.
ATGCCAGAGACCCGGGTTCGATCCTGACTACAGGTGCTTGTCTGCACGGAGTATGTACGTTCTCCCCGAGAAGGTGAGGAGGAACTTCTTTAGCCAGTTGGTAGTTAATCTGTGGAACTCATTGCCACAGAGGCCTGTGGAGGCCAAGTCGGTGGATATTTAAAAAAAGGCAGAGATAGACAAATTCTTGATTAGAACGGGTGTCAAGGGTTTTGGTTAGAAGGCAGGAAAATGGGATCAGGAGGCAGAGATCAGCTACGATTGAATGGCGGAGTGGACTTGATGGGCCGAATGGCCTAATTTGACTCCTGTAACTTGTGAACTTGCGAAGTTTCACGGAAAAAAAATTGCCCAGCCCTGCTTGCTTTATACAAGTGAGCAGTGCAAATCGCTTGACGTTAACATGGCCATCAATGTCAATTTACTAGCATTGCTTAAACTGAGGAGATGTAAGTGGCCCCCTACAGATTGTGTGAGGCCTCCAAGAGAGAGCATCTTGTTGAAGCAGGCACATTCTTGCTGTGTGGGGATTTCTGGCCTTCATTAAATCATCCTTTCATCTGCTGTCTTTGGAAGATATATTTAACGTTTGATGATTTTCCTCATCTTAGATGTGGTTTCCCTGATCAGATGTTACAATGATTAATGTTTATTGTGCAGGTGAGACATTTTAATTTTCAATCCCCCTCCTTGCCCCCAGCCATCTCTTTCATCTCCGAGCACCATCAGAGGGTGCTGGAGCTACTCAAGTGGGAAACCTGCTTTTCTCTCCCTATCTCTGTGGAATATTGTTCAGGAGAACGAAAGGGGGTAAAACACCAATATAGAGACACATTATCAGGTCATGGCGGCGCAGCGGTCACTATCACAGTGGTGCAGCGGTAGAGTTGCTGCCATACAGTGGATGGAGCACCAGAGACCCGGGTTCGATCCCGACTATGGGTGCTTGTCTGTGTAGAGTTTGTACGTTTTCCCCGTGACTTGCGTGGGTTTTCTCCGAGACCTTTGGTTTCTTCCCGCACTGCAAAGACGTACAGGTTTGTAGGTTAATTGGCTTGCTACAAATGTAAAAATTGTCCCTAATGGGAGCAGCATAATGTTAATAAGCGGGGATTGCTGGTCAGCGCGGACCCAGTGGGCCGAAGGGCCTGTTTCCACGCTGTATCTCTAAACTAAACTAAACTAATATCCATGTTTCTATTCCATAATTCCACTTTGGACAGTACCAACTTTCAATTATCTCACAAAAGGGTGGTAGGTGTACGGAACGAGTTGCCGGAGGAGGTAGATGAGGCAGGGACTATCCCGTTTAAGAAGCCGTTAGACAGATACATGGACAGGACAGGTTTGGAGGGATATAGTACAAACACGGGCAGGTTGGACTAGTGTAGCTGGGACGGGCAATGGGCAAGTTGGGCCGAAGGCCTGTTTCCAAGCTGTATCTCTATGAATCTATAACTCTAAAAGACACAATTTTCTGCATCTAAGCCCAGAGCCGCCAACGACAGGGAATATTTTTAGACTGCAATGTTCCAGATAAGTTATTAAAATGCCTTCAAATGTACACTCCACCCTGAATTTTCATCCCCTCTGGGCATCATCCATCACTTACAATTTTTAATATGTGCTCAACTATTATGCTAACTGATAACTGGGTCAAAATCGAGGAACCCCTCACCAACTAGAATGGCTTTGGGGCTACCTGCGTCACACAAGGCTGTTCACAACCTCAGCTCACGCCCAAATTCCCAGGAAGCTTGGAGCAGCCCCATCATCAATGTCGACGTGTTGATGCAATTTAAAAAAATATTTCTTTGAAAAAAATATTAACATACCCTGTACACTAGGGTGAAGAGAAAGTGAGACAGGTGAGATTGATGTGCTGAATGGTCCTGTTTGATGCTTTGTTTTATTCTTTAGATAGTAAAAGGGATAAAATGTAAAAATAATCTACCTTTCACATGTATGCCTATATGGAAACTGAACACAAACAGAAACCCTTTAATGTTGGAAAATGTGTAACCTCTGTAAAAATTAGGTTTCCATGTTTTCATAACTTTATTCTTATATTGATTTGATATTAATCTGAAGATAGACACAACATGCTGGAGTAACTCAGCGGGACAGGCAGCATCTCTGGATGGAAGGAATGGGTGACGTTTCGGGTTGAGACCCTTCTTCGGATGAGGGTCCTGTTGATCTAACTCAGGATCATTTTCTCTCTATCCCAGTTCAACCTAAAGCATTGTCGGTTTCTCTTTCCACAGATGCTGCCTGGCTACTGAGCTTCCAGCCATTTCTGGTTTTTTTTTAAATTTCAGACTTCCAGCATGGAGTTTTTTTTAAATTTTCATATCATTAAAGGGCCTGTCCCACTGTACGAGCTAATTCAAGAGCTCTCCTGAGTTTTAAAAAAATCAAACACGTGGTAAGCACGTAGAATGTACGTAGCGGGTACATCGGAGCTCGGGACGTCTCTTAGCGACTCGTAAAACTAACAGCAGGTACTCGAGAAACGCGGTAAGCTCAGGAAGACTCGTGAAGATTTTTCAACATGTTGAAAAATGTCCATGAGAGCCGCGAGTACCTATGAGCGGCCATTACCGTAAATCTCCGAGTTCGAATCAGGGGAAACTCGGGAGAACTCTTGAATTAGCTCGTACTGTGGGACAGCCCCATTAGGCTTTCTTCAGCAAACCTTTCAACATCACAGGAAGCATTGGTGCGGGAAGGGCGGGGGGGAAATAAGTGTGTGTCTATTGACAATTTGTGACGTTCTACCCACGGTTTTATAAAGTATTAAATTTTATAATTTAGTCCAACAAGTGCAATGCCAGCATTAGACTATTTTGTCCAGGTGGTGAATCAGTTGCAGTTGACCCAGTTTCAAGCTGCTGAGAATGATGATCGTATACGGGGCTCCGAAACGCTCACTGTGAACAGAATAATACGTGACAGGATCCCTGGTGCCTGCATTATCAACTGTGAGAGTGCATGGGTTAGAACTGCAAGATACAATGCAAACCATAAAGAGAGCATGCTCAATGTTAACGGATTTTACAGTGGGAAAATATCAAATTGAAAGGATAAAAATAAAATGAAGGCAGGTAAAAAAACCTGATCTTTTAGATCATAATAGGCGCTGAAAATACAACCCAGAACAAAGCAGCTGTAGACAGTAGACTGCAGCTGATGGCAGAATCCCCATTATGCTGTGCTCAGTACAGAGTGTGGGAGCAGTGTGCTACACAGCGCACTGCAAGGGAGATAAGTGGAGTTTTGTTGGTGTGCAAACGGCAATTACTCTCTGAAACGCTGAGGCTGACAGTTAGTGCTGCAGGGCAGTCGACTGTGCTTCCTGCAGATGGCTGGCTTAATCCTTGCAGAGGTGGGGAAAGCTGTGGGCAGGCACCAAACGTGCTGGTAATTGACACAAATAATGACCTGTGCAGACATGTCCCCGACATACAAGAGAAGCTGGGAACTGAAAAGGCTTCAGCACAGCTTTACGCTAATCTCTATTTGCCGTCTATTACAAACTACAAGGAGTTGCTGGCAGTTTATGTGTTAATTCACAAGTGATAAGAGCAGAATTAGGCCATTCGGCCCATCAAGTCTACTCCACCATTCAATCATGGCTGATCTATCTCTCAATTCAAGTCAAGTCAAGAGAGTTTATTGTCATGTGTCCCAGATAGGACAATGAAATTCTTGCATTTGCTGCAGCACAACAGGATATTGTAGTCATAAATACAGATCAGATTAGTGTGTCTATATACCATATAATATATATATATATACACACATACATCTCTCCCTCCTAATCCCATTCTCCTGCCTTCTCCGCATCACCCCTGACAACCGTACTAATCAAGAATCTATCTATCTCTGTCTTAAAAATATCCAATGACTCGGCCTCCACAGCCTTCTGTACATAGAGTGTATATAACAAAACATTTTTAATTATCTGGTTATCTGATATAAATTTGATCTTATTTTAATTAATTAATTAATTTGTTTAATTGGATTTAATTACAAATTAATTTTAAAAAACAATTTGTTTTGTTTTTTGGTCAATATCTTTTAGAAATTTGAGAGAATATTTTATAAACTATTTTGTGCTAGCAATACAACGTTAATGCTCATTTAGTTTAGTTTTAAGTTTTAGAGATACAGCGCGGAAGCAGGCCCTTTAGCCCGCCGGGTCCACACTGACCAGCGATTCCCGCACACTAAAAGGCCTGAACCACCATATGAGCTAAATCAAGAGTTCTCCCGCGTTTCCCCTGATTCGAACTCGGAGAATTACGGGTAATAGCCGCTCATAGGTACTCGGGGCTCTCGTGGACATTTCTCAACATGTTGAAAAATCTTCACGAGCTTACCGCGTTTCCCGAGTACCTGCCGTTAGCGTTACGAGCCGCTAAGAGACGTCCCGGGCTCCGACTTACCCACTACATACATTTTACGTGCTGACCACGATTTTGATTTTCTTTAAACTCGGGAGAGTTCGTGAATTACCTCGTACAGTGGGACAGGCCCTTTACACTATCCTACACACACTAGGGTCATGTTTTACATTTTCCAAGCCAATTAACCTACAAACATGAACGTCTTTGTAGTGTGGAAGGAAACCGAAGATCTCGGAGAAAACCCACGCAGATTACGGAGAGAACGTACAAACTCCGTACAGACTGCACCCGTAGCCATGTTAAATGTAACCAGTAAGCTTGACTTAATTTAAACGTGGCCTTGAACTTTTAGAACCAGCTTTCCCAGTGTTTAATGAACTCTGCTGCACAAAATAAGAGAAACCACTGACTGCAAACCTATATAGAATTTGCTCCACATTTTTTACAATGTGCCATGTTATTTAGTTTAGTTTGGTTTAGTTTAGTTTGGCTTTGTTTCGAGATACAATGGGAAACAGGCCCTTAGGCCCACCAAGTCCGCATTGATTAGCGATCCCCGTACATTAACACTATCTCACACTAGGAACGATTTTTACATTTATACCAAGCCAATCAATCTACAAACCTGTCCGTCTTTGGAGTGTTGGAGGAAACCGAAGTTCTCGGAGAAAACCCACGCAGGTCACGGGGAGAACATGCAAACTCTGTATAGACAGCACCCATAATCAGGATCAAACACAAGTCTCTGGCGCTGTAAGCGCTGTAAGTCAGCAACTCTACCGCTACACCACCATGCTAACAAATCGATAAGAAATTCTTATCTCCTACTACAGGATGAAATGCATTTTTTTTTAGGACAATACTTTTAAGAATCAAAAGTAAACAGTTTCATATAGCTATTTAATAAATTAATTGATGTTTCATGACGTAACATAAATTCATACATTTTTAAAATTCAGCCTGAACACACACAATGTTTTTGACTGTATGTTAGAATGCATCCAATTAGTGTCTTCAATCACAGAAAGAGGCCCTTCAGCCCAGCTTTTCATATGGTCCAATGCTCCATCTAGGTTAGCCCTATTTGCCCAACTTTGGTCTATTTCCCTCTGAAATGTTTCTATTCATGTATCTGTCAAAATATCTTCTGTTTTTCGCAAATTGTTATTTTAATGTTTTAATAGCTTTTTAAGCCAGATGTGTATAAAGTTACCAAGAGAGTACTGCTTATATTTTCAATCTGTTACTTCAGAGAATGATTGAACACAGAAGGAGTTCACCCAACAGGTTGGGCACTCGACCTAACGCCTTCAAAAAAAGGTTTTCACTTTTTTTCTATCATTCAATACAACATTAGGATAAAATGATTCACTGATCCACTGAGAGAATTTCAACATTTTTCAACACTAATACCTTTTATTTTTCATCTATGAGGAAAATCCTCAGCACCTGATGAGCAGAGAGGGACTCTCAGTAAGATGGCCAAATATCACAGCCGTACCTGGTAGTGTTTTTTCTAAAATCAATATAAAGCGAAAACAGGAAGTGGTCATGATTAAACTTTTAATTATATTTAGAAGGCAAGGCAGCTTTAATTTGGCAATGCAACTTTAATTAGGCAAGGCAGCTTTAATTTGGCAAGGCAGCTTTAATTAGGCAAGGCATTTTTAATTAGGCAAGGCATTTTTAATTAGGCAAGGCAGCTTTAATTAGGCTACACAGCTTTAGCACTTTCAAACCAAAGGCAAAGCAGCTTTAGCACTTTCAAACCAAAGGCAACACAGCTGTAGCACTTTCAAACCAAAGGCAAAGCGGCTTTATCTCTTTCAAACCAAAGGCAACACAGCTTTAGCACTTTCAAACCAAAGGCAACGCAGCTTTAGCACTTTCAAACCAAAGGCAACGCAGCTTTAGCACTTTCAAACCAAAGGCAACACAGCTTTAACACTTTCAAACCAAAGGCTACACAGCTCTGGCACTTTCAAACCAAAGGCAGCACAGCTTTAGCACTTTCAAACCAAAGGCAACACAGCTTTAGCACTTTCAAACTACATTGTCAAACCACATTAAGGGCACTGACAGGTCAGTAAAACCACTCACACTTTAGTAGGCATGTGTTCAGTGTTATTCACGGCTCAGACTGAGAATTGCGACCTCTCGCTCCCCCATCTTGCAGAGAACTGAGGCACCTCCACACTAACGGGTTTTATAGTCCCTCCGGAAGAGGCGTGGCTTTCAGGAGAGAGCCACTTTTTCAACATTTTCAACATTTTCAAAAATAACTCTTTTATTTTTCATCAATGAGCAAAACCCTCTTGTCCTGTGCAGCGGAGGGGGACTCTGAGTAAGAAGGCCAAAAATCACAGCTGTAAGTGGCAGCTTTTTTTATAAAATCAATATACAGAACAACAGGAAGTGGTCAAGATGAGACTTTTAGTATTATAGATAAAAGAACATCAGTGCTAAACATAATTATAAGAAATTAAACAATTAAAAACAAATCCATGTCAGAACAGGAGGTGGTTGCTCCGTCGTGTCTTGTCAATGTAGAACTAGGGTTGTACGGGTTCATTCAAGAACCTGATATTTGTGGGAAACTAGCTGTCACTCAATCTAGACATCAGAGATGTCTGTAATGCCTTCCCGATGGTGGTAGTGAGAAGAGGGCATGGGCCAGTTGGAGGGGATTCCTGATGACGAAGGCAGTGCCTGGTTGAGATGTTTCCAATCACAGGGAGGGCTGTGCCCATGATGTTCCACAACTCTCTGCAGCCTCCCGGGAAGCCGCGGACAGACCCACCGACAGGGCGACTGGAGCGGCTCTGTTGTCAGCGACCGAAGGACTGGTGACAGGATCTAGGGAGTGGGCAGGGCCAAAGATGTCCTGGTTGGGTTGCTCCTAGGCCTGGCCAAGCTGGCCATGTGCGAGTCACGGTGCCAGGTGGAAGAGAGCTTTGCCCGAGCCAGATGTTTGCCCCTTTACCGGGGTTATGTCCACGCCTGGGTGATGTTAGAGAGGGACATAGTTGTATAGTAGTTATTTAGTATTTTTGTAACAGTTATTTGGAAATTCAGTGTCTGAATAATTTGGTGATTTTTTAATATGGTAATTGATATGTCACCGCGGTTTTGTTTTGTATCATGATAGTAATTAAGTAAATTATTTTTTATACAAAAAAACAGGGCTGGATTGTCCGCCGCGGACAAACGATCGTTGGCCCAGCTGGAAGATAGATCCAAAATGTTGGCGTAACTCAGAGGCAGCATATCTGGAGGGAAGGAATGGGTGACGATTCAGGTCGAGACCCTTCTTCCTCAGAGCCGCCCGGAAGGTCCAGCTCGCCCGCCACAGACCGGGGGCTCTCCCGCCGCAGATCAAGAGCCCACGCCATGGACCTGGAACCCACCCGAAGGCCCAGCCTGCCCACCCAGAACGGAAGGTGTCGGACCGAGAGCCGGTGAGCAGACCGGCTGTGGGACGCCGTGCACGGCCTCGACGGGGGAGTGGGCCGCTGGAGGCCCTGCAGCAGCCTGGGGCTCAGCTGGACCGGGCACCGCTCCAAGAGGCCGAGCACGTGGACCACACACGGCCTACAGCGGTGGAGGATACCACGGTTACGCTTGGCCAGGCCAACTATGCAATGCTGCCAGCACAACGGACCTGCGTGCTGAGGCCAAGATTCCTGCACTTACAACAAAGGGGACTTGAAAATGGCACCAAACTAGCGACTCTGTACACAGTCACAGTGCACTACTGCTGTACACTTGCACTGTATCTGAGATGCTTCTCTTTGATGTATCTAAGTGCTTATGTATAGTGATATTTGTACTGAACTGTATGCAAAAATGAAATTTGCTGTACCTCTGTACATGTGACAAATAAAGTCCCGTAGCATTATGTTCCTGTGCCTTAGAAATCAATCCATTTTGCAACCAATGAGAGTACTTTCCACATTATATCTGTAGAGGGATTTTTTGATGAAATGCTGAATCTCTTTAAACTTGTTAGAAAGTAGAGGTGCTGCCACACGTCCTTCACGATTGTAAAGGTGTTGGGGCCTGGACAGGTCATCGAAAATTAGAAGCAAACTCATTCTCAGTGTATGTAGGAAGGAACTGCAGATGCTGGTTTAAACCGAAGATAGACAGAAAAAGCTGGAGTAACTTAGCCAGGACAGGCAGCATCTTTGGAGAGAAGGAATGGGTGACCTTTCAGGTCGAGATCCCTTTTCAGACTAGCCGATGGAAAGAGGAACGAGAGATCTAGACGACGGTGTAGAGAGATAAAGAGTAGCGAATTAAAGGTATGCAAAAAAAGTAACGATGATATAGGAAACAGGACATTGTTAAGCTGTTTGTTGGGTGAAAATCGGAAGCTGGTGTATCTTGGGTGGGGGAGGGATAAAGAGGGAGGGAATTCCAGGGTTACTTGAAGTTAGAGAAATCAATATTCATACCACTGGGCTGTAAGCTGCTGTCAGTGTGATGTTTGCCTGCTATCCCCGTAATTGCTGGATTCCCCAGGTGAGTGAGTTGACGGAAATGGCCTCTTTTTGTGCCATTGGGAGATATGGGATATTGCTACAGCTGCACAATGCATGTCCAAGGATCCCTGCAGGCAGCTGCGCTGTTAGATAAGATGGGATAAAACACATATGGGATTGACCCAAAATGCTGGAGTAACTCAGTGGGACAGGCAGCATCTCTGGAGAAATGGAATGGGTGGTGTTTCGAGTCAAGACCCTTATTCAGACTGAGAGACAGGGGAGAGGGAGACACAGAGATATGGAAGGGTAAGGTGTGAAAACGACAGATCAAAGGGGACGAAGTTCATTGAAAATGTAGAATAGATCATTGTTAGTTCGGGGAAGGTGACAACGAAGCATACAGAGATAAAATGTAATCAGATGGACAATCAGACTGGTCCGGGAGCTAAGGTGGAGGTTGGATGAAGAGCGAGGGAAAGCAAGGGCTTTATGTATAGTGATACTTGTACAGAATTGTATGCAAAAATATATGCAATCAGGAAGAGATTTCACACCCCGACTCTCAGTCTGAAGAAGGATCTCGACCTGAAACGTCACCCATTCCTCTCCAGAGATGCTGCCTGTCCCGTTGAGTTACTTCAGCTTTTTGCGTCTTTCTTCGGTGTAAACCAGCATCTGTAGTTCCTTCCAACACAAACCATGCAGGATACTTGTCTGCCGACTGCCAAATCATGGTAGGATTTTGAAGATCTTGCAGGTTGTATTCTGAAGGACTGCCAAAGTAAAAGAAGACTCATATACAATTTACAAGCTCACAAGTTATAGGAGTAGAATTAGGCCACTGACTTGGTCTCCACAGCCCTCTGTGGCCATGAGTTCCACAGATTAACCACCCTCTGACTAAAGAAGTTCCTCCTCACCTCCTTTCTAAAAGAACCCCCTTTAATTCTGAGGCTATGACCTCTGCTCCTCGACTCTACCACCCGTGGAAACATCCTTTCCACATTCACTGTATCTATGCCTTTCATTATTCTGTAAGTTTCAATGAGGTCCCCCCTCAACCTTCTAAACTCCAGCGAGTGGAGGCCCAGTACTGTCAAACGCTCATCATATGCTAATCCACTCATTCCTGGAATCATTCTTGTAAACCTCCTCTCGACCCTCTCTAGAGCCTGCACATCCTTCCTCAGATATGGAGCCCAAATTTGCACACATTACGCCAAATGCGGCCTGACCAGTGCCTTATAGAGCCTCGGATTTACATATCTTTAGTATTAGAGAGTTATATGCTGACTACCTTGCACAGCAGGACTGAGAGTAAAATATTCCTGCTAATTTGGCCTTTACCAAGGAGAGAGGAACTGGAAATCACGGAAGGAGACCACAAACAGACAAGAGAACAGCATTAGAACAAAGGGATATCAATACAATACACAGGCAATGGTCATTTACTGGGTTAAGGTCATAAGGTCATATGTGATAGGAATAAAATTAGGCCATTTGGCCCATCAAGCCTACTCCACAATTCAATCATGGCTGATCTATCTCTCCCTCCTAACCCCATTCTCCTGGCTTCTCCAGATAACCTCTGACACCCGTACTAATTAAGAATCACTGCCTTAAAAATATCCACTGACTTGGCCTCCACAGCCTTCTGTGGCACAGATTCCACAGATTCACCACCCTCTGACAAAATGCATTTCTCCTCATCTCCTTCCTAAAAGAACGTCCTTTAATTCTGAGGCTGTGACCTCTCGTCCTAGACTCTCCCACTAGTGGAAACATCCTCTCCACATCCACCCTACAATACAATACCGTTTATTGTCATTTGAACCTCAAATGAAGTTCAAACGAAATTTGGTTTCTGCAGTCATACAACAAGAAAAGAACCAAGACACACACCAACACAATCTACACAAACATCCATCACAGTAAATCTCCTCCTCACTGTGATGGAAGGCAAAGTCTTTTCTCTCCCCTGCTCTCCATTCTTCTCCCGATGCCAAAGTCAAAGTCCCCGGCAGGCGATGGTAAGTCCCGTGGCCATTTAGGCCACGGCGAACGATGCAAGGCCGCGCTCCGGGTCTTGACGTTGGAGCTCCCGGCGGGCGCTAGCAAGTCCCGCACCAGGCGATGTAAGGCCCCGCTCCAGGTCTTGATGTTGGAGCCCCCGGCGGGTGCTAGCAAGTCCCGCTGCCATTAAAGCTGTGCCGGGCGATGTAAGGCCCCACTCCAGGTCATTTTCAACCCCGCAATTTGGGCGGGAGAAGTTGCCGTTGCAGGAGCTCCGAAAAGCGGTCTCCCAACAGGAACCCGCCGAAGCCTCCGAAGCTCCAGAGTCGGGTCGCAGCCACGTGCCACCACAGCTCTCCACGCTCCGAAGCCGGCCAGCTCCACGATGGTAGGTCCACAGGCTCCGCGACTTGAGCCCCCAGGTCGTTCCGGTTGCAGGCCGCTCCACGGTGCTATGCCCCAATGACAACGGAGACCCGACAGGAAAAAGGTCGGGTCCCCCGTAGAGGGAAGAGATTTAAAAGTTTCCCCCACCCCGCCCCTGCCCCCCACACACACACAGTCAAAAACAATTTAAAAAAACACTACAAACTATACACTTAAGGGGACAAAATAAATTAAAAAAAAGACAGACGGACTGCAGAGGCTGCTGCAACGTCGGTTGCGCAGCCCACTTGCCCAAGCCTTTCATTATTCTGTATGCTTAAATGAGGATCCCCCCTCATTCTTCTAAACTCCAGCTAGTACAGGCCCAGTGCCAACAAACGCTCATCATAGGTTAACCAACTCATTCCTGGGATCATTCGTATTTTCTTAGTTCTTAAGTTCACAGGTGATAAGAGCAGAATTAAGCTGTTCTGCCTAATTCAACCATCCGCCATCCAATCACGGCTGATCTATCTTTCCCTCTCAACCCCATTTGCTTACCTTCTCCCAATAACCCCAGACATCCTCTAAGGCTAAACCTCTGAGTTCAAACTGAGGAATGTGGAAGAATTTGGGAGTTGACGACAGAAAGACTGACAGCAGTGATACAAAAGCACAGAGATCAATTAAACCTTTTGGTAAATCAGTATGATGGTAATGAGGGACATTAATTTTCACATGGAGTTGGACCATAACATCATTCGGAGTCCCAAAGGCACCATACTCCTCATGTAAATGCTAGAAAACGTTCAAGAACAGACTGCTCCAAAGACTACAAGGGAATAAGCCAAGTTACATTTACATGTAAGCAGTGAGATTGTATTAGATATTACGCTATCCTGTTCAGATCCTGTTTAGAAGTGCCAATGTACTTTGAGGCTGATGAGATGAAGAAAGTGAATTTTTGCCATAAGTGAGTGAATTTAGTATGTGATATGAGACCATGAACTGTGAATCATAAGCCAACCTTCCAACCAAATAATCAGTGGAACAGCATGCAGTTGGCCTATTGCGTCTGCCATATGAAGGCTATTCCCAATGTCCGACTGATATACGGTACCTACCATGCAAAAACCAATAAGCAGACACAAAGTGATGGAGTAACTCAGCAGGTCAGGCAGCATCTCTGGAGAACATGGCCGGGTGACATTTGAGATCGAATAGAAACATAGAAACATCGAAAATAGGTGCAGGAATATGCCATTAGGCCCATTCGAACAAAACACCATCATTCAATATTATCATGGCTGATCATCCCTAAATGGCCTACCCCTTATTCTTAAGCTGTGACCCCTGGTTCTGGACTCCCCCAACATCGGGAACATTTTTCCTGCATCTAGCCTGTCGAATCCCTTAAGAATTGTATATGTTTCTATAAGATCTCCTCTCATCCTTCAAAATTCCAGTGAATATAAACCCAGCCGATCCATTCTTCCATCATATGACAGTCCCGCCATCCTGGGAATTAACCTGGTGAACCTACGCAGCACTCCCTCAATAGCAAGAATGTCCTTCCTCAAATTAGGAGACCAAAACTGCACACAACACTCCAAGTGCAGTCTCACCAGGGCCCCAAACAACTGCAGTAGGATCACCTTGCTCCTATACTGAAATCCTGGTCCCGATCTGAATGGTCGAAACCTGAAACATTGCCAGTCCATGTTCTCTACATAAAGCTGGAGTAACTCAGCGGAGTAAAGCTGGAGTAACTCTGGAGAAAAGGAATAGATGACGTTTTGGGTGGAGAATATTCTTCAGACCCCACTCAAAATGTCACTTATTCCTTTTCTCCAGAGATGCTGTCTGACCCGCTGAGTTACTCCAGCTTATCTTCGGTTTAACGTAGCATCTGCAGTTCCTTCCTACATATGTTCTCCAGAGATGCTGCCTGGTCTGCTAAGTTGTTCCAACACTTTGTGTCTTTTTATGTACCTATAATATTATTTTATTTTAAGCAAGACTGCCATGTTAGCAGTTTTCTATTCTTCTTCCTGCAGCCTGGAAGATGATGGTCAGAGCCTCTTTGATTTCCTCCATTTGTTTTTATTAATTCCATCCATGTCTGGCATTTTATCTACTTCCAAATATTCTAAACTTCATCATGTCTCCTCTCTCACCATGTTTATCTCATCCAATATTGCCCACATCCCCTCCTTAATTGTAATGTCCCTGGAGACAGTCATGAAGTATTAATTAACACCTCATCAAGTTCGACAATGAATGGAATAGAGTCTGGGATGAAAATAACATGCAAAACAAGGAATTATTTTTGGACGCGACAAGGCTCCCAGATTTCCATCTGCTTTGAAGGACGTGGTTGCTTCTCAAGGGGCTGTCCCACTTGGGAGACCTAATTGGCGAGTTTAGAAGAGTTTTTAAAAATGACATGTTGAGACCTCGTTCGACCTCCTTCGACTATGTTGAAGACCAGCTTCGACTAGCTATGACTAGCTACGACTAACTTCGGGAAAATTGGACACCGAATAGTGGAGAGTGAAGACGACCTCCTTCGATCTCCTTTGACCTCCCTTTGACCTCCCTTCGACTATGATGAAGACTATCTACGACTACCTTCGACTGCCTTCAACTACCCTCGATTACCAATGACTAACATGTCGAACTACTACGACCTACTACGACTAAACCTACAAGTAAAAAAAGTATTGATTTTTTCCATGGCGACCTTTTTTTACTTGCGGGCATTTTTTAACATTTTGAAAAAAATGCCGCGACCTAGCTGAGGCCTCGAGTACGCGGAGACCACTCTCGAGCATGAAGGAGAGTTACGAAGACATCCTACGACCTCATGTCAACCATGCTGCGAGTATAGGTCAAGGGCAAACTCGCCAGAACTCGCGGATTAGGTCGTCCAAGTGGGACAGGCCCTTAACAAACTTCCATAGATGTATCATGGAAAGCATACTAGGATGGATCACAGCTTTGTTTGGAAACACCTCTGTGCAAGGCAGCCGAAAATTGCAGAGATTTGTGGATGCAGCCCAGTCCCATTACAGGGGCCAGCTTCCCGACCGTCAATTCCATCTACATTTCACAATTCACGCTAACAAGCAGCAAATGTAATCAAGGGCCTTCTTCACCCCAGTCATTCCCTCTTCTCTCCTCTCCTGCCGGGCAGACGATACAAAAGCTTGAAAGCACGTACCACCCATTTCAGGAACAGCTTCTCTGCTGTTATCCAATTACTAAACTACACTCATAGTTTGGAAGATTGAGACTAAAACACCATCTCATTGCAAACCTTGGACTGTTTCTCTCACTACATTTTGCACTCTGGTATTTTTCTCTTGGCACTATTTGTGCGGCATGATTGTAATCCTGTCTAGTATGATTTGACATAAACAAGCCTTTTCACTGGTATCTTTGTACAAGTGGTAGTATTAATAGTGACAAGTGACAGGGTGGTCGCGGTGGCGAAGCGGTAGAGTTGCTGCCTTACAGCAAATGCAGCGCCAGAGGCCCTGGTTCGATCCCGACTGCGGGTGCTGTCTGTATGGAATTTGTACGTTCTCCCCGTGACATGCGTGGGTTTTCTCCAAAATTTCGGTTTCCTCCAACACTGGGTACATGTTTCTAGGTTAATTGGCTTGGTAAATGTAAAAATTGTCCCCAGTGGGTGTAGGATAGTGTTAATGTGCGGCGATCACTGGTTGGCACGGAGCCGGTGGGCCGAAGGGCCTGTTTTCCACGCTGTGTCTCTAAAACTAAACACGAAACCAATACCAACCATATCAAACAATGGACCACTTTGTCACATTCTTCCCTCAACACAAACACAGTTGAGATATATTTGAGGTAAACCCACTCCAAATGGTTTCAAAGCCAGATTAAATGATGAGCCGGCAACATACAAGGAATTATCCCCTGTTCTTACAAGATCATAAGATCATAAGGGCATAAGTGATAGGTGTAGAATTAGGCCAATCGGCACATCAGGTCTAGTCTGCCATTCAATCATGGCTGATCTATCTCTCCCTTCTAACCCCACTTTCCTGCCTTCTCCCTATCACCTTTGACACCCGTACAAATCAAGAATCTATCTATCTACTGACTTAAGGGCCTGTCCCACTTGGGCCGTCATTTACACGACAGGCCGGTAGTGACTGACACGCGACGGTCGCGCACGTCATCATGCACCCGCAC
This sequence comes from Raja brachyura, assembly GCA_963514005.1. Next base: position 25,120,979 of record OY740788.1, read on the forward strand.
AGCCGTCTGGAGCACGTGACGTCATTTGAAGATGGGCACAAAATGCAGGAGTAACTCAGCGTGACCGGCAGCATCTCTGGAGAGAAGGAATAGATGATGTTTCGGGTCGAGACTCTTCTTCAGTCTGAAGAAGGGTCTCGACCCGAAACGTCACCCATTGCTTCTCTCCAAAGATGCTACCGGTCCCGCTGAGTTACTCCTGCATTTTGTGTCTATCTTCAATTTTCTTGGCCCCATTCTGGGAGTAGAAGTTGGGGCATCCGGATCCGCAATGGCTGTGAGCCCCAAGCCGAGCTCGGCAATAGTTTGCCTGCTTCTGCTGCTGTTGGAGCTAAGACGTTGGCCCGCACCAAAGTCTTGGGCCTGTCCCACTTCATAACTGGCCACCAGTTACTCGACAGACCAGTGGCACGTGAAGATTTAGTTCAGGACGAAGTCCACACTCCTCCTCACCACTCCACACTTCTCCACACCACTCCATGCGCCCGTCCCGCGCTACCCACATGCCACCCACATGCTATCCACACGGTACCCACATGCTACCCACACGCTAGCAGGTCGCGTAAATGGCACGCGAATGACAGCCAAGTGGACAGGCCCTTTAGCCTCCACGGCCTTCTGTGGCAAAGAATTCCACAGATTCAACACCCCCTGATTAAAGAAATTCCTCCTCATCTCCTTCCAAAAAGAACGTCCTTTAATTCTGAGGCTATGACCTCTAGACTAATGCCCCTGTCCCACTTAGGAAACCTGAACGGAAACCTCTGGAGAATTTGTGCCCTACCCAAGGTTTCCGTGCGGTTCCCGGAGGTTTTTGTCCTTCGGCAACCACATTCAACTAGCATCGCAACCGGCTTCAACTAAAAAATTACCGATTTTTAAAACGGAAACCACTTTCGACCATTAGGGAGACTGACAAAAACCTCCGGGAACCGCACGGAAACCTTGGGTGGGGCGCAAAGTATCCAGAGGTATCCGTTCAGGTTTCCTAAGTGGGACAGGGGCATTAGACTCTCCCACTAGTGAAAACATCTGCTCCGTATGAACTCTATCTATTTCACTATTCTGTATGCTACAATGAGGTTGCCCCTCATTGTTCTAAACTCCAACGAGTACAGGCTCAGTGTCGACAAACGCTCATCATAGGTTAACCCACTCATTCCTGGGATCATTCGTGTAAACCTCTTCTGGACCCTCTCCAGGGCCAGCACATCCTTCCTCAGATACTGAATGCTGCCCAAAATTGCTCACAATATTCCAAATGCGGCCTGACCAGCGCCTTATAGAGCCTCAGCTTTATATCCCTGTTTTTGTATACAAGCCCTCTTGAAATAAATGCAAGCATTGAGTTTGCTTTCTCTTTATGTAATGTATTTCAGTTCTCTTACACTATCCCACACACACTGGCGATAGTTTACATTTATACCAAGCCAATTAACCTACAAACCTGTGCGCCTTTGGAGTGTGGGAGGAAGCCGAAGATCTTGGAGAAAACCCACGCAGGTCACGGGGAGAATGCACAAACTCCGTACAGCCAGCACCCGTAGTCAGGATCGAACCCGGGTCTCTGCCGCTGTAAGGGAGCAACTCTACCCACTGCGCCACTGTGCTGCCCATTATCTGTGATTTTTCTTTCCTTTTTTTCATGGCTTTAAAAAAAATAAAAATTAAATCAAGTCATTACTTGACTTCCTGCAATATTGTTCTTCTTAGTACCTCTCCCACCCTGTATGCTCCTTATATTCAGGGGACTCTAAAATTGGTGGTTCATTAATTTTTATTTGTGTGAATTTTTCTTTGTTTAAGTATTGACCTCCTCTTTGAATGGTTTCAGCATTTTTGACACTAATTAACTGGTTCCAACCCACATCAAGTACAAGTTCACATTTATTGTCACATGCACCAATTGGTACAGTGATATTTGAGTTACCATACAGACATACAAATAAAAATAACTAAATACACAATTGAATTTACCATAAACATCCACCACAGTGGAATCAATGTTTCTCACTGTGATGGAAGGCAATAAAGTTCAGTCATCTTCCTCTTTGTTCACCCGTGGTCGGGGTCTTTGAAACCTTCGCAGTCGCCTCTACGGACGGCCCGATGTACAGGCCCTCTCGCTGGGATGATCGAAACTCCGGCGTCAGAACAGATCGGAGCACACTCTGCGGCTTGGAGTTTTCGAATCGGCCGCTTCTTATCGGAGACCGCGGCTTCTGAAATCCACAGGCCAAGCTGAACAGAGCTCCAACACTGGCAATCGTCGGCAAAGAATCCCAAGCCTTCGCAATGTTAAAGTCAGCGCCGTGCCCGCGGCTTGAAGCTCCGCAGACCACAGCTCCACGATGTTAAAGTCAGCAGGCCCCGCTGGACGGAGCCCCAACTCCGGAGATCCTCGACAGGAACCCAGGCTCAGCGATGGCAATTCCGCGTTGCGCCTGCTGCTGAAGCCCTGGACCGTTCTCCGGTCGGAAAGACCGCGCCAATCCAGTTGGTAGGCCGCGGGGGGGGGGTGTAGATGTGACACGAAGAAAAGACGCATCTCCGTTAAGTGACTGAAAAATGGTTTCTCCCTATTCCCCCCCCACCACCCCCCACATAAGACATACTGAGAAACATTAAAACATACATTTACACACCCTAAAAATAACAAAAAAAGGTGAAAGGACTGACGAGCTGCTACGGTGGTGCCACCCGATGGAATGAGGTTCAGGGGAAAGGGAAACGAGAGATATAGACGGTTATGTAGAGAGATATAGAACAAATGAATGAAAGCAGGTAGACACAAAATGCTGGAGTAACTCAGTCTGAAGAAGGTTCTCGACCCAAAACGTCACCCATTCCTCTCCAGGGACTCTGCCTGTCCCGCTGAGTTACTCCAGCATTTTGTGTCTACCTTCGATTTAAACCAGCATCTGCAGTTCTTTCGTACGTAAATGAATGAAAAATATGAAAAAAAGTCAACATGATAAAGGAAACAGGCCATTCGTGGCTGTGGGCTAGATGAAAACGAGTTTCAGGCAATGAGAGTCATTTGAAGCTGTCAAATCACAGCAGGATTTTTAAGATCTTGCAGTTTGTATTCTGACAACAATTTCGGTGGGGGAGGGATGGGGAGAGAGGGAATGTAAGGTTTACTTGAAGTTAGAGAAGTCAATGTTCATACCGCTGGGTTGTAAACAACCCAAGCGTAATATGAGGTGCTGTTCCTTCAATTCACATTTGGCCTCACTCTAACAGTGGAGGAGGCCCAGGACAGAAATGTCAGTGTGGGAATGGGATGGGGAGTTTGGCAACCAGGAGGATATTGCAGGATAGAGGTTATTTAGGAATTTGGACAGAGAGCTGGTGGAGAAGCTTGTGTGGACCTGAGATCCTGAGAGTGATGCCATCTGGAGCTATGCTCCTGGTAGGGCCACCCATGGTGGTAAGGTTGAGGGGGAGGTCTCTGACAAAGAGCAATCCAACCAAGACCTCAACAGTGGAACAGGTGGAGGTGAGATGGCTGACCTTAGTGGAGCCTGGGAAGGCGGATGAAGGCTGCAGCAGAAAAGGGTCTCCGGTCGTCTTGGACTCCATGCCACTGGATCCTGACCCAGAGCTGTCAAGGACCATGGGGTGGCTGTCTGTGCACCAGTCTCCCCACGTTAAACAATGTAACGCAAATGCCTCCTCCATATAGGGAATAACACCCTGGAGACACCTATAGTCAGCCATGACTGAAGGAGGCCTAAGAAGAAGATCCCTGTTAGTTTTTGGACAGGTGACATGCATTTCTTTTGCTCTCTATATTTGCTTTGCTTTCAGGGGAGTGGGTGGGGTTTCTATATTACACTCGCTTCAATTTGTACTATAAAGTATATGCCAATAAGTCATGCCATTTTCATTGTTATCCATCTTGAAATGGTTTCCCTCTCAGCTTCCATTTCCACTAGTGTCTTTCTCTTTATGAAAGGGATTTATGAAAGGGAAATCATGCTTGACTAATCTTCTGGAATCTTTTGAGGATGTGACAAGTAAAATGGATGAAGGGGTGCTAGTGGATGTAGTATATCTAGACTTTCAGAAAGCCTTTGATAAGGTCCCGCACGGGAGACTTGTGACTAAAATTAGAGCACATGGTATAGGGGGTAGGGTGTTGACATGGATAGAAAATTGGTTGGCAGACCGGAAGCAAAGAGTAGGAGTGAACGGGTCCTTTACAGAATGGCAGGCAGTGGAGAGTGGAGTGCCGCAAAGCTCGGTGTTGGGGCTGCAACTGTTTACTATATATAGTAATGATTTGGAAGAGGGAATTAGGAGCAACACTAGCAAGTTTGCAGATGACACAAAGCTGGGTGGCAGTGTGAACTGTGAAGAGGATGTTAGGAGGTTGCAGGGTGACCTGGACAGGTTGAGTGAGTAGGCAGATGCGAGGCAGATGCAGTATAATATAGATAAATGTGAGGTTATCCACTTTGGCGGCAAAAACAAGGGGCAGATTATTATCTCAATGTGGTTAGGTTAGGTAAGGGGGAGATGCAGCGAGACCTGGGCGTCCTTGTACACCAGTCACTGAAAGTTGGCTTACAGGTACAGCAGGCAGTGAAGAAAGCTAATGGAATGTTGGCCTTCATAACAAGAGGATTTCAGTATAGGAGTAAAGAGGTTCTTCTACAGTTGTATAGGGCTCTGGTGAGACCACATCTGGAGTATTGTGTACAGTTTTGGTCTCCTAATTTGAGGAAGGACATCCTTGTGATTGAGGCAGTACAGCGTAGGTTCACGAGATTGATCCCTGGGATGGCGGGACTGTCGTATGAGGAAAGATTGGAAAGACTAAGCTTGTATTCGCTGGAGTTAAGAAGGATGAGGGGATTTCTTATAGAAACATATACAATTATAAAAGGACTGGACAAGCTAGATGCAGGAAAAATGTTCCCAATGTTGGGCAAGTCCAGAACCAGGGGCCAGAGTCTTAGAATAAAGGGGAGGTCATTTAAGACTGAGGTGAGAAATAACTTTTTCACCCAGAGAGTTGTGAATTTATGGAATTCCCTGCCACAGAGGGCAGTGGAGGCCAAATCACTGGATGGATTTAAGAGAGAGTTAGTTAGAGCTCTAGGGGCTAGTGGAGTCAAGGGATATGGGGAGAAGGCAGGCACGGGTTATTGATAGGGGACGATCAGCCATGATCACAATGAATGGCGGTGCTGGCTCGAAGGGTCGAATGGCCTTCTCCTGCACCTATTTTCTATATTTCTATGTTTCTTCATTATAAACCATTAGATTTTCATGCCCTTGTAACAGCCTGTTTTTAACTTTCCCTGACAATTATAGGCCTGTCCGTGCTTGGCACCAGATGGTATCAGGAGATTATTTCCTTAGAATCTGTTAGGACCTCCTCTTTCATTGGAACACCTTCTCCATCCTTTGATAGACACAGAATGCTGGAGTAACTCAGCGGGACAGACAGAATCTCTGGAGGGAAGGAATGGGTGACGTTTTGGGTCGAGACCCTCTTCTGACCCGAAACGTCACCAATTCCTTCTATCCGGAAATGCTGCCTGACCTGCTGAGTTGCTCCAACTTTTTGTGTCTATCTTCAGTGTAAACCAGCATCTGCAGTTCATTCCTACACTGCTCCATCCCTTGCATCCTTAAATTATTGCAGTTCCCCAAGTGTTATCCTTCGCCCTGATACCAGGGAGGTAGGTAACGTATAATCTTGGAATCTTCTCTCTGACCACAAAAAAAATAGTTGTGCTATTGAATTTCATTTTGGTATTTGTTTTCCTGACCTTCCCTGTCCATCCCTGTACAGTATAGCTCAGTTTATTTTAGTTTATTATTATTGTTACATGCACCGAGATACAGTGAAAAGCTTTTGTTGCATGCTATCCAGTCAGCAGAAAGACAATACATGATTCCAATTGAGCCATTTACAGTGTATAAATAAATGGATAGCGGAATCATACTTAGTGCAAGGTGAAGCCAGCAAAGTTTGATCAAGGATAGTTCGAGGATCACCAAAGAGGTCGATAGTAGTTCAGCACTGCTCTCCGGTTGTGGTAGGTTGATTCAGTTGCCTGATAACAGCTGGGAAGAAACAGTCCCTGAATCTGGAGGTGTGTGTTTTCATACTTCTATACCATTTGCCTGATGGGAGAGGGGAGAAGAGGGAGTGGCCAGGGTGCGACTCGTCTTTGATTATGCTGCTGGCCTTGCTGAGGCAGCATGAGGTATAAATGGAGTAAATGGAAGGGATGTTGGTTTGTGTGATGGTCTGGGCTGCATCCACAATTCGCTGCAATTTCTTGCGGTCTTGGATGGAGTTCGATCACCTTCCTGTACTCTATCTCCTGTATCTGGCGCACAATGGAGGTGTCGTCTGCGAATTTGAAAATCGCATCAGATTTGTACATGGCTGCATTGTGGTGGGTGAACAAGGAATAATGAAGGGGGTGGAGAATGCAGCCTTGCGGAGCCCCAGTGTTGAGGATTATCGTGGAGGATGATTTGTCCCCTATCCACACTGATTGGGGTCTGATTCATCATTGTGCTTTGCACAAGACTCTAGCAGTATAACCCAAAATATAATTGTGGTACATGTTTGTACTCAGAACTGGAAACCAGGTGAAGAGTAAGACACATTCAGAACCTTCTGGTACCACTGACTGCTTCCTCTCATGTGTTTGGCTGCATTCATTTCCTGCCCATTATTCGAAGTTGTGTTCAAGCTCCTAAAAATACCTAGTGACTTGGCCTCCACAGCTGTCTGTGGCCGTGAATTCCACAAATTCTCACTAAAGAAATTCCTCCTCACCCCCTTTCTAAAGATACGTCCTTTTATTCTGAGGCTATGCGCTCTGGTCCTAGACTCTCCCACTAGTGGAAACGTCCTCTCCACATCCACTCTATTCAAACCTTTCACTATTCGGTAGTGATTGTAATCATGTATTGTCTTTCCGCTGAGTGGTTAGTGCGCAACAAAAGGTTTTCACTGTACCTCGGTACACATGACAATAAACTAAACTCAAGTCAAACTCAACTCAAGTTTCTTGCACTTGTTCATTTAATTAAATAGCATCTAAGTATTAGGAGGGTTTTGTTCTGTAGAATAATGAACAATTTGTAGTGGAGTGGGGGGGGGGGGGGGGGGGCAGGGGTGGGTAGGGAACGGTGGGGGGGGGGGGGGGCAGACATGGATTTTCCTAAAATAACTGGCGGTAGTGGAAAGACTGAGTCAACAGCAAGCTGACTGATATCCAGTTCTCATCGTGAGCCAAGATCCTCCCACCTCCTCAGGCATCCTGCCCAGCATTATAGGAACAAGCTAATGAAAGCCGTTCCATTTAGAGGGCTATTATTACAGACTACTTGAGTAAATAATTGCTTCAGAGCCACTCAAAATGAACCAGAAAATCCATCAAAGTACATCAGATGTCAGTGTTGGCTTATTTTAAGTGAGCACTGCGCCGTTAATAATAACGCTTTTCTCTGACATAAAAGCTGTAAAAAGCAAGTAGTAAATGTTTAGTTTAGTTTATTTTAGTTTAGTTTGGAGATACAGCGTGGAAACAGGCCCCGTCGGCCCACCGGGTCCACGCCGACCAGCGATGCCCGCATACTTACACTATCCTACACACATGAGGAACAATTTACAGTTATACCAAGTCAATTAATCTACAAACCTGTCTGTCTTTGGAGTGTGGGAGGAAACTGGAGCACCCGGAGAAAACCCACGCACATCACAGTGAAAAGGTGCAAACTCCATACAGACAGCACCGGTAGTCAGGATCAAACCCGGGTTGATGTCGAAAAGATAAAGCATGTGGTGAGATTGCAAGACCCAGAAATCTGATACACCAGTATAGAGTGATTCAGTCTTCAAGCTGGTTTGATTTGTCATCGCCTCACCCAAAATATGTGCGCACCCCTGGTAATAATTTTAGCATTCAACCAACGGCAATGCTCACTACTTTCAGTTTCGGAGAGTGGTCCTGAACTACTATCTACCTCATCCTTACTGGCTTTATCTTGCACTAAACGTTATTCCCTTATCATGTATCCACTGTTAATGACCCGATTGCAATTATGCATTGTCTTTCTGCTGACTGGATAGTACGCAATAAAAGCTTTTCAGTGTACCTCGGTACAGGTGGCAATAAACTAAACTGAACAAAACTATATTTGAGTCCAGAATTATTGCATAACATAATAAGCCAAGGAGGTACTTCATATATTGTACCTCAGCATAAAGGGCACAATCCTATGCATTTAAATTATCCTTTAACCATTAAGGAGGTGCTTTTGATTTTTATCTTTATTATGATTTTTAATAGAAAGATTAAACGAGAATTTACCATTTGAAGTTTGATCTTTATTTTATGATAAGTTGCGATGAGAGATTACGTGAAGATGCCTGCCAGCCCGCATGTGCTTCAACCTTTAAAGCAGCTGTATGAAATCTCAGAACAATCGCTGACCCAAACTATAGGATGATTAAGAAACCAGAACTACCGAATGATCTTTATGAGAATAGGGTTGGGAGTGGAGGGCACGTAATCCCTCATCACAACTTTTCATAAAATAAAGATCAAACTTCAAACGGTAAGTTCTCATATAATCTTTCTATTTTATTTCGAAGTCAAGTCAGTGACTACGTGAAGACTTCAAAGCTCTGTGATTTCATGTTGTGAACCAGAGTCCATGCAAACATACTGCATCAGTTGACCAGATATGATTGAAAACATAGTGCATTCAAACATGATATGGATTTAAACATGCTGATGCTTTTAATGAAAGTAATAATAATGGTCCCTTACATCAGGGAAAAGAATAGATTATTTAATAGAACTCAAAATTGTATTAGCAAACGAACCAGGCCTGGCAATGGACTTATCGTAAAAAACATGAAAAGTCCGCGCATTCGACCATCCTGCTGTCACTAGGATGCGGTCCAGTGGAACTTCCATGAATCTTGCTGCCGATGTTGTTGCAGCCCTGGTAGATTGAGATTTAAAAACATCAGTGTCCACTCCTGCGAAAGCTAATACATGTCTCAACCATCTCGTGATGGTCTGCACCAATACCCTTTTGTGTGTTTTTTTGTGACTGATCAACATAGCTAGTTCAGTGCCTCGAAGCTCCTTCATAACCTTTATATATTGTTGAATATACGTGACAACACATAACCTACGATCAGTTGGGTAAGCTAAAAACGCCAGCCTAAGACCTAGCACACCCGGTCTACTTTGCTTAATTAACTCATTTATGTAAAACATTATCTTATTGTTAGACATAACTGTCCTATCCAGCCTTAATTTATGCAATGACTGGACACATTGTGCTGAAACAAACGCCATGAACATTATTACCTTATAGGTGAGCTTGGCCAACGATAAAGATGTGGCTGGTGCCCAACACTATGTTAACGTCCCATACTTCCATGTATCTGGGCCTGGGAGGGTTTATGTTAAAGATACCCCTCATAAATTTGGATATCAAAGGGTGAGACCCGACAGAATGGTGTCCTGATCCCAGCAGCAAGTGCGATGATAAAGCACTTTTAGCGGTGTTGATAGCACTATAACTTAATTTTCTATCGAAAAATAACATTGAAAGAAATTCTAAGACATCAGCTACATCTGCTGAACTATAAGTTATATTGAATTCACACAAAAAACGTCCCATAGCTTAATGTAGGAAATGTACTGCTTCTTGGTACTGTCCCGCCAAGCTGCCGTGATCACGTCCACCGTGTGGTCGGATAATCCGAGCCCCAGAAAAGGTCTTCTTAAAGCTCTGCAAATCAATAAGTTGATTTTGTCATGCAGAGGATGAGATTCCCGAGTTATGGGATGAACAAGCAAGTCTTCATGTTAAAGAAGGAACTTCATGCTTACTGATAACCATATATGGTTCCGTTAGCATCCCTAACATCAACGGGAACGATGGCTGTGTAGGCCAGTCAGGCACTACTAAAATACCTGAAATAAGTTATTTTATACCTAATAATTATAAAATAAAATTATTTTATTTACCTAAAATAAAATTCTAAATCAAGAATCAGTGCTTGATTTTTTGCAAGCACTGGCTGATGAGGCAAAATGGAGGGAAGGCATAGAAGAACATTCCTCCCCAGTGTAACGAGAATGCATCTATAGCTACTGCCCCTGGTTCTGGCTCCCATGCAAAATATTTTGGCAACTGGCGATTAAGCCTGGATGCAAACAAATCAATATCAGGCATTCCATATAACGACAATAACGTCGTTAAACACTTTGTGATCTAACATTCATTCCGTGATATCATTAGATTTACGTGATCTAGTGTCTGCCACCGTGTTAAACCTAACTGGCAAGTCGGTAGCTGAGACCCAAATCCTCCTTTCAATACACCAGCTCCAAATGAGATTAGCTAAACTATCACAGGATACTGATTTGATTCCACCCATGTAATTAATATATGCCACCGCTGTAGTGTTATCAACTTGCAGTCGAACATGCAGATCATGCATATTCCCACGGTAAGCTTTTAACCCATAGAACGCCCCCAGCATTTCCAGGTAGTTGATACCATATAGATGGATAAATGGTAACTCGTGCATATCCCATCTGCCGCCACAACTAGAGATGGTATTAGTAGCTCCCCATCCCTGCGCACTTGCATTAGTTTGTAGTACAATTGAAGGTTTACTGACCAAAATGTCGCCGGAGCAATGGTGACTATTGGTCATCCACCATTGTAACTCTGTTATTGAGTCTGCCGACAATTGCATAGGTCTGTTAAAATGACTTAAATGGGATCTAAGTGCTTGCTCCTTTGCACTCTGCAAATTTTGATAATCCAAATCAGGAAGCTGGAAAAGCAGCCACTATTTTGCCAATTACACTACCTGATGAATTGATGGCTGCTCCATAACAAGAAGGTTATTACAGGCTTCTATTAATTCTAATCTCTTTCCCCAGCGATGAGTCACAGACATTTCTATAAGGTTAATAGTAAACCCTAAATAATCAATAACCCTTGTTGGTATCAACCTGGATTTAACTGGATGGATAAGAAACCCAAATTTCTTCAAATATGAGATTTGTGGCTGAAACCGCTAGATTAGCCAAATGTAGTGTCCTTCCTATGATTAGGATATCATCCAAATAGCCCATGACAATATGCTCTTGAGCTCTGAGCAGGCCGAGCACCGGCTTCAGCAGTTTGGTAAATAACCTAGCTGAGGTTAATCCATTAGGTAATGCTTTAAACTGCCCCATCCAGCTAAATTTCAGATATCTCCGGTGATCCTTGTGAATTGGAACTGAATAATATGCATCTCTGAGGTTGATGCATGCCATAAAGTATCCTTTAGAAATTAGTTGCTAGTTGTAAAGAATTTCTCCATTTTAAAATGTCTATACTGCACATACGAGTTAAGTTGTGTCAAATCAAGGATGATGCGACATTCCCCATCTTTCTTTTGCCTAGAGAATATATTAGAGACGAATTGATGACTTGATCTCTCAATTACACCTTTTTTGTGTAATGTATGAATTTCTGCTTGTATATCCAAAACCTCTTGTTTGGAATGAATATACGACTGACTTGGTGTATGTTGTGTGGTGGAAATGAATTAGGTAAAAATTCAATTTTGAACCCCTTTATACTGTGCATTATAAACGGATCTGAAGTTATCCACCGCCATTCATGCAAAAACAAGTTTAATCTACCACCAACTTGTAACTGTTCCACACACCCCTTGTTCTGGAAAGAACCAGACCCACTTACATCCACGGTTACAGGTGGTCTGATAGTAGGCCTAATACTGGTTCTGTTTCTGTCCCCTTGCTTTGGAGACTTGAGTTGCTGAGGTGCGAGGATTGCGTATTTTCCATGATGGCCAGGTCCTAAAAAAGACCTATGCCCATGAAGATCAAATCTAGAGCTGCTACTAGCTTCAGCAAATTGCTTATTGCTAGTGGAGGCGTAGGGGTGCTGACGCCGAAAGAGTGGAGACTGGCCCATAGAAGATGCTTTAATTAATCCTACAGTTTTGGATTCATAATGCAATTCTTCCCCGATCAGGAGATCAGGAGATCAGGCGGCTGGACATTACTGGCCCTACACAGACCCACAAACTTCAGGTTCAATGCAGGCCTGATGGCTTTCTTACTGAAACAGTTCATCTCGAAGTGCGCTTTGCACATTAGTGCCATGGCACCAAGTCTGAAGTCGCTGAGCGAACTGTCAGCGACTCTGAAGGTGAAACAGACGGCCGCCGGCTTCCCGCACTCCCGCGGTTTTCCATAGCCGGTTTCCCCGCGACCCATCTGTATTTGTTGGTCTTGGATCTCTCCATGCTTCGCTGGAGACAACTGTGAAGAAAATACCAAAAACAAAGCCAACGCAGAGTAAGTTGTAGACTTACCTGTGAGGTTTTTAAACTTACCGCTGGAGGAGCGACCCTCCTCCCAGCCAGTCGTACGCCATGCTTTAGACGTATTAACGTGCATGCGGGCTTGCAGACTTCTTCACGTAGTCACTCACGTGACTTTGAAATAAAATTAATTTATATCAGTTAAATGTGTTTAAATTCAGTATTACTCTTATTTTCATAGTCATTGAGTGATACAGCGTGGAATCAGGTCCTTCAGCACAACTTGCCCACACCGGCCAACATGTTCCAGCTACATGTCGCGGTGACTACGAGCCGACAAGACGTTGCCGCACGGAATTTTCTAACATAGTTTCTCGGAGCCCCGCGCAATGTCGGGATGAACTCCACACAATTCCGCACGGTTCCGGCCATCGAAGTGGGACCGGCCCCGCATTAGGTCGCGCTAATCGCATAGAGTTGCATGCTTGTAGGACAGGCCCTTAAAGGGCCTGTCCCACTTGGACGACATTTGGGCAACTGCGGAGCGTCAGTGACGAACGTCCGTAAAACCGTCAAGTTGCACGACATACACACTGACGTATGCTGTCCTGCAGGTCACGCCCAGTTAGGGTTGCGGCTGTAAAATATTCTTCCTTCAATGCATGGATTTTAAACATTAATATATTAAATTTAATACAATAAAATCAATTGTGCAAATGAAAAGATTCGTCCCGTTTTATTTATAGATTTATTGGTCCGCTTCCAGATCCGATCACCAGGGATGGATTCAGTGAGTGTACACTGAACTCCCCTCTCCCCTCTCCCCCTCTCGTGCCCCCATCCCTCCTTCTCCACTCCTCCTACCCTTCTCCCCTCCCCTCTCCCCCCTTGTTCCCTTCCCTCTCTTCCTCCCTTCTCCCCGTTCCACTCTTCTCCCCCTTATCCACTACCCCCCGTCCCCTCACATCCCCTTCTCCCCCTCTCCCTCCGTTCTCACATTCTCCACTCCCCCCCCCCCACTTTCCCAGACACCCCCCCCATTTGTGGACCCAGCCTGCTACCAGCGATCCCTCGCACACTATCCCACACACGCTACGGAAAATTTATACAAAGTTTGTTTGGAGGGGTGGTAGTGGATAAGGGGGAGAAGAGCAGGGAGAAGGGAGGAAGAGGGGGAAGGGAAGAAGGGGTGAGAGAGGAGGGGAGAAGGGTAGGGGGAGTGGAGAAGAAGGGATGGTGGCAGGAGAGGGGAAGAGGGGAGAGGGGAGTTCAGTCTACACTCACTGAATCCATCCCTGTGAAAAGAGACGGTGATCAGATCTGGAAGCGGACCAATACATCTAAAAATAAAACTGAACGACTCAGACATCTTTTCATTTGCACAATTGATTTTATTGTATTAATTTTAATATATTAATGTTTAAAATCCATGCATAGAAGGACCAATATTTTGCACCCCATCTGTGGCCCTAACTCCAACCCAACACAGGACAACATACGTAAGCATGTGACAGGGCGCACGACATGATGAGACACCCAAATACCAAACACCAAAACAGGGAAGCACCGCACGTTACCGCGAGTCACTACATGCGTCACCACGCCTCACCACGCGTCACGCCCGCGTCACCACGTAACAACTTCTTTTTCGGCTGTCGCGTAAATGTCGCCCAAATGATGCCCAAGTGGGACAGACCCTTATGTCCTCTGGTCCTCAATTGCCCTTCTCTAGGGAAGAGGCACTGTGCATCTACCAAATCTATTCCTCACATGGTCTTATGCACCTCTAGTTTGGTTCTCTAAACTCTATCTAAATGTACCTGATCATCTGAGATGCATTGAAACGTGAAGAGGCCTTTGACAGCAAAACCGTCGGAAGGTTGTAAGGGTGGGCCTTGGGCAAAATCTAGTCTAACATCACGTCTAGTCTAACATCGGTAGTGGGGAAATTGCTAATCATTGCCTAACATTGGTAGTGAGGAAACTGCTAGAGTCAGTTATTAAAGATGGGATAGCAGCACATTTGGAAAGTGGTGAAATCATTGGACAAAGTCAGCATGGATATACGAAAGATAAATCATGTCTGACGAATCTTGTGGAAATTTTCAAGGATGTAACTAGTAGCGTGGATAAGGGAGAACCGGTGGATGTGGTGTATCTGGACTTCCAGAAGGCTTTCGACTAGGTCCCACATAAGAGATTAGTATACAAACTTAAAGCATACGGCATTGGGGGTTCAGTATTGATGTGGATAGAGAACTGGCTGGAAAACAGGAAGCAAAGAGTAGGAGAAAACGGGTCATTTTCACAATGGCAGGCAGTGACTAGTGGGGTACCACAAGGCTCAGTGCTGGGACCACAGCTATTTACAATATATATTAATGATCTGGATGAGGGAATTGAAGGCAATATTTCCAAGTTTGCGTAAGCTGGGGAGCAGTGTTAGCTGTGAGGAGGATGCTAGGAGACTCCAAGGTGACTTGGATAGGCTGGGTGAGTGGGCAAATGTTTGGCAGATGCATTATAATGTGGATAAATGTGAGGTTATCCACTTTGGTGGCAAAAACAGGAAAGCAGACTATTATCTAAATGGTGGCCGATTAGGAAAAGGGGAGATGCAGCGCGACCTGGGTGTCATGGTACACCAGTCATTGAAAGTAGGCATGCAGGTGCAGCAGACAGTGAAGAAAGCAAATGGTATGTTAGCTTTCATAACAAAAGGAATTGAGTATAAGAGCAGGGTGGTTCTACTTCAGTTGTACAGGGCCTTGGTGAGACCACACCTGGAGTATTGCGTACAAGTTTGGTCTCCAAATCTGAGGAAGGACATTATTGCCATAGAGGGAGTGCAGAGAAGGTTCACCAGACTGATTCCTGGGATGTCAGGACTGTCTTATGAAGAAAGACTGGATAGACTCAGTTTATACTCTCTAGAATTTAGGAGATTGAGAGGGGATCTTATAGAAACTTACAAAATTCTTAAGGGGTTGGACAGGCTAGATGCAGGAAGATTGTTCCCGATGTTGGGGAAGTCCAGGACAAGGGGTCACAGCTTAAGGATAAGGGGGAAGTCCTTTAAGACCGAGATGAGAAAGACATTTTTTACACAGAGAGTGGTGAGTCTCTGGAACTCTCTGCCACAGAGGGTAGTTGAGGCCACTTCATTGGCTATATTTAAGAGGGAGTTAGATGTGGCCCTTGTGGCTAAGGGGATCAGAGGGTATGGAGAGAAGGCAGGTAAGGGGTACTGAGTTGGATGATCAGCCATGATCATATTGAATGGCGGTGCAGGCTCGAAGGGCCGAATGGCCTACTCCTACATCTAATTTCTATGTTTCTATGTTTCTATGTCTAAGATCTTAGCTTCCGCCACCTGCAACCTGCTCCACTGCATGGTACCAAAGCAGCAATGCAGCAATGAGCAACCTCATTGAAACTCACCGATAGTGAAAGACCTGGATAGAGTGGATGTGGAGAGGATATTTCCACTAATGGAAGAGTCCAGGACCAGAGGTCATAGCTATAGAATTAAAGGACTTCCTTTAGGAAGGAGATGAAGAGGAATCTCTTTAGTCAGGGAGTGGTGAATCTGTGGAATTCATTGGCTCAGAAGGCTGTGTAGGCCAAGTTCATGGATATTTTTAAGGCAGATAGATTCTTGATTGGTGCATGTGAAGGAGTGTTGAGCATGAAGGTCCAGTATCAAACCAGTCTCTGAAGTGGGCGTTCCAACTCTGAAAGATATTTCTCAAACATATTAATGGGAGAGGGAACCAACACTCCAGAGGATAGGAAGCACAGCAAAGCTGCATTAAAGCACCAGTGAGATCAAGTGATCATGGAGATTCATTCCAGGGCATCATGGTGGTGCAGCGGTAGAGTTGCTGCCTTACAGCGAATGCAGCGGCGGAGACCCGGGTTCGATCCCGATTACGGGTACTGTCTGTATAGAGTTGATACATTTTCCCCGTGACCTGCATGGGTTTTCTCTGAGATCTTTTGTTTCCTCCCACACTGCAAAGATGTACAGGTTTGTAGGTAAATTGGCTTGGTAAATGTCAAAATTGTCCCTAGGATAGTATTAATACGCGAGGATCGCTGGTTGGTGTGGACTCGGTGGGCCGAAGGGCTTGTTTCCGCCCTGTATTTCTAAGCTAAAACTAAACTAACATCCCAAAGACATGATTGCAGTTCCAGAAAAAGGTTTGATGATGTACAGTTTAAGAAAGAACTGCAGATGCTGGAAAAAACGAAGGTAGAGAAAAAAGCTGAGGCAGCATCTATGGAACGAAGGAATAAGCGACATTTCAAGTTGATACCCTTCTTCAAATGTACTTGTTGTCAAGGGCAGAGTATGCATGCTCTTAGTTTAGTTTAGTTTAGTTTAGACATATAGCGCAGAAACATTCCCCTCATCTCACCAAGTCCGCACCGACCAGCAAAACCCGCACTTTAATGCTACCCTACACACAGTAGGGACAATTTACATTTATACCAAGCCAATTAACTTACAAACCTGTCTGTCTTTGGAGTGTTTGAGGAAACCGAAGATCTTGGAGAAAACCCACTTCCTCCCATCAACTGAACCCTATGCCTGAGTCCTACACAACCCAGCACACATCCACAAGCTGCTAAACAACTCTCAATGAAAAAACTGCAGATGCTGCACATCTGAAACTCAAGCAGAAAATGCTGAAAAAACTTTGCAAGGGAGACAGCATCTGTGGAAAGAAAAACAGTTCACATTTCTGACCTGTGACCCATTCGTCAGAACTGATGAATCTCCCTCCGTCACCACTCCTACTTAACAATCACCCGGCCCAATGCACACTTACAGATTGACACTATTCCAACATATCACCTAAGTTGAGTCTGAAGAAGGGCCTTGACCCAAAATGTCACCCATTCCTCCTATCCAGAGATGCTGCCTGTCTTGCTGAGTTACTCCAGCATTTTGTGCCTATCTTTGGAGTAAACCAGCATCTGCAGTTTGTTCCTATACATATCTTCCAAGCAAGCTTCCAGCTCTTCAATCATAACACACATGACAATGCTCCCACCAGTGCCCTTCCCTCTTTTTGTGAGTTTCAGTTTAGTTTTGTTTAGAAATACAATGCGGAAACAGATCCATTTGGCCCATCGAGTCCACACGGACAAGCGATCGTCACATACTAACACTATTCCACACACACTATTTACAATTCCACCAAAGTCACTTAAGGGCCGTCATTTGGGCCTCATTTACGTGTCATATGTAAAATAGGTTGGCGCGTCGTGACGGGTGGCATGCGTGTGGGTGACGCATGCATTGTGCATGGTGAGGCGTGGAATCACATGTGGTGGCGCGCGGTATCGCACGGTGCTCCACAACTTCGTAGTGTAATGAAATCCTCGCGCGCCACCTGCGTGACGTATTGCGTACGCACGCTGATGTAGTGGCTACGCACATTGACGCATTGGCGTCGCACGCTGGCGTCCCGATGTCTCACATGTAGCGTGTGGTGATGCATGGTTACGTCACCGTGCGTCGACGTCTGTAACCATGTGTCGCCACGTGCCGCAGGGTATTCTAATGATGCCACGTGCATGAGACGGCTGTGCTGACGCGTGATTTGCGAGCGACGTCGCGCATCATGACGCATTGACCTATTTTACATATGAAGCGTAAATAAGGCGCAAATGACGGCCAAGTGGGACAGGCCCTTTAACTTACAAACCTGCACATCTTTGGAGAGTGGGAGGAAACCGAAGATCTCGGAGAAAACCCACGCCGGTAACATGGAGAATGTACAAACTCTGCACAGAAGGCACCTGTAGCCAGGATCGAACTCAGGTCTCTGGTGCTGTAAGGCGGCAACTCTACCGTTGTGCCACCGTGCCGATGACAGTGAGTTGATACTCAACTGTAAACCACCAACAACCATTAACATCCCCGTATGTATTTCAATGGCCTGAAGATGTGATAGGTAATCATGAGGTCAAGCACTATGTGGACAATTGCTGGTGGCCGTGTAGAGACCATGGAAGATAATTGGTAGCTTCCATTTTACATCTCATTTCTCCATCTTTCCATAACCTCATGTTTTGCAAGATGTAGGTTTAAGGGTTGCACCCTCATTTTGGTAGGATTGTGGAATCTACAGCAAGTGACCACAAAGCAAAAGAGCCCTGGAATATACAGCAGAAAGGCCCTGAGTGCTGGAGTAACTCAGCGAGAAAAGCAGCATCTCTGGAGACAAAGAATGGGCGACGTTTCAGGTCCAGACCCTTCTGACGTCACCCATTCCTTCTCTCAAGAGATGCTGCCTGATCCACTGGGTTACACCAGCACTTTGTGTCTATCTTCGGTTTAAACCAGCCTTCCTATGCAGAAAGCCCCTGACTAGGCACTGCTGTGGTTGTCTCTGCAGTGTCTCTCGTGGTTCTGTGGATTCAGCTGTAATTGAGATCTCCAGGAACCCACAGAGAAGTGAAAATGTGGGGGTGAGGGAGGGGTGGAGGAGGGGTGGAGCATGTGACCCCAGACAATAAACTAACCAAATATAGTGCTCGCAGGACTGTCTGAGTATGAAAGACCCACGAGAACTTGCAATGTGACGAGAACTGACCGCTAATTGTTTTGGATTATAATCATGATCCAGCTGAAGGTTCAAGGAATAATCCTTTGTGAATGAACAGCGCCTGATTCAGTTGTTCACCCCGTAGCCCCAGGCTCCCTGAGCCTTGGAATAGAATACAATAGTAAGATTAAATGAGAACTTACCAGTTTGAAGTTTGATCCTTATTTTATGAGGAGTTACGATGAGGGATTACGTGAAGAAGCCCTGCCAAGTGCATGCACGTCATACTTCAAAGCAGCGGCGTGAAAACACAGAACCCAATAGCCGAAGTAACATAGTAAGACTTTTAGAAGACTAGAACTACCAGATGATCCTTTCGATTATGAGGGCTGGGAGCGGAGGGCACGTAATCCCTCATCGTAACTCCTCATAAAATAAGGATCAAACTTCAAACTGGTAAATTCTCATTTAATCTTACTATTTTACTTCGGAGTCACGTGAGTGAGAACGTGAAGATTTCAAAGTTCTATGATTTCATGCCATAGATGCACTCCTTATGACACACTGCTTCAGTTGACACAGTAGTGAATAAATAATGTATTGAACATTGCTTCGAATTATTCAATAACTATTTTAATAATAACAAAAAACAGTAATAACCCCTCTATCCCAGGGGGAAATTACAAAGAATTATATGAAACAAAGCAAATCAAATTAAATGGAACCCAACACAGCATGCCCAAACCCTGGCACTGTCAGTACAGGTTTATCATAAAACTTAGAAAACGTCGATTCTTTAGACCATCCTGCAGCCCCGAGGATTTGGTCTAGCGGCACATCCTGCACGGATGTTGCTGCCGCCCTGGTTAAGTGAGCGCGGATGTTGCTGCTGCCCTGGTGAAGTGAGATTTAAGCCCATGAGTGTCTATTCCAGCATAATGCAGAACCTGTTTTAATCATCTAGAAATAGTTTGTACTGACACTCTTGTATATGTTTTTTTGTGACTAATGAGCATTGCTGTCTCAGAACCTCTGAGACTCTTAGTTACCTCAATATATTGACCCAGGTGCTTGACTACACATAACCTTTGGTCAACAGGATATGCTTTAAAGATTACTTTGGTTTCAGACATTCCTGCCCTGCTTTGCTTGATTAAATCATAGACATAAAATGTAAAGTTATCTACAGACAAATGGATGAAATCTAGTCGTAACATTTTGCTGAGAGCCAGATCTTCCTGGAGATACACCAGTGCCACATGAAGTTAGCCAAATTATCACATGATACTGACCTTACTCCTCCCATGTGATTGCTATATGCCACAGCTGTGGTGTTATCGATCTGGAGTTGAACATGTAAATTATTCATTGTGGAACACTAAGCTTTTAATCCATAAAATGTCCCCAATAATGCTAAATAATTTATCCCATGCCTGTGGAGAATTAAATCCTCTTGTACACTCCATCTACCACCACAGCTAGACTCGCTGTCCGTAGCTCCCCATCCGAGAGCGCTCACATCGGCCTGTAAAACCACTGAAGGTTGCTGAACCAAAATGTTTTTGGTATTTTGTCCAACATTAATAATCCACCATTGCAATTCAGCTAAGGCTCTGATTGGTAACTGCAGAGACCGATCAAAATGACCTGCACGCTCTTTCAGTGCTTGTTCTCTAGCTCGTTGCAGACTTTGATCATGCAGAGGTCCAAACTCTACTGCAGGAAAAGCTGCTACCAATTTACCAATAACCTTGGCTACTTCCCGGATGGAGGGATAACGTTTTTCAGCGAGACAAGTACAGACATTTCTGATATCCACAGTCTTGGCTATTGGTAACGTTACTGACATATCAACGGAATCAATGACAAACCCCAAATAATCATTTTTTGGGGATGGCTGTAACTTGGACTTAGTTGGATGGACCAGAAATCCTAACCTTTCAAACAGATTTTTGGTTGCTGAAACCAACTCCTCAGCTGTTTCCTGAGTGTTGCTTATGATTAAGATATCATCTAGATAAGCCATTACAATGTGATTCTGTGCCCTTAGTAGCGCCATTGCTGGTTTCAACAATTTTGTGAACAGCCTAGGAGCTGAATTTAACCCATTAGGCAATGATTTGAATTGCCACAGCTGTTCCATCCAATTACATTTTAAGTATCTGCGATAATGATCATGAATTGGTACTGAATAGTATGCATCTTTTAGATCTATAGTCACCATATAACAGCCTTGTGATAACAGCTGTTTGGCGGTAACGAAGGTGTCCATTTTAAAATGCCTATATTGAACATAGGAATTTAAGTGGGTGAGGTCCAGAATAACTCTACAACCCCCATCTTTGTTCGGTCTGAGGAATATATTGGACACAAATTGTTGAGGATAGTTAACCGTCCTCTCAATCACCCCTTTTTGGAACAAATTCTTAATTTCTTCTTTTACCTGCTGAGCTCTGGTGCAGAAAACACCAATACTCTATTAGGCTTGTGCTGTACAGGTGGATCAATTCCTGCCATAAACTCTATTCTAGAGCCTGACACAGTAACTACTATAAACCGATCAGATGTTATGCAGCACCATTCATCATAAAACAATTGCAATCTACCTCCTACCGGAGGTTGTACACCAGAAGTCTTATCCTTAACAGAATGAATCCCCTGTACCTCCACAATCAGCCTGGAAGTTCTCTTTCTGTTTATACTGGGGTTGTTGCTGGGCTGCACTGGTGGGTAATATCTTTGCCCCACTGGCCTCCCTCTGCTTGGCCCTGCCCCTGGATCCGACCTCCTGCGCATCGAACCCGACTTGCGCGATGGTGTTCTTGGGATGGATGCTTTCATTAGCCCAATCGTTTTTGCCTCATCGTCAATTTCCCTAATTTGTTTGACGAGGTCTGTGCCGAACAAGTAATCAGGTGGTTGCACATTGGTAGCCCTGCATATGGCTGCAAATTTCGGGTTTAAAGTCGGTCGAATGGCCATCTTCCTTATGC
Organism: Raja brachyura; assembly: GCA_963514005.1. Next base: position 25,142,890 of record OY740788.1, read on the forward strand.
AATTTACCTCGAAATTGGCATTGCAAAATAGGGCCAGCATATCTTGTTGGATTGGCATCATCGGTGTCCCATGGACTGTCTTCACGAATGCAGTTATTCCTGCTGCCACCATCTGGAGGACGCGCCGAAAGCAAACTTCCTGTCCCCGCATCGATGCACTCATGGGTGCCCATATTGCTGAGTTTACGGTGGGCACCCTGAGGGAGGCACAGTTTACAGGTGTTTTATACCATGCTGTGGTCTCCTCCATGATGGTTTGCTGGAGCTGGTGAGAAATCAAGTAGTTCACCTGGTAGCTAGATTGTCCTCCATAGCCTCACCAGTCCCTTCGGAATAGCGAAATTCCGTGTTAAATCCGGGATACCTGGAGCGTGGCTCGTGTGCTCCGGTGTGTGCACATAAGCAGGGACACCAGCTTCAGGGTCAAATTCTTCCTGCCCTGGCTCTCCCGAGTCATGCTCAAGGGAGACCTCATCCAGCCCTAAACAAGGCGCTGGAGAGGAGGATTCCCATTGCTGATAGGCACCATATTCCTCTTCATATGGGCCTCTACAAGAGGCTGCCTGGGGAATCAATGGGGCCCTAGACCCCTGGCTGATTAAGGTGTGGAGCATTTGCTCCATTTGTTCAAGTCTCCCCCACATTCTTTTGCGATCCGGAGGGGAGTCCTCTTCTTCCTCAGACCCGTCTGATAAAACGGGTCTGATAGACTTGCGTTTTTACTTTCTTGCTTGTTGCAGTGGCCTCAGTCTCCTGAGTCACTGGAGCAGCTGGAGGCTATTCAGTTACCAGTAAAGCAGCAGCCGTTATCGGAGCCAGAGTTACCGCACTAATCTCCCGACCCGATCCGATCTCTGATGCATCCCCGCACCTTCCACGTTTGCTCCGAACTGTTTTTCTTCCAGCACTCTGCATACCACCATCTCCTACTGACTCTACGAGCCAGATTTACGGAGCTTAAATACTCGCAGTAAAAAGTTTTAACTCACTTACCTGCGAAGTTCCTACTTACCGATGGTGGGGCTGCGCTCTCCGGCCTGTTCAGTGCGACTTGCGTCGGACGTAATGACTCACGTGACTCCGAAGTAAAATGGGATACTATGTGGTCACATATGAAAGCCACAGTGAAATTCTTTGCTTGCACACCATGCCAAGGTATGCAAATAATCGCCCATAAAGGGCGCTTACAATGTTACAAATCCCCCCTCCCCCGCGCCAGTTCCTTCTTGTTCTTCCCCCATACCCCCCATCCCTCATGTTGGTTCCCCCCACGCTGGCTCCTCCTTAGTTCCTTCTCTCGGCAGCGGCGTTTTCATTTCCACGTGGTCCTCACGTCCTCGTCAGTCGGTCAGAGGCCGACCTCTCCACTAACGCCACCGGGACCTCTCCGGATGCCTCATGGCGCCGACTCAGGCCCCAGCCATGGGCTCCATCAACTCAACCACCGAAGGCCGCGGGCTTCTTCGGCCCATGAGGCTCCATCTCCAGCTCCTTAAGGAACAAACTCTCTTGGAAAGTACTCCCGGAGCGGGAGGTGAATGTTCCTCGCCTTGAATAGTCAGCCTCATCATATCTCAAATGCAAGGTATGCTGGAAACCAAAGCACGATGGCGCAACGATAGAGTTGCTGCCTTACAACACCAGAGACCCGAGTTCAATCCTGACTTCGGGTGCTGTCTCTACGGAGTTTGCATGTTCTCCATGTGACCTGCGTGTGTTTTCTCCGGGTGCTCCGGTTTCCTCCCGCACTCCAAAGACGTGCTGGTTTGTAGGGTTAATTGGCTTCAGTAAAAATTGTAAATTGTAAATTGTAAATCGTCCCTAGTGCATAGCCTACGGGGTGATTGCTGGTCGGCATGGACTCGGTGGGCTGAAGGGCCTGTTTCCGCACTGTATCTCTAAAGTCTAAAGTAACATCTAAAACATGTGGTGTATGGCAGCTGGCTCATCCTGGAATGTTCTGGGGGATAAGATTCAGGGTTAATAGGACTTTCATTCCAGAAGCAGTGTGATCCAGGCCCGGGTCTTATGCATGAGCCCTGGTAGTAATAGCTGGCAGGCCTTGGTAAAACACAAAGTGCTGGATTAACTCAGCGGGTCAGGCAGCATCCGCTGAGGGAATGGGTGGATGATGTTTCGGGTCGAGACCCTTCTTCAGACTGATTTAGAAGGGGGGGATAAAGCTGGAAACGAGAGGTGGGGGCAGGATGAAGCCTGCCAACTGGTAGGTGGATAGCAAGCAATCGGGGGGTGTGACTGGTCTGAAGAAGGGTCTCGACCCGAAACATCACCCATTCCTTCTCTGCAGAGATGCTGCCTGTCCCACTGAGTTACTCCAGCATTTTGTGTCTACCTACCCCTTTGACTGGGTTGTGTAAGTGACAATGACTGGAAATGAAAAGGAGGCAAAAGGATGTCAGATAGGAAGAGGAGTGAACGATAAAGCCAGAGGGAGGGAGATAGATGGAAGGGAATGATAACAGGGAGAGGGCTGGTAAACTGGTGCGTAAAAAGGGAAATGAAGCTCTCGGGATGGGAGATAATTGTTCAAATGGGGGATAAGAGGAACAGGGTGACTGGGGCAAGATCATGGTGGAAATGGGTATGTACTGTGGTGAGTGGGGATGCAGGAAAGAGCGAGGGGTTAGGTGCCACAGAAGGCAGTGCAGGCCAATTCACTGGAGATATTCAAGAGAGAGTTAGATTTAGCCGACCAAACTTATTTCTACATACCTTGACTCCATCCCATCCCCCCGGGGTAAATCCCTCCCCACCTATGTTCAAGACACCTCAGACACTCTCCGTCGTCTCCGGGCATTCCATTCTCTCCCATCCCCTCATCTTCACCATGGACGTCCAGTCACTCTACACCTCCATCCCCACCAGGATGGTCTCAAAGCCCTTCGATTCTTCCTTGACCGGAGAACCAACCAATACCCATCCACTGATACTCTCCTCTGCCTAGCAGAGCTGGTCCTTACCCTTAATACTTCTTGTTTGACTCCTCCCATTTCCTCCAAATACAAGGCGTAGCTATGGGCACGCGCATGGGCCCCAGCTGCACCTGCCTCTTTGTAGCATACGTCGAACAATCCTTGTTCGAGGCGTACTAGGGCTCCATCCCCAATCTCTACCTCTGCTACATCGATGACTGCATTGGTGCTACCTCCTGCATCCACACACAACTGACTGACTTCATCTGCTTCACCACTAACTTCCATCCGGCACTCAAATACACCTTGACCATTTCCGACACTTCCTTACCATTTCTTGACCTCACTATCTCCATCGCAGGTGATAGACTTCTGACCGACATCCACTATAAGCCCACTGACTCCCATGGCTATCTAGACTACACTTCTTCCCACCCTGCTTCCTGTAAAGATTCCATCCCCTACTCCCAATTCCTCCGTCTACGCTGCATCTGCTCCCAGGATGAGGTGTTCCACACCAGGGCATCGGAAATGTCCTCATTCGTCAGGGAATGGGGGTTCCCCTCTTCCACTATAGATGAGACTCTCACCAGGATCTCTTCAATACCCCGCAACACTGCTCTCTCTCTCCATCCCCCTCGTAACTAGGGCAGAGTCCCCCTAGTCACCTTTCACCCCACTAGCCGTCACATACACCAAATTGTCCTCCGTCATTTTCGCCACCTCCAACGTGACCCCACCAATCGCCACATTTTCCCATCTCCCCCTGTCTGCTTTCATCAAAGACTGCTCCCTCCGTAAGTCCCTGGTCAATTCTTCCCTTCCCTCCCGCACCACCCCCTCCCCGGGCACTTTCCCTTGCAACTGCAAGAGATGCTACACTTGTCGCTTTACCTCCCCCCTCGACTCCATTCAAGGACCCAAGCAGTCGTTCCAGGTGGGACAGACGTTCACCTGCACCTCCTCCAACCTCATCTTTTGCATCCGCTGCTCTAGATGTCTGCTCTGATCTACATCGGTGGGACCAAGTGTAGGCTTGGTGATCGTTTCGCCCAACACCTCTGTTCGGTCCGCATTAACCAACCTGATCTCCCGGTGGCTCAGCACTTCAACTCCCCCTCCCATTCCGAATCCAACCTTTCTGTCCTGGGCCTCCTCCATGGCCAAAGTGAGCACCACCGGAAATTGGAGGAGCAGCACCTCATATTCCGCTTGGGCAGTTTGCACCCTAGCGGCATAAACATTGACTTCTCCAATTTCCGGTAGCCCTAGTTGTCTCCTCCCCTTCACAGCTCTCCCTCAGCCCTCGGGCTCTTCCTCTTCCTTTCTCCTTTCTTCTCTCCAGAGATTCCTTTTCTCCAGAGATGCTGCCTGACCCGCTGAGTTACTCCAGCTTTTTGTGTCTATCTTCAGTTCAAACCAGCATCTGCAGTTCCTTCCCACACATTAATGTATGACATGCACAGAACATCAATCAATGTCGCGTGTAGTCCAAGGCTCTAATGTTACAATTTGTGATCAAAATTGTTCATACTGTAAATCGAAGTAGACGGGGGGGGGGGGGGGGGGAACGGGTGGAAAGGTGTGTTTGCTGCCGGTTGCAATATGAATCGCTCAACTAATATGACACCATGCTTCATGAGTGAGTTAGCTGGGCACAAATTGCCTGCAGCACTCTCTGTGTTACAATGACTGCACTTCAGAAGAATTTCACTGGCTGTAAAACACTTGGAGACATCCTGAGGACATGAGAGAAGTAATAGAAAATCATTATTCTTATGATTTTTATGACATTTCTTGTCATTTCTGAAAAATGTGCTTTCCATCAGTTCTGCTATTGCACCCCACCAGTGGTCAGCTGACAATGTATTTTTGTGATTATAACAAGTACACTAAAATAATTTAATCTCCATTCCTCTTCAAATGTGCCAGGGTACAATAACATTGCTTTACTGCAATGCTATTGCTTATTTATCAGGCAGCATCTTAACTCGCAAGGTGCTGCGGAGAGATTAATTAACTTGTCTGCATTCTCAGGTTGCACAAGTCACACCGATACTCGAAGATATTTGCAGTGACAGCAAGATGCCAGAACTTGTAGATTTGTAACAGCAACCAGTGGCGATAACCCAGCAGCCAAACCACCAGTGGTGCTGGTTAGATGTCCTTCCCATGTTCAGTTGTGCTAAGATAAGGGGGTGCAGTGGTAGAGTTGCTGCCTTACAGTGCTTACAGCGCCGGGTTCGATCCCGATTACAGATGCTGTCTGTACGGAGTTTGCACGTTCTTCCCATGACCCGCGTGGGTTCCCGCCGAGATCTTCGGTTTCCTCCCACATTCCAAAGACGTACAGGTTTGTAGGTTAATTGGCTTGATGTGAATGTAAAAATTGGTCCTATTGTGTGTAGGGCAGCGTTAAAGTGCGGGGATCGCTGGTCGGTGCAGACTTGGTGGGCCGAAGGGCCTGTCGCGGTACTGTACCTCAAAACTAAACTAGACTAAACTACTTTGTGTAAGAAAGAACTGTAGATGCTGGTTTAAATCGAAGGTAGACACAAAATGCTGGAGTAACACGCAGGCTGAAGCAGCATCTCTGGAGATAAGTAATAGGCGATGTCACCAATTCCTTATCTCCAGAGATGCTGCCTGAACCTCCGAGCATTTATTCCAGCATTTTGTGTCTACCTTAGACTAAACTGCTTGTTTATTTGCTTTGAAGGTAAACAGAGTGCTAAATCCTAGTTATTTCCATAACTGCAGACAGAGAGTAATCTTCTGCCTGACATGGCCACATTACAAAACAACGAACTATCTTTACATTGTCAAGCACACAGCTGATGGAGAAATGAGTGCTCACCGCATTCCAAGTTCCTTGAGGATGTGGCCAACTAATCTTGAGAGTGTTACACTCTGTGCCAGATTTGCAAGAATAAGGGGTTAGCCATTTAGAACGGAGATGAGGAAAAACATTTTTGCCCAGAGAGTTGTGAATCTGTGGAATTCTCTGCCCAATTCTCTGGATGCTTTCAATGGAGAGTTAGATAGAGCTCTTAAAGAAAGCAGAGTCAAGGTATATGGGGAGAAGGCAGGAACAGGGGTACTGATTGTGGATGATCAACCATGATCACATTGAATGGCAGTACTAGCTCAAAGGGCCGAATGGCCTACTCCTGGACCTAATGTCTATTGACTATTTTCCATTGACTGAGAAGGATGCTGCATTTTTAGTAAATAAGTGTTCACTGTGTACAAAACTCAGATACCCGTGAGAGACTGTTCTTGTCTCTCAGGAGAAGGGGGCAATTACTTCTACATTCTGGAGGAATTACATCTCTCTGGCTCTTGGTGCTATACTTTTCTTGGCAGCTATCATTGTCTATCATTTGGTTTAAACCAGCATCTGCAGTTCCTTCCTATACAAAGTGACTGCAAATGCAGGAATCTTGAGCAAAAAACAAACTGCTGGAGGAACTCAGTGAATGAGCAGCATTTGTGGAGGGAAATGTTTGGAGTCCTCTGGTTGGGGAAATGGTCAAGGAGCAGAAGAGAGGCAGGAATCACAGAGCGGGGGTCAATGAGAGGGGGGTCTCACAGAAATCCCACTGTGGGGAGGTGGAGAGCTTCATCGAAACAAGTATACTTTGAGGATATTTCAATGTTTAGGAAGGAGCTGCAGGTCCTGGTTTAATCCAAAGATAGACAAAATGCTGGAGTAACTCAGCAGGATAGGGAGCATTTCTGGAGAGAAGGAATGTGTGATATTTTGGGTTGAGTCCCTTCCTCAGACTGAAGTCAGGGGAGAGGGAGATACTGAGATAAGGATGTGTAAGGTGTGAAAATGAGACAAAGGGGATGGAAAATCAAAGAAAATGTAGATAGTCAAAATTCTGGAGTAACTCAGCGGGTCAGACAGCATCTCTGGAGAGAAAGATTGGTGACGTTTCGGGTCAAGACCCTTCTTCAGACTAATCGACAATGTAGACAATTGACAAAGAAAATGTAGAATAATTCATTGTTAGCTCGGGAGATTTCAGTTCAGTTCAGGCCAGTTTAGTTTATTGTCACAGGTACCGAGGTACAGTGAAAAGCTATTGTTGTGTGTTAACCAGTCAGCGGAAAGAGTTGCAGTCATTCTGTTAAGGTGCATCCTGAAGGTGAACTATAAGTTATGTGTACAATAAGAGGTCATGATGAATTCCTAGGCTGCGATTTTTTCATAAAACCACCATTTTTAAAGGCTATATAACAAAATCTCAGATGGAAATATTCAGCATTCTCATTGAGAAGTTTACAGTGACAGTAAATTTGCTGTCAAAATTTGAATCTGGTCTTTTTCAGGCCAAGTATGTTAACTGGAGTGTGTTCTGAGGACAATCAGTATAATTTTTTCTCCTAATGAGTCTACTTGCTCTCTATGAATTTGCTTTTGAGTAGCACATTCCAACCTATTTTGATGACCCAATTTTCCCAAATTTCAATGGCTGGGTTGACTTTAAAGGAAGTGGCATTGTGTTGTTGACCCACAGGTTAAATTCCATTGTTGGGCTACCAATTAGAGTGCTCTTGATCAATTTCAAGTTTGACCTCTTGACAATTAACATGACTGCACAACTCTGCTGCGTTAGAAAAGATACTTAACTGCCTAGAATTTCGGCCATTAGTTTCTGTGACATCACATGCAGTGTTAGGAATGGTTCACATTTTGTGCCTCCTATTCATGTCCTGTTAATTACAGATACAGTGATCATTAAATGTAAATGCTATTTCAGCACTATTCTTATAATGTATGTAATTTTATTCATATTTCTGTCGACTTCGGTATGCTGTTTTTTATGCTAATATCTTTAATGAAATAAGATTGATTTCCCCGGTATTCACAACATGGATTAAATAACTTTTATAGACAAATTAGATTTGACTGAATAAAATAAAATAAAATAAAAAACTCTCAAGATGGCGGCAGCGCGGGCGGACACATCGCGATGCCCTGTGTCTCACGAGAATCAGCAAACTAGCAATAATTTACTTACTTGTTTCAAGTCTGTTCACACGGAGCAGTCTTGCGTTCCTATCGTACAGCCGACAGGAACTTCGAAATATCGGTTCCTGCAGCTGCAACAACATTTTGGGCGAAGTCCGTCTCGTTCCTGAACTAGCCAGAACAGCGGAGCAGCGGAACAGTGGAGCGTACCAAGCCAGCTCGGCTGACCGGAAGCACCCAGAGACGGCGACGCAAACGCAAACACCGCCGTGGATGCCGAGGTGGGTTAAAGGCTAGGTTAGCATTAACCCCACACAGGCTATCGATTCCTAGCCTATTCCTCGCCAACGTATGCTCACTGGCGAACAAAATGAACGGACTCTGGCTACGGATTACCTCCCACAACTGGATTAAAGACTGCAGAATCATGATCTTCACAGTAACATGGCTTAACATCAACGTTCCTGACAGCGCCATTGAGCTAACGGGGCGTCATATACTCCGAGCGGACAGAACAGACTCCGGTAAGACCAGAGGTGGGGGTCTGTGCATTTATGTAAATAAAGCTTGGTGCATGGACACTACCATCATCGAGAGTCACCGTTCAGCTAACCTAGAGTTTCTCATGGTTAAATGCAGACCGTTCTATCTGCCCAGAGAGTTTACCTCCACTGTTGTGATTGCAGCCTATATTCCTCCGGATGCTAATGTTCAGCTTGCAATGAAAGAACTGCATACTGCCATTAGCAAACAGCAGACTCACAACCCCGAGGCAGCCTTCATTGTTGCGGGTGACTTCAATCACTCCAACTTGAAGACTGTACTCCCCAAATTCCACCAACATGTCTCTTTCGCCACTAGAGAAGCCAAGATACTGGACAAAGTTTACACAAGAAGGATTTTGGCTCTGAAGAAGGGTTTCGGCCCGAAACGTTGCCTATCTCCTTCGCTCCATAGATGCTGCTGCACCCGCTGAGTTTCTCCAGCATTTTGTGTACCCTAAAGTTTACACAAACATGGCTGAAGCTGACAAAGCCATCCCCCTCCCCCACCTTGGACAGTCTGATCACCTCTCATTGTTCCTGCTCCCAAAGTACTTTTCACTCATCAGATGTGTTAAACCCCTGTCTCACGGTGCGAGTTGGCCCACGAGTGACCCCGAGTTTTCACTCGTGGTGATCACGTACAACCAACGTAGCGGGAACGTCGGAACTCGTGCGATCAACTTGTCCACTCGTGGCGCTAACGGCAGGTACCCGTGAAACTTGTAAACTCGTGAAAAAAGTCAAACATGTTTAATTTTTTCCACAAGTCAAATTTAGTGTTCAAGTTTAAAATTGAAACATTTAGACTCGTTGTAAGAATGTAGGGCCCGTGCGTTTACCTTAGTGATTTGTGAGTCTACCGTGGGAACCCTTTAAATTATTTCAGTGCCATTCACCCTCGAGTCTTAATCACAAAATTTAATTCACCCTCGACTAAATTTTCTTTGTTTTTTTGTTAATTTTCGTCTTATTTTCCCTTGTCTACAATTTTATATATAATGTATTTTTGTCACGTGAGCAAAATACATGAATGAACTCATTTCGTAAGTGTTTATTTTATTCAGCTTTAACATCCTAAAAATATGTTAAAAAAAACTAAAAAAAAGTTTAATTACCACAGGAGTTGGAAAATCATTCTATTAGAATGATAAAAAAAACATTCCAACGTCTAAACACTGGGCTTCAGCCCTATCCTACCCTTTCGGGCTTTGATAACTGCAGTTATTTCTTGGAAAATTAGCTATAAAAACCATGGAGTGTGTGATTTAATATATTTTTCTCCAACTAATATCTTTCTATATCCCTCCCCGAAAGCTCACTAAACCACCAAATATCAACTTTGGTAGTTACATTTCTACACACAATAAAGTTACAGTTCAACAGTTGCATACAGCGATCCTCCAGTATTGCCATTTATAAATGTATGATCACACTAGCTCATCTGGTCTTCCCTAAATGGTTATATTACAGTAAATTTGGGAAATATCCTGTTAGTTTAAAAATTAGAAAACCATAGGTATAGATAAAAAAACATATCAAAGTTCCAGCTCCACTGCCATTAAAACCAATGAGCTTACTAACCACTTTAATGGCAATGTCTTTTTTTAAGTATAGAAAACAAAATCTTGATAAATTATGTCATTCAACCTTCACCCACCCCTCTAGTTTCATTAACTCCATAAAATAATTTCATTTGCGCTTGGGTGAACCATTCACCAGTTTAAGAAGCACTGATATAGCGCATTGCATCTGTAAAGTGAAATCAGACTTCAGGGAGGGTGTCCGAACTTCCGGACAGCAACGGGCCGTGCGTCGCTGCTTTCTGACATGAATCAATGAACGTTGGATTTTCCTCACTCGTAGATTTACAACCAATAGCAATCACAAGATTTCCTGATTTACAGCCTGTAAACGATCACAACCATCGCTCGGTCACAGCCCACGTTGATCAGTCCGAACTAACATCATCAGCGTGAATAGAGTATTCACAAAGGGATTTTTTTTTCCTCTTCCAAGTACATTCTATAAATCGATTGCTGGGTTTTCTCCGCTCTATCTTTCGCTCAGGCGCCTTTCCTCCCCTTCCATCAGTTTATGATTCACTTCTCTCCACTATCTTTCCTCTCAGATCACATTCTCGCTCTTTTTTTACTCAGCGGGCAGGCAGCATCACTGGAGAGAAGGAATTGGTGACGGGGTGACATTGTGCTGTTTGATCGCCTCCTGTCAGCTCCAGCTTTTTGTGTCTATCTTCGGTTTAAACCAGCATCTGCAGGCAGTTCCTGTCCTACACTTTATTCCTTTCTTGGCGTCTTCTGGGCAAATGTTGCCTTCTACCCGAACAGTCTTGGATGATATTGTTTGTGTGTGTGTGTGTGTGTGAGAGAGAGAGAGAGAGAGAGAGAGAGAGAGAGAGAGAATTAATGTGTGTGTGAATAGGCATATTTTAGGATGCCGCGGTTTAGTTTGGCATTGGCCTCTTGAGATTCCTTTGTGGCGGAGAGCGCTGACCGGTAACCCTGGGTCTTGCGGTCCAGCCAAGAGTAGGTGATGTGGACACGGTTTCAGTTATAGTTCTAGAGGAACATTGCTTCCGATCGATGTCTCTTATGCACTCCTCAGAAGAACTGGGTACGCTCTTCACCATTATGGCTCCCAGCCTACAGGTTTCTGATTTGAACAACTAACCTCTTCCCTATTTCTCCTCCACCCACCCCACCCACCCCCCCCCTATTTCCCTCTCCTCCTCGGCGTATTGTTCACTCACACCTTCCCTCCCTCCCTCCCTCCCTCCCTCTCGCAGGGCTTGGTTCAAAGGGGGCAACAAACCCTTTCTGAAAACGTGCGCAAAGAGAAAAAAACACGCTGCCTGTTGCCTTGTGGGGGGTCGGAGAGAGGGGGTGTGGGTGTGGAGGGGACCCGATGTGAATGTTACCACTATAGGATGACGAGGTTGGGCTCTGAGCTGCAGTGAGAGAGCAGAGAGAGAGAGAGAGAGAGAGAGAGAGAGAGAGAGAGAGAGAGAGAGAGAGAGAGAGAGAGAGAGAGAGAGAGAGAGAGAGAGAGAGAGAGAGAGAGAGAGAGAGAGTGTTACTGCACATCCTGAACCTCCTTGCCTTCGTCTCCCGTCCCGACACACCATGGTGGACGGTGTTACCATCCGAAGGCGGGGGAGGTCCCCAGTGGGGGTCCTTCTATAAGGGAGTCGTACCCCTTTATATTGGGGATCAGGGGTGGAGAGTGTTGCATGGAGCGGTGGTTTGTAATAAACTTTTGAGCCGGTTCACGAGCTCGTCCGCCGCATGTATTTTCTGCGGAGAGGAGGAGACCGTGTTCCACGTGTATTTGGAGTGCGAGAGGTTACTGCCCCTGTACCAATATCTGAAGGGGTTGTTCCTCAAGTTCTGGTTGCATTTTAGCCCCACAATCCTGGTGTTCGAACACAAGGCAGGGAGTGGGGAGAGCCGAGTGGGGGGGGGGGGGGGCTTACCTGTCAGTTTGCTCTGGGCCTGGCCAAGATGGCCATTCGTGGGTCCAGGCAGCGGGCGGTCGATGGTCAGGCGAGAGTCGGCTGCCTGCCCCTCTTTCAGGCCTACGTCCGTGCACGTGTGTCCCTGGAGAGGGAACACGCGGTGTTCACGGGGACTCTGGAGGCCTTCCGTCAGCGCTGGTCGCCGCGTGGGGTTGAGGCGATTATAAATGAATGTACTGCTGTACTACAATGATCTGTTCATTATAGTGTGATTTTTGATTGTGTTTTGATGTGTTGTATTTTATGATTTGTGTTGAATAAAGTTTTTGAAATGGAAAAAAAAAAAAAAAAAAAAAAAAAAAGAGTGTTACTGCACATCCTGAACCTCCTTGCCTTCGTCTCCCGTCCCGACACACCATGGTGGACGGTGTTACCATCCGAAGGCGGGGGAGGTCCCCAGTGGGGGTCCTTCTATAAGGGAGTCGTACCCCTTTATATTGGGGATCAGGGGTGGAGAGTGTTGCATGGAGCGGTGGTTTGTAATAAACTTTTGAGCCGGTTCACGAGCTCGTCCGCCGCATGTATTTTCTGCGGAGAGGAGGAGACCGTGTTCCACGTGTATTTGGAGTGCGAGAGGTTACTGCCCCTGTACCAATATCTGAAGGGGTTGTTCCTCAAGTTCTGGTTGCATTTTAGCCCCACAATCCTGGTGTTCGAACACAAGGCAGGGAGTGGGGAGAGCCGAGTGGGGGGGGGGGGGGCTTACCTGTCAGTTTGCTCTGGGCCTGGCCAAGATGGCCATTCGTGGGTCCAGGCAGCGGGCGGTCGATGGTCAGGCGAGAGTCGGCTGCCTGCCCCTCTTTCAGGCCTACGTCCGTGCACGTGTGTCCCTGGAGAGGGAACATGCGGTGTTCATGGGGACTCTGGAGGCCTTCCGTCAATGCTGGTCACCGCGTGGGGTTGAGGCTATTATAAACAATGAATGTACTGTTGTACTACAATGATCTGTTCGTTATAGTGTGATTTTTGATTGTGTTTTGATGTGTTGTATTATATGATTGTGTTGAATAAAGTTTTTGGAAAAGGAAAAAAAAAAAAAAAAAAAAAAGAGAGAGGGAGAGAGAGTGTGTGTGCACATCAGCAGCAAAGTTATATACACCGGGCGTGTACGCGGTGGCAAGAGAGGTTTCCTTTGATCTCGTCCGGGGCTTCAGAGAGATCGGGGAGAATTAAGCCTCCCTCGCACACCACTCCTAACCCAAGAGCCTTGTCACTCCAGACAGATTAATGACGCCCCCACCGCCCCCCCCCCCCCAACTCCCTCCACCTCAACTCACGCCTGGGCACCAAAGCAGCTCAGGAGGCGAACCCTGAGCTCCGTCTCCCAACAATCTGATGTGAAAGAACAGTTATGAAAACATACCTTCATTCATGGTTGGCTCAAGAGTAACGGGAGAGGAACTTGCTAACTTGGGAGAGGAACTTGGAACATCGCATAAATGATATACCCGTGGGAACTCGGTTAAACACTTGATCATAAACTTGAAATCTCGTACACAACCACGAGTCTGTTTTTTTTCTTTCACTTGGGGTCACTCGTGGGTGGACTCGCGCCGTGAGACAGGCCCTTTAAACCCACAGTGAGGGCAGTTAAAGTTTGGTCAGAGGGAGCGGACGCCACACTTCAGCAGCGTTTTGGAAACACTGACTGGAATGTGTTTGCAGCTCAGGCCACCCTTGACTCCCACACGGACATTGACTCTTATACCTCCTCCGTTTTGGACTTTATCAACTCCACCATTAACAGTGTCACCTCCCTCAAACCGATTATCACATTCCCGAATCAGAAGCCATGGATGAACAGCGAGATCAGGCTACTGCTGAAAGCACGTGGCACCGCTTTCAGGTCAGGCGATGCTCGAGCCTACAGTTCATCCAGGACTAACCTGAAGAGGGGCATCAAGAAGGCCAAGCACAGCTACAAGTTAAGGATCGAGGAGCACTTCAAGAACAACTCTGATCCCCGACGCATGTGGCAAGGCATCCAGGCCATCACGGACTATAAACCCACCAACACCACCCCCACATCCAGTGAAGCCACCTTCCTTGAGGAGCTTAACCACTTTTAAGACCACTTTGAGAGGGACAATCAAGAGATGGCCATCAAGGCTGTGCTCCCTGCTGATCACCAGCCCCTCAGGTGCGTCCTCAGGGCCTGTGCTGCGCAGCTGACAGACGTCTGGACTGACATCTTCAACCTGTCACTTGCCCAAGCAATTGTCCCCACGTGCCTTAAAACCACCTCCATCGTGCCGGTTCCAAAACACTACACTGCGGCGAGCCTCAATGACTTCCGCCCAGTTGCACTTACTCCATCATCACCAAGTGCTTCGAGAGGCTGGCCGTGGCACACCTCAAAAGCTGCCCACCTCCCACACTGGACCCCTATCAGTTAGTCTACCACCAGAACAGGAGTACGGAGGATGCCATCTCAATGGCACTTCACTCCGCCCTCTCCCACCTCGACAACAGAGACACCTACATGAGAATGCTGTTCATTGACTTTAGCTCAGCATTTAACACCATTATCCCCTCAAAATTGATCACCAAACTCGGCGACCTGGGCATCCACCCCTCCCTCTGCAACTGGATACTGGACTTCCTGACTAACAGACCCCAGTCTGTTAGGTTGGACAACCACACCTCTTCAACCCTCACCCTGAACACCGGCGTTCCACAGGACTGTGTACTGAGCCCCCTCCTCTACTCCCTCTTCACCTACGACTGCACACCTGTACATGATACTAACAGCATCATCAAGTATGCAGATGATACAATGGTGATTGGCCTCATCAGCGACAACGATGAGTCGGCCTATAGGGAAGAGGTCCAGCTCCTAGCAACATGGTGCGCTGACAACAACCTGGCCCTTAACTCCAAGAAGACCAAGGAGCTCATTGTGGACAACAGAAGGTCTAGGGGTGGCACGCACACCCCCATCCATATTAACGAGACAGAGGTGGAACATGTTTCCAGCTTCAGGTTTCTGGCGGTCAACATCTCTGGTGACCTCTCTTGGACCCACAATACCTCAACACTGGTCAAGAAGGCTCACCAGCATCTCTTCTTCCTGAGGAGACTAAAGAAGGTCCATCTGTCTCCTCAGATTCTGGTGAACTTCTACCGCTGCGCCATCGAGAGCATCCTTACCAACTGCATCACGGTATGGTATGGCAACTGCTCTGTCTCCGACCGGAAAGCACTGCAGAGGGTGGTGAAAACTGCACAACGCATCACCGATTCCTCACTCCCCTCCATTGACTCTGTCTAGAGCAAGCGATGTCTGCGACAGGCGCGCAGCATCATCAAGGACTGGTCTCACCCCAGCCACAGACTGTTTACCCTCCTCCCATCCGGGAGGCGCTACAGGTCTTTCCGTTGCCGGACCAGCAGGTTCAGCTTCTTCCCTGTGGCTGTTACCCTACTTAAAGGGCCTGTCCCACCAGCATGCAACTCTACGCGATTAGCGCGACCTAACGTGGTCGCTTGAGCCGTCCGGCGTCGCGGGGCCGGTCCCACATCGATCGCCGGAGCCGCGCGGAATTGTGCGGTGTTCGTCCCGAGTTCGTCCCGACACCGCGCGGGGCTCCGAAAAACCGACTATGTCTAAAAATCCCGCGCGGCAACGGCTTGTCGGCCCGCAGTCGCCTCGACATTTACACATCGCCCGGACATCGTGCCTCCGTGAACTTATTTGTAAGTGCCTCCGTGACCCTCTATGTGTGTGGCTCCGTGGCCCTGTATGTTTGTGTGTCTCGGTGCCCCTCTCTGTGTACCCCTCTAAGTCCTGGCGAACTTACCTTGGACTTGCTTCAAGTTCGCCTCGCTTTGCGCCGCGTTGCGCCACTCACCCAACCTCCGCGCGGCCCCTACTGCCGGTTTAGTTGCGCTTGCCGCATGCAGGCGCATGCTGGTGGGAATGGCCCTGTACAGGGGATCACCCGACCTCCGCGCGGCCCCCGCTGCCGGTTTGATCGCGTTCATCGCATAGAGTTGCATGCTGGTGGGACAGGCCCTTAACTCTGCACCTTGGTGATTGCCAGTCACCCCCCCCCCCCCCCCCCCCCCCCGGAACGCTCCTTCCCCAGTGACTGATCTCCCCCCCCCACCGATATTTGCACTACTGCTACTGTACGTACGCTTATGTGTATTTACATATATAATGGTATATGGACACACTGATCTGTTTAGTAGTCAATGTCCACTATGTTCTGTTGTGCTGCAGCAAAGCAAGAATTTCATTGTCCTATCAGGGACACATGACAATAAACTCACTTGCCTTGACATATATTTTACTGTTCCATTATTCTGTGTTCGCACTTCTGGGTGAGATGTTAACTGCATTTTGTTGTCTCTGTACTTGTACACTGCACAATGACAATAAAGTTTGAATCTGAATCTGGTGATGCATTTATTTACAGGCTAATTGAATAACTTGGATCATTATCACCCATTTTGTGGGCATTTACAGTGCAGGGCCTGTGGTAGCAGGTCGCCCAGAAAACTTCAGGCGACTGGACCCCCCTATGACAATGCCTATGACGATACCTACAACAAGCTACACCAACCTACCACCTAGTCGACGTCAAGCTATGGCAAGCTACCGACAACCGGTGACCGATTAGGATGTCCACCTACGACCACACCTACGGCAACCTACGTCCACCCACGACAAAGCTACGACAAGCTATGACCCTGTCGGCGACAACTAAAGACAAGTTAAGACAATACAGTCGCCGGTACCTGTCGCCAGTTGATGGATGTTGACGTAGGTAGTCACCAATGGAATTCAACAAAGTCAGCACCGGCGACAACCTACATCACCTGGCGATATTCTACGACAGTATCTATGTCAGGAGAAGTCAAGCTACGCTCATTTGCGTTAAGCCGACTGTCACCGACTATCAGCGAACAATTTTGAACATTTGAAAATCCAACGGTGACCATAAAAACGTTACGACTCGTTGGGTGACGTGAGGAGACTACTCACGACCACACAGGCGACACCCCGGCGACCATGTGGCAACAGCCTAGTCGCCTGTAGTCGCCTAAAAAATCGTCTAAGTGGGACAGGCCCATTAGGAAGTGTATGCGCTTAAGATACTGGAGAGATTTTGGGATAGAGGAATTACGATCGTAGGTTAACATACTAATTCCTGGGATCATTCTTGTAAACCTCCCGTGAACCCTCTCCAGAGCCAGGACATCCTTCCTCAGATATGGTGCCCAAAATTGCTCACAATATTCCAATTGCGGCCTGACCAGTGCCTCATAGAGCCTCAGCTCTATAGGTATGAATCAAAGAGTGATGGTAAAGGATAGACACAAAATGTTGGAGTTACTCAGCTGGTTAGGCAACATCTCTGGAGAATAGGAATAGGTGACATTTTAGGTCGAGACCCTTCTTCAGACTGAGTGTCAGGGGAATGGGAAACGGGAGATCTGGATGGAGATGTAGAAAGATGGAGAACAAATGAATAAAAGATATGTAAACAAAGTGACGATGAGAGGGGTGTTTATCAAATTGGGGGCTGTATCGTGCTTTGGGACACTATGTTGCAGAAGACATTGGCAAGGCCACATTTGCAGTACTGTGTACAAGTCTGGTCACTCTGCTGTGAGAATGATGGAATTACACTGGAAAAGTGGCAAAAACGATTTATGAGGATGTTATGAGGATTGGGAGTAGAGTGCTGACATGGATAGAAAATTGGTTGGCAGACAGGAAACAAAGAGTAGGGATTAATGGGTCCCTTTCAGAATGGCAGTCAGTGACTAGTGAGGTACCGCAAGGCTCGGTGCTGGGGCCGCAGCTATTTGCAATATACATCAATGAGTTAGATGAAAGGTTTCAAAGTAATATTAGCAAATTTGACACAAAGCTGGATGGCAGTGTGAACTGTGAGGAGGATGCTATGATAATGCAGGGTGACTTGGACAAGTTGGGTGAGTGGGCAGAGGCATGGCAGATGCAATGTAATGTGAATAAATGTGCGGTTTCCACTTTGGTAGCAAAAACAGGAAGGCAGATTATTATCTAAATGGTGTCAAGTTGGCAAAAGGGGAAGTACAATGGGATCTGGGGGGTCTTTGTTCATCAGTCAATGAAAGTAAGCATGCAGGTACAGCAGGCAGTGAAGAAAGCGAATGGCATGTTGGCCTTCATAACAAGAGTAGTTGAGTGTAGGAGCAAAGAGGTCCTTCTGCAGTTTTTACAGGGCCCTAATGAGACCACACCTGGAGTATTGTGTGCAGTTTTGGTCTCCTAATTTGTGGAAGGACAATCTTGCTATTGAGGGAGTGCAGCGTAGGTTTACAAGGTTAATTTCTGGGATGGCGGGACTGTCATATGCTGAGAGAATGGAGCAGCTGGGCTTGTATACTCTGGAATTTAGGATGGGAGGGGATCTTATTGAAAAATATCTATAGAACTAAAAGTCTCATCTTAACCACTTCCTGTCTGTGCTGTATATTGATTTTAGAAAAAACGCTACCATACATTGCTATGCGTTTTGGCCATCTTACTCTACTGAGGCAGCCCCGAGGATTTTTCCGATCGATGAAAAATAACAAAGTGAAGGTGAACTATAAGTTATGTGTACAATAAGAGGTCATGATGAATTCCTAGGCTGCGATTTTTTCATAAAACCACAATTTTTAAAGACTATATAACAAAATCTCAGATAGGAAATATTCAGCATTCACATTGAGAAGTTTACAGTGACAGTAAATTTGCTGTCAAAATTTGAACCTGGTCTTTTTCAGGCCAAGCATGTTAACTGGAGTGTGTTCTGAGGACAATCAGTATAATTTTTTCTCCTAATGAGTCTACTTGCTTTCTATGAATTTGCTTTTGAGTAGCACATTCCAATCTATTTTGAGGACCCAATTTTCCCAAATTTCAATGGCTGGGTTGACTTTAAAGGAAGTGGCATTGTGTTGTTGACCCACAGGTTAAATTCCATTGTTGGACTACCAATTAGAGTGCTCTTGATCAATTTCAAGTTTGACCTCTTGACAATTATCATGACTGCACAACTCTGCTCCATTAGAAAAGCTACTTAACTGCCTAGAATTTCAGCCATTAGTTTCTGTGACATCACATGAAGTGTTAGGAATGGTTCACATTTTGTGCCTCCTATTCATGTCCTGTTAATTACAGATACAGTGATCATTAAATGTAAATGCTTTTTCAGCACTATTCTTATAATGTATGTAATTTTATTCATATTTCTGTCGACTTCGGTATGCTATTTTTTATGCTAATATCTTTGATAGATGAAAAACAAAAAAGTTATGAATTTTAAGAGTAAAAATATCTTGTGATCAGCTGATTGGTACTCTCGCCTGTCTATCACCACGATTAAGGTAACGACACTTCCGGGCGGGGCAGATCTATTAAACGCTGGATGCCTGGACATGAGTCAGTCACTCTGTAAGATCGCGTGGGAGAGTCCACAACTGTGATTCTAAGCTGTGAATCAACTGAACTGTGAGTCTGCAATGTACTCGCAATAAATGATTTGTTATGCCCCTGGCCCACTTAGGAAACCTGAACGGAAATCTCTGGTGACCTTGCGTACCACCCAAGGTTTTCATGAGGTTCCCGGAGGTTTTGGTCACTCTCCCTAATGGTCGAAAGTGGTTTCCGCGTGGTCGAGGCTTCTTCTATGTTCCTTCGATTATTTCAACAAAATCAAAACTGGCCTCAACTAAAAATAGGTTGCCGTTTGGTCGAAGCCAGTGGAGTGGGATCGCTATTTACTTACAGGCAGTCGAACAGAATCTCCTTCGCTGATTGGCCATTTTGATTGGCTCATTGGAGTTTCATGACCTAGAAGGACCCACCGGAAGGTAAAATGCCCGCTAACTTTATTAAACTTCTTAAAACTGTCTCCACTCCTTCTTCCCTTCCCTCCCCTTCTCTCCCCTTCTCACCCCTTCTCTCCCCTTCTCTCCCCTTCTCTCCCCTTCTCTTCCCCTTCTCTTCCTCTACTCTTCCGCTTCTGTCTCCTTCTCTCTCCTTCTCTCTCTCCCTTCTCTCCCCCCGCCCACCACCCCCCCCCCCCCCCCCCCACCACGCGCTCTCTAAAGGACTTACCATGCTCTGTGGCAGCCGTTTACCTTCCTCTTCATCATGCAGACAGCGCTCCTCCGCTCGCCATGGCCCCCACATTCGCGATGTGTTTGTGTGTATGTGTGTGTGTGTGCGCGGTCGGTAGCAAAGATCCTATAGGATCTTTGGTCGGTAAATGCAGCTCACGCTTCGTTGGAGGCTTTCCAAGCGAGTGGCCAAAGCCTCTGGCGACTCATGGGAACCTTGGGTCGCGGGCAAGGTCACCAGAGGTTTCCGAAGTGGGACAGGGGCATTAGCCCGTAATGACAATGCAATGAGTTGTTTGACGATTTGGTGGCCTGTACTCTGCTTGAAATGCTATGAAATTGAAATTGAATGTGGTGGCCTGCACTGCCTGAAATGCTATGAAATTGAATGTGGTGGCCTGCACTGTGCCTGAAATGCTATGAAATGTATTGTGGTGGCCTGCACTCTGCCTGAAATGCTATGAGATTTAATGTGTTGGCCTGCACTCTGCCTGAAATGCCATGAAATTGAACGTGGTGGCCTGCACTCCACCTGAAATGCTATGAAATTGAATGTGGTGGCCTGCACTCCACTTGAAATGCTATGAAATTGAATGTGGTGCCCTGCACTCTGCTTGAAATGGAATTTCAAGGAATAGCCATGAGTGAACTACCAGCCCACCAGTCCTGAGTGACTGAGCTGCCAGCCCACCCACTCTGAGTGACTGAGCTGCCAGCCCACCCGCTCTGAGTGACTGAGCTGCCAGCCCACCAGGCCTGAGTGACTGAGCTGCCAGCCCACCAGGCCTGAGTGACTGAGCTGCCAGCCCATCAGCCCTGAGTGACTGAACTGCCACCCCAAGAATCCACTCAGCCCACAATATCCATACTAACCCTCTGGAAACCAGTTCCTTTGACTCCCAACACCCATAAACCCACCCCCCCCCCCTCCTCCCCCCGCACCAGCCACCAATATTGGAATTGGTGGAGAGGTGGTATATTGCATTGGGGGACCAGCCCTCCCATGTGAACATGGGACCCAACGGGTCCCACTTAGTCTAGTAAGATTATAAAGGGTTTGGACACACTAGAGTCAGGAAACATGTTCCCGATGTTGGGGTAGTGCAGAACCAGGGGCCACAGTTTAAGAATAAGAGGTAAGCCATTTAGTACGGAGATGAGGAAACACTTTTTCTCACAGAGTTGTGAGTCTGTGGAATTCTTTGCTTCGGAGGGCGGTGGACGGCGGCTCCCAGGATACTTTCAAGAGAGAGCTACATAGGGCTCTTAAAGATAGCGGAGTCGGGGTATATGGGGAGAAGACAGGAACAGGCTACTGATTTTGGATGAACAGCCATGATCACATTCAATGCTGGTGCTGGCTCAAAGGGCAGTTTGGCCTACTCCTGCACCTATTGTCTATTGTTACCCTGTCAGGGAGACTTAAGTTATAAGGAAAGGTTGTTTTTTCTCTCCAATGGAAGGAGGATGAGGGGTTTGGTAAATCATGACGGGCATGACTTCTCCGTGGATTGTCACCTTGTCGTCGTGGAGAAGCTTGTGTGAACCTGAGATCCTGAGAGCGATGCCGTCTGGAGCTGTGCTCCTGGTAGGGCCACCCATGGCGGTAAGGTCGAGGGGGAGGTCTTTGACAAAGAACAATCCAACCAAGACCTCAACGGTGGAACAGGCGGAGGATGATGGCTGACCCTACTGGAGCATCACAACGGCTGGGAAGGCGGATGAAGGCTGCAGCAGAAAAGGGTGTCCGGTCATCTTGGACTCCATGCCACTGGATCCTGACCCAGATCTGTCAAGCACCGTGTGGTGGATGTCTGTGCACCAGTCTCCCCACGTTAAACAAAGTCACGCACAGGTGTCCTCCATATAGGGAATAGCACCCTGGAGACACCCATGGTCAGCCATGAACGAAAGGGGCCTAAGAAGAAGAAGACGGGCATAGATAAAGTGAAGGGACACCTTTTCCTAAGATAGACATAAAATGCAGGACAGGCAGCATCTCTGGAGACAAAGGACAAAGGACACATTTATTGTCACATACACCAATTGGTGTAGTGAAATTTGACTTGCTATTTGCAGCACACCAATAAAATTAAAACATAACATTAAAGAATTTAACATTGAACATAAAAACAACCCCCCACAATGGTTCCCACTGTGAGGGAAGGCAACAAAGTCCAGTCCTCTTCCTCTTGTTCACCCATGGTCGGGCCTATTGAGGCCTCCACAGGCGCCGTGACGGCGGCCCAATGTTTCAGGCCCTCTCGCCGGATGATGGAGCTCCGGTGTTGGAAGAACACTCTCAGCGGCCTGGAGTGTCTGGAACGGCCGCTTCCTACCCGAGACCGCGGCTCCCAAAGTACACAGGCGTGCTGGTCGGAGCTCCAACAGTGGCAAACTCGACGAGAGATCCCAGACTCCGCGGTGTTCATAGTCAGCGCCGCCCGCAGCTGGAAGCTCCGCGACCACAGCTCCGCGATGTTGGAGTAGGCGGTCTCAGCACTCCGGAGCTTACCACACGGCGACCCGGGTAAGGCATCGCCCGCTCCGCGATGGTGCTTCAGCGTTGTGCCGCTGCTGGAGCTGAAGTTCTGGCCGGGCCCGGCAGGAAACGCCGCTCCAGTCCCGTTGATATGCCGCAAGGAAGGGGCGAAGGTGCGGCTCGGAGGAAAGACGCATCTCCAACCAGGTAGGGACTGAGAAAAACGTATCCCCCTTCCCCCCCCCCACATAAAAAGAATAGACCTCCAAAACAAAACACACTAACACACTAAAAATTAAAAAAAGGTTGAAAGGCCAAACAGCTGCAGGCAGGGCAACCACACTCGACGGCACCATACTCGACGGAGAAGGAATGGGTGACGTTTCCTTACGGTAGAGGACTCTAAAACTCAAGTGCAAAGGTTGAAGATGAGAGGGAAAAACTTTGGTTACGTCTTATCCGATCAGCAGAAAAGCAAAGACAATACATGATTACAATCGAGCCATTCACAGTGTGCAGATACATGTCAACCTTCCACATCAGAGTGCATTGCAACTTTGTTGTCCAACATCTGCCGATCACACGCATAGTAAATGCCGAAATGCTTTATAAGGAAGAACAAATCAATGCATCAATACACATTTATTTCGATGACGTGTTGATATTTTGTAGAAACAAACTGGAAGCAAGTTCATTCCAGTATTGTCTGTACAGTAAGTTGGTGCAAGAGGAATAGAGGGATAAACTTAAAAGTATGTGTTGGAAGGAACTGGACCAAAGATAGACACAACAAGCTGGAGTAACTCAGCGGGACAGGCAGCATCTCTGGAGAGAAGGAATGGGTAACGGTTTGGCTTCAGACTGAAGAAGGGTCTCGGCCCGAAACGTCACCTATTCCTTTTCTCCAGTGATGCTGTCTGACCCGTTGTGTTTCTCCAGCTTGTTGTGTTAAACAAACATATTTCTGATTTCCTACGCAGAACTCTGGAACGATGAAGAAAATAGTCACAGGCCTTCACTTGAGGTCACGACAGATTGACCTGGAGACCAAACGTGAACTCCCTTTGCCAGCCAACTGTAATTATACATGCGCAACTGGAATCATGAGCCAGGTTATTTCAATATGGTGAAATGATATACAATTCCAGCACCTGGAACTGTATGCTAAAAAATTGTGAATGCTAAAAGCTAAAATTAAGTGAATGCTAAAATTTTCTTTTAGTTTTTAACTTAGTTTTCACTTAGTTTTTGACCACATTTTGACCACATTTTATGGAATTAGAAAATTATGTGATCTTTTCAATTTAAGTTATGTTTATTCCCAAGACCGAAGTAGCACGTTTCTTGTCAGGTATTTATTGCCATTATACACTGTCTCCGGATGCCTACGAGCCACCCCCAGTAAACCAACTGCCCGTCCTCGCTGCCATCGCCCCAGCCAACATCAGACGAGAAGCACCCATGCTGGCCTTCTCTCGAAAGGCGCAGACCAGTGAATCCCATCTCCTCCATCAGATCGCCACAGAGACACCACGACGAGTGCGCCTTTGCCACACAAGCCCAAGAGCTGCTCTGCCCGACACTGGACGACGCTTCTAAGGCCGCCTGGGTCAAGACGAGATGAAGAGACCAGTGGAAGTCAGCAGACCCATCTACATTGATGACCCCATGGACGTTCCTGGCCAGGACGTGCCCCGAAAGCAGTGGACAACCCTCAACCGCTTGAGGACAGGCATCGGATGCTATGGAATAGTGATGATGAGGTGGAGCCTCGTGGACAGCACCTCCTGCGAGTGTGGGGACCCAACACAGAGAGTGGAGCACATAGTCACCGGCCACCGAATGGTGAACAAGGTCTGATTGACCTGGACGATGACACGTTGGCCTGGCTCGCCTCAACGGAGCTGCAGGTCTAAAAGACATACAACAGAAGAAGAAGAAGATACACAGGGCATTTATTCTTGCTGCAATCCTCCATACATTGAATTGTTTGGCCAAGTTATCAAATAGTTCTGCATGCTGACGTCAGATATCATATTTTGCTTGGGCAGCTTACAACGGTATGAATATACCAGTCCAAAGAAGGGTCTCAACCCGAAACGTCACCCATTCCTTCTCTCCAGGGATGCTGCCTGTCCCGCTGAGTTATTCCAGCCTTTTGTGTCTCTCTTAGGTATGAACATTGACTTATCTAACTTCAAGTAACCCTAGCTTTCCCTCTCTCTCCATCCCTCCTCCATCCTAGTTCCCACAACCAGTCTGACTGTCCACCTGATTACATTTTATCTCTGTATGTCTCATTGTCACCTTCCCTCAGCTAACAATGATCTATTCTGCATTTTCCTTGAGCTTCTTCCCCTTTGATATCTCATTCTCACACCTCACCCTTCCATATCTCAGTGTGCCTCCCTCTCCCTGACACTCAGTCTGAAGAAGGGTCTCGACCAGAAATGACACCCATTCCTTCTACCCAGAGATGCTGCCTGTCCCGCTGAGTGGCTTCAGCATTTTATGTCTATCTTCGGAGTAAACCAGCATCTGCAGTTCCTTCCTCCAAGGAAGTCTCCAGTTTGGTTTCAACTAAATAATCTTCATTGCAATCATGTACCTATCAGCAGGAGAAAGACATTTAGATGCACCCCCTCCCCCTCCATCATGGTTGGTGTGAGTGATATTCCTTCCTACTCCATCAATACATGGAATTGTCCTGCTATACCTCTCGTTTCCCTTATCCCTCACCAGTCTGAAGAAGAGTCTCAACTCGAAACGTCACTCATTCCTTCTCTCCAGAGATGCTGCATGTCCCGCTGAGTTACTCCAGCTTTTTGTGCAGTTTATTTTCAGGAGCCATGTCTTGATTCATACTGGTGTCAGAGGTTATGGGGAGAAGGCAGGAGAAAGGGGTTAGGGGGGAGAAATAGGTCAACCATGATTGAATGGCAGAGTAAACTTATTGGGCCAAATGACCTAATTCCACTATCACTGTTGATCTTATGATTTTATGTCCAGACACCTTGATTTACCTTGTCATCTCCCTGCCTTTATCCAAAACTCCCTGCTGTCTGATGCTGCAGACTATACATCCAATTTTCTGAAATCATATTACATATAACTGTTTCACAATTTACAGCCTGTGGAGTAGTTCTTTCAACATGTTAAATGTGAAATATTTGTTTGTAATCCCACTTGACAACAATAGATGCAGGAAGGCATTGTCTTTTGACATTTT
Organism: Raja brachyura; assembly: GCA_963514005.1. The sequence continues at coordinate 25,168,695 of OY740788.1, forward strand.
GAATGAAGAAATGAGAAACAAAAATTATTCAAGTCAATCATCGATGCCTTACTAAATCTGCTGTGTAAAAAGGTGTACGTACTCTTTATCAAAAGGTACCGTTGACAGGGTTTTCATCTCCTGATGATTGCTCGATGTGAAAACTATTGTGTGAGTTGCACATCTTCAAAAACCCAAACAAATAACTACAAAATTATGTCGGAAGGAACTGCAGGCACTGGTTTAAACCAACATAGACACAAAAAGCTTGAGTAACTCAGCGGGTCAGACAGCATCTCTGGAGAAAAGAACTAGGTGACGTTTCGATTCGAAGAGACCATCTTCAGACTGCGAGTCAGGGGAAAAGGGCATCGAGAGATATAGACATAGATAAAGAGAGATATAGAACAAATGAATTAAAGATATGCAAAAAAGTAACAATGATTAAGTAAGCAGGCCATTGTTAGCTGTGGGCTCGGTGAAAACGAGTTACTGACAATGAGACTCAACAAGACGACTTTGAAACTAGTACAATTACTTGGGTGGGGAGGGATGGAGAGAGAGGGGATGCAAGGCTTACTTGAAGTTTGAGAAATCAGTATTCATACAGCATTCAGACAAGCATGTTTCAACAGCACAGCTGACTGTTCTAAACTTTCATTAGTGCCTGTAATTCAGAGCTAATCAGTCATTAGACATCATAAAATGATATACTCCACTAAAATGGAATGTGCTTGGCTGGATACCAACCAATATCAAACCAATGCTGATGGGATCACATTGACTGAAAAGCACTATATTCAATAATCTCAATGGTCAATGGTGAATGGTGCTTTGAAATAGGTTATCAAATATACCCAGTGATAAGATTCAACCCCGAAATAGTACAACCAAATGGTACAACCACATTTTATGCTTGAAAAGAAAATGTTTTTTTTAATAACATAACGGGGCAGCACGGTGGCGCAGCGGTAGAGCTAATGCCTTACAGTGCCAGAGACCCGGGTTCGATCCTAACTAAGGGTGCTGTCTGTATGGAATTTGTACGTTCTCCCCGTGACCTGCATGGGTTTTTTCTGAGATCTTCAGTTTCCTCGAACACTCCAAAGACGAACAGGTCTGTAGGTTAATTGGCTTGGTAAAATTGTAAAAAAACTGTCCCTTGTGGGTGTAGGATAGTGTTAGTCTGCGGGGATTGCTGGTTGGTGGGGGACTTGTTGGGTCGAAGGGCCTGTTCCATGCTGTATCTCTCAACTAAAACTATACTATAGTGCAGGGTAGAACTGTCAAAGACGAGATGGCATAGCTTTAAGGTCAGAGAGGGAATGTTTAAAGGAGATGCCCGAGGGAAGTCAAGAAATGCATCAACACTTTTGAATGTTAAAAGACCTGGTGGACCTGAGATATTTCTTCACTGCAATAATTGCAGAACAGGCCTCAGTGCTTGAAAATTCAGATTGCTTATGCCATCAGCATAGACATCTAGCAATCCAGTTTCAACATTTGATGCGTTGTGAAGTGCTTTGGCCCATTTGTCATTTTAATTTACCTCTGCAGGAAATTGAATTAATTTTCAATTGGACCAGTCTTGTTGCCAAGGCTACGGGCTTATTCCGTGCAGTCATTTTTCATGGCATTGCTATCATTACTGGCGCAGTGAAGAATGGCTACGCTGCTTACATCTTTCCCTGAGCATAGAATTGGCCAGGAAACATGGCTCAATGTGCAGTTCTGTGTTATTTTTCAATGTACTTGTGATAGGATGTCCTCTCAGCTAATAGGCGGAAGACAAGTCTGGTAACCTCTCGGATGCCAGGAGTCCTCCTGATCAAGGTCGGGCTTCCTACTGAGGTTCTCCAATGAGCTGAGCACTGTTCCCAAATGTAGGAATATGCACCTCAACTAGCTGCTTTGCCATTCAGTTAACCCTTCCACATCAGTGCCACCATTCAGCTCTAATCCTATACCCCTTGATTTTCTTAACATTAAAAACCTGCCCATCTATGCCTTTTACCTTCTCGAGACCTTGGTTTCCAAGAACCTGACAAGTTAAGAGGTCCAAAGATTCACTATCCTGTGGGGTATTTATAATAAATTCCTGGCCATGGCTCAACTGCAATCTAATGGAATGGAAGGTCATAATGTCATAAGTGATAGGAGCAGAATTAGGCCATTCGGCCCATCAAGTCTACTCCGCCATTCAATCAAGGTTGATCTATCTCTCCATCCTAACCCCGTTGTCCTGCCTTCTCCCCATAACCCCTGACACCCACAGAGGAAGAGCAGAGCCAAGGGCGAGGGAGCTGAGGGGAATGGTGAATATCCTCACTGCGGTTCATTTGGACCCCGCTGCATACCTTCCTTGCTGGTAAAACCTGTCAGTGAATCTACAGTTCATGCTCAAACCAGTTTTCTTTACATTGGCAATTGGATTTTGCAAATTAAGAGAGGCATGCTGGATGAAACAAGCATGCACTTTGACTGGGCCTCCTCCACTGACAGAGTGAGCCCCAACGCAAATTTGTGGAACAGCACCTCACATTTCGAATGGACAGCTTACGCCCCAGCGGTACGAACATTTGATTTCTTTAACTTCAGGTAACCCTTGCTTTCCCTCTCTCTCCATCCCTCCTCCATCCTCGGTCTCCGACCTATCCTCCTGATTAAACATTACTAATTGTATGCCTCGTTGTCACCTTCCCCATAGCTAACAATGAACCATTCTACATTTCCTTACCAGCATCTGCTTTGATCTGTCATTTTCCTACCTTGCCCTTCCATATCTCTAGACTCTGCCTCCCCCCCCCCCCCCCCACCCCCCGCTCCCCGACTCTCAGTCTGAAGAAGGGTCTTGACCTAAAACATCCATCGCATCCTCTCCAGAGTATGCTGCCTGTCCCGCAACTCTTCAACTGATGAGGAGGACTCTCTCTAACTTCTACAGGTGCACAGTAGAGAGCATGCTGACCGGTTGCACATGGCTTGGTTCGGCAACTTGAGCGCCCTGGAGAGGAAAATACTCCAGAAAGTAGTAAACACTGCCCAGACCATCATCGGCTCTGACCTCCCTTCCATCGAGGGGATCTATCGCAGTCGCTGCCTCAAAAAGGCTGGCAGTATCATCAAGGACCCACACCATCCTGGCCACACACTCATCTCCACGCTACCTTCAGGTAGAAGGCACAGGAGCCTGAAGACTGCAATGACCAGGTTCAGGAATAGCTACTTCCCCACAGCCATCAGGCTATTACACTTGGCTCGGAGAAACTCTGAACATTAATAGCCCATTATTTGCACTTTATCAGTTTATTTATTCATGTGTGTATATATTTATATAATGGTACATGGACACACTGATCTGTTCTGTATTCATGCCTACTATGTTCTGTTGTGCTGAAGCAAAGCAAGAATGTTATTGTCCTATCAGGGACACATGACAATAAACTCTCTTGAATCTAATGGTGAGCTACTTTATCATTTGTGTCTATCTTCCATGCACATTGACTGCTTGGTGGTAGGTGCCTCGATTTCTCTCCCTAGAATGCTGGTAAATATCTGTAATTCAAATTAAGAAGAAAGTAGTTTATTAAATGACAAACACCTATTATTTTTATTAGTGTAGCGTACTTCATGCATTTTCCTTAACGGGACAGACATAAACAGGAAATATCCACTCAAAATAATGTTGCAACGACATACAACAGTCAGCTGCATAGATCTCTCTGCTCTACAACACTCTTCAGCTCACTACCAATTACAGTTTCTGTCCTGATTTGTCTTACCAAATGCAACACCTTGCATTCATCTTCATCATGGTAGACACAAAGTGCTGGAGTAACTCAGCAGGTGAAGCAGCATCTTTGAAGTGAAGAAATGGGCGACGTTTCGGGTTGTTCATCTTCATTATCCTATCTTGGTGTCCATTAACAGTTCATACAATGAAATCCATCTTGTTTCATTAGGTCATGATGTCATAAGTAATAAGAGCAGAATTAGGCCATTCGGCCCATCAGGTCTACTCTGCCATTCAATCATGGTTGATCTATTTCTCCCTCCTAACCCTATTCTTCTGCCTTCTCCCCATAACCCCTGATACCTGTACTAATCAAGAATCTATCCATCACTGGTTTAGAAATATCCATTGACTTGGCCTCCGCAGGCTTCTGTGGCAAATAAAATTCCACAGATTCACCACCCTCTGACTAAAGAAATTCCTTCTCATCTACTTCCTAAAAGAACGTCCTTTAATTCTGAGGCTATGACCTCTAGTCCTAGACTCCCCAACTAGTGGAAACATCCTCTCCCCATCCACTCCACCCAGCCTTTCTTTATTTAGCCCCTGACTCTTTTTGAGGTCCATTCTAAAAGAGCTTCACCTAGCAGACATAAGTCTTATGAGGCATTTACAGCACAAAGCACATTGGTTTCTGCTGCAGTTCCATGATATTGATCGCTTGCTCAAGTTATTCATCACAGGAAACTCATGGGATTACAGCAAGAACATGCAAACTCCACACAGACAACACCCGAGGTCAGGATTGAGCCTGGGTCTGGTCCAATGAAGCAGCAGTTCTACTGGCTTTGCCATTCTGCTGCCCCATTGTGGAAATAATTTTCCAGTCCACATTTCACCATATCCAGGACATTTTTTTAAGATGTGTATGAAGGAACTGCAGATGCTGGTTTAAACGGAAGATAGATACAAAAAGCTGGAGTAACTCAGCGGGTCAGACATCATCTGTGGAGAAAAGGAATAGGTGACGTTTCGGGTCGAGACCCTTCTTCAGTTATTAGTTCACTTCAGTATTAGTTACAGTACCTGGATAAAAAGGTTGCATCTTACATGATTACCCCACAATAAATAAGGTTGCAAGGCCCATGGCTATTTTCTTCATAGAAACATAGAAACATAGAAAATAGGAGCAGGAGGAGGCCATTCGGCCCTTCGAGCCAGCACCGCCATTCATTGCGAACTTGGCTGATCGTCCCCAATCAATAAACCATTGCTGCCTTCTCCCCATATCCCTTGATTCCACTAGCCCCAGAGCTCTATCTAACTCTCTCTTAAATCCATCCAGTGATTTGGCCTCCACTGCCCTCTATGGCAGGGAACTCCACAAATTCACAACTCTCTGGGTGAAGACGTTTTTTTCTCACCTCAGTCTTAAATGGCCTCCCCTTTATTCTAAGACTGTGGCCCCTGGTTCTGGACTTGCCCAACATTGGGAACATTTTTCCTGCATCTAGCTTGTCCAGTCCTTTTATAATTTTATATGTTTCTATAAGATCCCTCCTCAACCCTCTAAACTCCAGTGAATACAAGCCTTGTATTCCAGAATTCTGCGCAGGACATCAGAAATATGTTTTAGTTTAACACAAAATGATGGAGTACCTCAGCAAGTCAGACAGTATCTCTGGAGAAAAGGAATATGCAACATTTGGGGTTGAGACTCTTCTTCAGATGTTCATGTTGCCAACATGCAACAAATATCTGAGCTGCACAGTCCCTACTCCTCACTTTGTTTATGGCACTTCCCCTCATGTACTTCTTACAGTTGGCCAGCTAACATTACGCAGCCACTTTACAATAGTCCTGGAGCTCCACACATCTGCGTGCGATTATCTGGAGTTAACTCGGTCTCATGCAGTGGACATCCCCTGAGGCTGGACTCCCGGATTCCACAAGTGGCTCCATCTCTGATCTGCAAAATTGCAATTACCTGCTAACAATTTTAGCTCCATTAAGAAAGCATCAAAGGATTCTCCCCGCTCTTTGTTATGCTGCAAAAAAACAATAACTGTCAACTTTGTTCATTTTAAGGAGGGCCACAATGTGCTTGGACTACACGAGCTTCACGCGTTAAAAATGATCTGATTTATGGAAATCTAACCATGCAAACTCACCTACCCTGACAGTATGTGCCTGGGAGGTACAGTGAAAAGCCTTTTGTTGCCTGCTATCCAGCAAGTGAAAATTCTATACATGATTGCAATCAAGCAGTAAACAGTGCATAGGTACAGGGTAAAGGGAATAACGTTTCGTGCAAGATAAAATCCAGTAAAGTACGATTAAATACAGTCCCAGGGCCTCCAATGAGGTCGATGGTAGCCCAGGGCCACTCACTAGTTGGTAGTAGGATGGTTCAGTTGGCTGATAACAGCTGGTGTCAGGGGTTATGGGGAGAAGGCAGGAGAATGGGGTTTGGAGGGAGAGATGGATCAGCCATGGTGGAGTAGACTTGATGGGCCGAATGGCCTAATTCTAATCCTATTCCTTTAGGCCTTATAAGAAATTGTCCCTGAATCTGGAGGTGTGGTTTTTCAAACTTCTGAACCTCTAGCCTGATGGGAAAGGGGGAGAAGAGAGGCTTAGACATGTACTTGATTATGCTGTTGGCCTTGCCAAGGCACCGTGAACTGTAGATGGAGTCAATGGAAGAAAGGTTGGTTTGAGTGATGGTCTGGGCAACACTCTGCAATTTCTCTGCAATTTCTTGCGGTCTTGGATGGAGCTGTTCCCAAACCATGCTGTGATGCATCCCGATAAAATACTTTCTCCGGCGCATTTATGAAAGTTGGTGAGAATTGTTGAAAACATGCCAAACTTCCGAAACTTACTACGGAATTTGAGGCGTTGGTGTGCTTTCTTCGCTATTGCTTCGATATGGCTGGTCCGAGACAAAGTTGCTGGTGATATTTACGTATTTCTTCGGAACTTGAAGCTTTCAAACATCTCTGCAGTATATCATGGACAAGATGCTCTGCAGCATGGCGGCACGTTGGCAAAGTGGTAGAGTTGCTGCAATACTGCGCCGGAGAACTAGACTTGATCGCAACTACAAGAGCTGTCTGTATGGAGTTTGTACGTTCGCCCCATGACTGTGTGGGTTTTCTCGGAGATCTTCGGTTTCCTCCCACACCGCTGGACCTGGCTTGAAGGTACCAACTTGGAGTAAGGCAAATGGCAACATTATTAGACAGGAAATCGTGAGGGTACTCTGGGAGCAATTGTTATTGAGTAAGTATTTTCTGCCCATATTACGGGTGACAAGATCTATTAGCTATTTAAATTCTATTGTTCTCCTGTCATTTGCACATTTTTATTCTGCATTCTAACTCATTAACATAAGAGCGCTTTGTAATCACTCCTGCAGTGAGGTTGTGTGACACTCTCTTGAGTGAACAGGTTCTTACATAATTAAACTTGCAGTTAGGTGTTACTCAGCAGTCTTTCCTACCTTATGTTTGGCACTTTATTGAATTGGAGTCACCATAAGTGCAACTGAACAGTGTGATAAACAAATCAGATCTATGTTGGGTCTTTGTAAATCATTGCCTCTTCGACAGACGTCTCCGAGATCTTCGGTTTCCTCCCACACTCCAAAGACATGCTGGTTTGTCGGTTAATTGGCTTGGTGAATGTAAAGGTTGTCCCTAGCGGGTGTAGAGTAGTGTTAATGTGCGGGGATCGCTGGTCAGCGCGGACCCGGCGGGCCGAAGAGCCTGTTTCTGCGCTGCATCTCTAAACTAAACTAAATGTCTGATCCTTGTCTCAGCAGACCAATGGGAAAGATCCTGAGCCTCTAAAAACAACACTTAGAGTGGTAAAGTCATGCAGTGATACAGCGTGGAAACATGCCCTCCGGCCCAACTTGTCCACACCGGCCAACAATGTCCCAGCTACACTAGTCCCACCTGCCTGCGCTTGGTCCATATCCCTCCAACCCTGTCCTATCCATGTACCTGTCTAACTGTTTCTTAAACATTGATATAGTCCCAGCCTCAACTATTTGTTCCATACACCCACCACCCTTTGTGTGAAAAAGTTACCCCTCAGATTCCTATTAAATCTTTTCCCCTTCCCCCTGAACCTATGTCCTCTGATCCTCGATTCCTCTACTCTGGGCAAGAGATTCTACCCAATCTATTCCTCTCATGATTTTACACACCTCTATAAGATCACCTTTCATCTTCCTGCGTTCCAAGGAATAGAGAGCCAGCCTACTCAACCTCTTCCAATAGCTCGGCCCCTCTAGTCCTGGCAACATCCTCGTAAATCTTCTCTGAACCCTTTCAAGTTTAACAACATCTTTCCTATAACATGGTGCCCAGAACTGAACACAACACTCTAAATGCGGTCTCACCAACGTCTTACACAAGTGCAACTACAACTTGAAACGGCCTGATTCATCTTCTCCTTGAAGAGAAGCATGAGTGCATTTCCAGGGAGCAGTTTTGAAAGAATGACTCACAAATCTGTCCCAATTCTCCGTGGAGTGTAAGATGCTTTTGAACAAAGCTTGGGCTGGGTCAGGTTGCGCCCAGCCACTACTGGTGATTTCTGCCCACCTGGACTTTTTACAAATGCATTGGGGTGGACAAGACCTGGCACGGGGACTGCCGTGAGGTGGGGGGGGGAGAACAATAGAGGACCTGGAGATAGACACAAGATAGATACAGCGATAAGGAAGTGTCAGGTGTGAAAACAAAACATCCTAGCTAACAATGTTCTATTCTACATTTTCCTTGATCTCCAACCCCTTTGATGTCTAACTTTCATGCCTAACACTTCTTTATCACTGTATCTACCTCGCCCCTGACTGTCAGTCTGAAGAAGTGTTTTGACCCGAAATGTCACCCATCCCTTCTATCCAGAGATGCTGCCTGTCCCACTGTTACTCCAGCATTTCGTGTCTATCTTCGGTTTAAACCAGCATCTGTAGTTCCTTCCTACACAGAGGAGGACCCGGCGTGGGAGGACCACCATGAGGAGGGGGGTGGGTGGAAAACAAAGGATGAACCGGCAGGGGATACTTTCTAACTCTGTCCGTGCCCTGACTCTTTGTTTAAGAAAGATCTGCAGATGCTGAATGGGATAGATACAAACAGGTATGGTCACTGAAAACTGAGCATCTGTGAGTCAATAACGTGGACTGTTGGCAGTAGTTTTAGTTTAGTTTAGAGATACAGTGCAGAAGCAGGCCCTTTGGCCCACTAAGTCTGTGCCGTCCAGCGATCCCCGAACATCAACATTGTCCAACACACACTAAAGACAATTTACATTTACAGCAAGCCAATCAACCTACAAACCTGTACGTCTTTGGAGTGTGGGAGGAAGCTGAAGATCTGGAAGAAATCTGGAGAATGTACAAACTCAGAACAGACAGCACTCATGGTCGGGAATCACAATCTATAACTCCATGCTACGACTCATCCATTGTTCTATCTCTATTGTCAAGCTAGGGGATCAGTCTATCAGTCTGCTTCTTTGCTCCAGTAGGACATGCAAGGACATGCACCAATGCATCAGGCATCAACACGGAAAGCAGCATCGCAGAACTATACTTGGGTCAGTTAGTAAACACGGCTTGCAGTAAGTAGAGTGTAGGAGCGTAATGGAAAGGCTACGTGGAGTTGGTGTTCGAAGTAATGGTGCATGCGCACCAAGAGGCAGCCAAAGCTGATCTGTCAAGTGGGACTTTGGTACATTGTTTATATTCTCAGATGACGAGGTTACTCAGAAACTTGCTTAATAGTAAATCGAGGTGTTGTACAGAGACGATTTACAATTAACAACGAGGTCTTATTCTGTTTGTCAGCTTTCTAAGTTCCATGGAACTGAGAAAGCTGACAAACAGAATGAGATGATTATCCACGTCTAAATTCATTAACAGTAGATCCAAATTTCTGTTACAATGATGGGTGCACACATAATCAATGAAATTGCTGTTAGGCTTTGTCTGTGTGGTTGCCCGTCACCACCTTTACACAATCCGCATCCATATTTACTGATTTACTGATTGGTGTGGAGAAAATAACCTGCTCCTGAACACCTTAAAGACCAAGGAGATAATAATAGACTTCAGGAAGAACAAAACGGAAATGGTACCACTAATCATCAGAGGGGACTGTGTGGAGAGGGTGGTGGATTTCCGCTTCCTGGGAATCCATATTGAGGAGGACCTGACGTGGAGCGTGAACACCTCTACACTGCTGAAAAAGGTCCAGCAGAGACTGCTGCTGTCCTTTTATCGGTGCTCCATTGAGAGCATCCTAACATACTGTGTATGCGTGTGGTACACCAGCTGCACAGCGGCTCAGAGGAAAGCGCTCCAGAGGGCCATTGACAACACCCAGAGGATTGTCGACTGCCCTCTCCTTACCTTGGAGGACTTACACAGTTCCCGCTGCATCAAAAAATATTATAAATATTATAAAGGACATTTCCCACCCCGGACACTCCCTGTTAGAACTGTTGCCGTCAGGCAGACGGTACAGATCTACAACGACAAGGACAAACAGACTTAAAAACAGTTTTTACCCCACTACTATAAAGGCACTAAATGTAGCCGCCAAGGAACGCGGGGACTAAGGGACTGTGGTTGGTACACTGTGAAATCGACAGAAGGATGTAGGGTTGGGTGTTTATGCGTGCTGTTTGTATATTTCATATTTATTTTAGTTGTTTATCATCTTTTTTTAATATTTTACCTTGCATGTATCGTGAGCTTTTATGGTTTGAATGTTGCACTGACTGGCTGACATTTTTAAATTTCGGTGTACAAGGTTCATGTTACAATGACAATAAAGAAACTATTCTATTCTATTCTATTAGTCCTCACTATTGTTTAATCCACAACATAGACCAAAGCAGACATGGGACATTGTCGATAGACCTATTCCTTGGAGCGCAGGAGGATGAGGGGTGATCTTATAGAGGTGTATAAGATCTTGAGAGGAATAGATTGGGTATATGCACAGAGTCTCTTATCCAGAGTAGGGGAATCAAGGACCAGAGGACATAGGTTTAAGGTGAAGGGGAAAAGATTTAATAGGAATCTGAGGGGTAACTTTTTCACACAAAGGGTGGTGGGTGCATGGAACAAGCTGCCAGAGGAGGAACTTGAGGCTGAGACTATCCCAATATTTAAGAAACACTTGGACAGGTACATGGATAAGGCAGGTTTTAGAGGGATATGGATCAAATGCTGACAGGTAGGACTAGTGTAGCTGGGACATGTTGGCCGGTATGGGCAAGTTGGGCTGAAGGGCCTGTTCCCACACTATATCACTATGACTCTCTGTATGACACCATAACTGGTGCACTAAATTGCTGAGAATTGTATTCTGCACTCTGTTTCTTCCCCTTTGCTTTACCTAGTGTACGTGAGTCTGGCTTGATTGTGTTTATTAGCTGATTAGCATGCACGTTAAATCTTTTAACTGTGCACATGGCAAAAATAAACCTAAACGGAATGAAGAGATCTCACACCAGGCAGCAAAGATAAAAGATCTACATTCCTCTCTTATCAAGTCATGGTTCCATGTTTTAGTTTTAGCTTATGAGATACAGCGCGGAAACAGGCCCTTCGGCCCACCTAGTCCGCACCGACCAGCGTTCCCCGCACATTGACACTTTCTTACTAGGGGCGAATTTACACTCATACCAAGCTAATTTACCTACATACCTGTACACCTTTGGAGTGTGGGAGGAACACTTCTGAGTGTTTCCCAATCAGAAACCTTGGATGAACTTTTAGATCCGCACTCTTCTGAAGACCAGACACCGGGCATTCATGTCTGATGATAGAGTGGTCTACAAGAAGTCCAGATACGACCTTGGTAAGGCCATCAAAAAGGCCAAAAGGGATTTCTGCTCCAAACTGGAGGATGAGACAGATGTTCGGCTGTTGTAGCGGGGCCTGAATGCAATCACCTCCTACAAGGCGAAATCAGGAGGCAGCTCGAATGTCGGCGAAACATCACTCCCTGATGAGCTCAATGCGTTTTACGCACACTTTGATAGGGAGAACACCGATGTGCCCTCCCGAGCCCCCATTCACTGTGATGGTATTTCAGTCTTAGTCACAGAGGCCAACGTCAGGAAATCCTTCAGAGGGGTGAACCCTCGAAAAGCGCCTGGACCTGATGGTATACCTGGTCATGTTCTAAAAACCTGTGCGGACCAACTGGCTGGAGTTTTTACGGACATTTTCAACCTCTTACTTCTGAGGTCTGAGGTTCCCACCTGCTTCAAAGGGGATCAATCATACCAGTGCCCAAGAAGAGCAAGGTGACGTGCCTCAATGACTATTGACCTGTGGCACTAACGCCTGTGGTGATGAAATGCTTTGAGAGGTTCATCATGCGCAAATCAACTCCTACCTCGACAAAAACCTGGACCCACTGCAGTTCGCTTACCGCCACAACAGATCAACGGTAGATGTGATCTCGCTGGTCCTCCACTCCACTCTGGACCACTTGGACAACAAAAACTCATATGTCAGGCTGTTATTCATCGATTACAGCTCAGTATTTAATACAATCATCCCCTCCAAGCTGGTTACCGAACTCGCAGAACTGGGTATCTGTGCATCCCTCTGCAATTGGATCCTCAACTTCCTCATTCTCAGACCACAGTCTGTTCGTATTGGTGGAAATGTGTCAGACTCGATAACAATCAGCACGGGAGCACCTCAAGGCTGCATGCTCAGCCCCCTGCTGTACTCACTCTATACTCATGACTGCGTAGCCAGTCATAGTGCAAACTCCATCATCAAGTTCGCTGATGACACCACTGTTGTGGGACATATCACTGATGGGGATGAGTCAGAGTATAGAAGAGAGATTGAGCAACTGTCCATATGGTGCCAGCACAATAACCTGGCCCTCAACACCAGCATAACCAAGGAACTGATTGTGGACTTTGGAAGGAGTAGGATGGGGACCCACAGTCCCATTTATATCAATGGGTCAATGGTTGAAAGGGTCAAGAGCTTTAAATTCCTGGGCATGCACATCTCTGAAGATCTTTCCTGGTCCGAGAACACTGATGCTACTATTAAGAAAGCATATCAGCGCCTCTACTTCCTGAGAAGATTACGGAGAGTCGGTTTGTCAAGGAGGACTCTCTCTAACTTCTACAGGTGCACAGTAGAGAGCATGCTGACCAGTTGCATCATGGCTTGGTTCGGCAACTTGAGCGCCCTGGAGCGGAAAAGACTACAAAGAGTAGTAAACACTGCCCAGTCCATCATCGGCTCTGACCTCCCTTCCATTGAGGGGATCTATCGCAGTCGCTGCTCAAAAAGAACCCACACCATCCTGGCCACACACTCATCTCCCTGCTACCTTCAGGTAGAAGGTACAGGAGCCTGCAGACTGCAACAAACAGGTTCAGGAATAGCTACTTCCCCACAGCCATCAGGCTATTAAACTTGGCTCGGACAAAACTATGAACATTAATAACCCATTATCTGTTATTTGCACTTCATCAGTTTATTTATTCATGTGTGTATATATTTATATAATAGTATATGGACACTCTGATCTGTTTGGAACTCAATGCCTACTATGTTCTGTTGTGTTGAAGCAAAGCAAGAATTTCATTGTCCTATCAGGGACACATGACAATAAACTCACTTGAACTTGAACTTGAAACAAAGATCTCAGAGAAACCCATGCGGTCACTGGGAGAACGTAAAACTACATACAGACAGTACCAGTAGTCAGGGTCCAACCTGGATATTTGGCGCTGTGAGCACTGTAATGCAGCAATGAAATGAAAATGAGATGAGTTGTTTGGCCCGCCCTGTGCTTGAAACTGAAATGGCATTGGAAATGACAAAGAAATGAAAATGAGCTGAGTTGTTTGGCCCACCCTGTGCTTGAAACTGAAAGGGCAATGGAAATGAAAATGAAATGAAAATGAGATTAGTTGTTTGGCCCACGCTGTGCTTGAAACTGTAATGGCAATGGAAATTAAAATGAAATAAAAATCAGATGAGTTGTTTGGCCTGCCCTGTGCTTGAAACTGCAATGGCAGTCAAAATTAAATGAAAATGGCAATGGAAATGAAATGAAATGCAAATGAGATGAGTTGTTTGGCCTGCCCTGTGATTGAAACTGAAATGGCAATAGAAATGAAATGAAATGCAAATGAGATGAGTTGTTTGGCCTGCCCTGTGCTTGAAACTGAAATGTCAATCAAAATGAAATGAAATGCAAATGAGGTGAGTTGTTTGGCCTGCCCTGTCCTTGAAACTGAAATGGCAATGGAAAGGAAATGAAATGAAAATGAGATGAGTTGTTTGTCCTGCCCTGTGCTTGAAAGAAATGGCAATGTAAATGAAAATGAAATGAAAATCAGATGACTTGTTTGGCCTGCCCTGTGCTTGAAACTGCAATGGCACTGGAAATTAAATGAAAATGAGATGAGTTGTTTGGCCTACCGTGTGCCCTTAAACTGAAATGGCAATGGAAATTAAATTAAATAAGTTGTTTGGCCTGTCTGAAACCACTCATTTCGGCCCACAAGGCCACTAGTAGACGAGAAACCAGTCCACTTATTCCCAAAATGCCCATATTAGCCCAGAAGGAGCATTTTGGCCCAAAGGACCATTTCCAGGCCAGAAAAAGTCCAGATAAAGTGCCTTTCACTGAGATTTCACTCAGATTGGGTTTTTTTAAACTGTCCCTTCAGCCCATCAGGCCTGTACTAGCCCAGGAGGAGTCCCTTCGGCTCAACTAAGTATTCCCCCTAAGTATTAAACCTCACCCCAATATTTTTCTCCCTCCGTTCATTTGCTCCCTGTGAGATCCAGGTCAGGATAGACTTTCCTCCTTCATTGCTGTGATCTGCAGAAATAGATGAAAAATGTCTAAAATTGATTCTCCACCCCCTTTCTCACAGTCTCTCACCTGTTTTGGGCAGAATTTCTGGTAGTTTCTGAGCTGCCAGCTCACCAGGCCAGAGTGACTGAGATGCCAGCCCACCAGGCCTGAGTGACTGAGCTGACAGACCACCAGGCCTGAGTGACTGAGCTGCCAGCCCACCAGGCCTGAGTAACTGAGCTGCCAGCCCAAGAATTCATTTGGCCCACAATGTCCAAACTAGCCCAACACAGTATGGGTCCCACTTAGTCTACTATATATATCTATATTACTAAAAGTAAGATCTTGACCGCATTTGACTCACTGCGCTGTGATTTCCGAGAGGACGCCGCCACCTACGGCCGTCATTATTGGCCACCTCGCTCAGAGCCTCCCTCTGCCAGACTGGACCGGAGGATTTTTCCCGTCGATGAAAAATCAGAGCGATATTAATGTTTTTTTTTTAAATCACCATTCTCTCTGCTGCCCCCGCTGGCGGCAGGGGGAGGGACTATAAAACCCAGAAGTGTCATGCCTTACTCAGTCCCTGCTAGACGGAGGAAGCGAGAGGGTCACGGCTCTCTGAGCTGCGAATAACACTGAACGCATGTCTACTCCACGGTGAGTCCCCTCAATGCAGCTGTAAAGTGGCTGCTGCCAAATTATTTGCCTTGCCTTGGTTTTTAAGAAGTTTTTGTTCGCAAAATGGATTGGTTGTAAAGTGGCTGCTGCCAAATTGTTTGCCTTGCCGTGGTTTTAAAAAAGTTTGTGTTCACAAAATGGATTGGTTGTAAAGTGGCTGCTGCCAAATTGTTTGCATTGCCCTTTAAAAAGTTTGTGTTCACAAAATGGATTGGTTGTAAAGTGGCTGCTGCCAAATTGTTTACCTTGCCTTTCAAAACGTTTGTTCACAAAATGGATTGGTTGTAAAGTGGCTGCTGCCAAATTGTTTGCCTTGGCTTGGTTTTTAAAATCGTTGCAACTGTTTTCAGATGGCTAAAGCGTGAATAAACATTTTATTAGATTAGGACTGTGTTTAACTCCGCCTCAAAAAAATGTTTTGCACAAATTCTTCAGTGAGTCCAGAAGATTGAGAATTACAACAAATTACAACTGGTCAATCTCTCTATATTAAAATTGTCTCTTTTTTTATCAACAGCAAATAGCCATCATGAGGCAGTGAGCAGCAGAACACAACAAGAGACACAACAAGAAAGAACTTAATACTCCTCATCTTTAACATATAATTTGTTCTTATATTTTAAGAGTAATTCACAATTTAAACCTTAATAAATCCCTTTTCCACGTTTCATGCCTGCGTGTTCTTCAACGGGAACCTAATAGGCAGGAATGGCTGCTCTGCGGGAGAGCCGCTAAGTATGCATGGGGGTGGTTGTGGGGAGATGGACTGAATGCGTGGGGGGGAGGGGAATGGCAAGGAGCAAAGTGGGGGAGGATGAAAGGAGGAGGGGTGACAGAATTAACTGCCACCACACCAGCCGTTAGTGACTGCACTGCCCGCCTGCCAGCCCACCAGCCCTGAGTAAGTGAACTGCCAGCCCACTAGCTGTAAGTGACTGAACTGTCAGCCCAGCAGCCGTGAGTGACGGCACTGCCAGCCCACCAGCCATGAGTAAGTGAACTGACATTTCACCAGCTGTAAGTGACTGAACTGCCAGCCCAGCAGCCTTGAGTGACTGAACTGCCAGTTCACCAGCTGTAAGTGACTGAACTGCCAGCCCACCAGCCATGAGTAAGTGAACTGCCAGCCATCCAGCCATAACTCACTGAACTGCCAGCCCAATAATCCATTCAGTCCACCCTCTCCCCCTTCTCTCTCTCTCACAGTCTGTCACCTGTTTTGGGCATAATTTCTGGCAGTTTCTCAGCTGCCAGCCTGCCAGGTCTTAGTGACTGTACTGCCAGGCCTCAGTGACTGGGCTGCCAGCCCAATAATCCATTCGGCCCACAATGTCCATACTAGCTATGGTTTGGAAATGCTAAAGATGTGTTGCCTTTGGTTTGGAAATGCTAAACCTGTGTTGCCTTTTGTTTGGAAATGCTAAAGCTGTGTTGCCTTTGGTTTGGAAATTCTAAAGCTGTGTTGCCTTTGGTTTGGAAATGCTAAAGGGCCTGTCCTACCAGCAACCGACTCCATGCGATGAGCACAATCAAACTAGAAGCGGGGGCCGCGCGGCGGTCGGGTGATCCCCTGTACAGGGCCGTTCCCACCAGCATGCGCCTGCATGCGGCAAGCGTGACCAAACTGGCAGCGAGGGCCGCGTGGAGGTCGGGTGAGTGGCGCAACGCGGCGCAAAGTGAGACGAACTTGGAGCAAAGTCTTCAGGTAAGTTCACCAGGACAGAGAGGGGACAACAGAGAGGGGTACAGAGGCACACACACAGAGGGCCACGGAGCCACACACATAGAGGGTCACGGAGGCACCTACAGATAGGTTCACAGAGGCACGACGTCGAGACGGTGTGTAATGCGTCGAGGCGACTGCGAGCCGACAAGCCGTTGCCGCGCGGAATTTTCGAAGCCCCGCGTGATGTCGGGATGAAATCCGCACAATTGCACACGGCACCACTGATTGAAGTGGGACCGGCCCCGCAACGCCGGACGGCTGAAGCGACCACGTTAGGTCGCGCTCATCACATGGAGTTGCATGCTTGTAGGACAGGCCCTTAAAGCTGTATTGCCTTTGGTTTGGAAATGCTAAAGCTGTGTGCCTAATTAAAGTTACCTTGCCCAATTAAAGGTGCCTTGCCCAATTAAAGGTGCCTTGCTTAATTAAAGGTGCCTTGCCCAATTAAAGGTGCCTTGCCTAATTAAAGTTGCCTTGCCTAATTAAAGTTGCCTTGCCTAATTAAATTTACCTTGTCTTCTATATTATTAAAAGTCCAATCTTGACCACTTCCTGTTTGCTATATATATAAATATATGTGTGTGTGTGTGTGTATATGCATATATATATGTAAATACATCCAAATGTATGTGTATGTGTATGTGTGTGTATATATAGTCTTTAATAGTCTGATGGTTGCTGGAAACAAGCTGCTGGACCTGACGTTACAGTTTTCAGGCTCCTGCAGCTTTTTCCAGATGGCAGGGATGAAATGAGAGCGTAGCAAGGGTGGTGAGGGTCCCAGATGATTCTGGCTTCCTCTTTGAGGCAGCAACTCCTGTAGATCCCTTTAATGGTGGGGAGGTCAGAATCCGTGATGGACTGGGCAGTGTTTAAAAGCCCTGTCCCACAGTACGAATTCATTCCAAGAGCTCTCCCAAGTTTAAAAAAAATCAAACTCGTGGTAAGCACGGAGAATGAACGTAGTGGGTAGGTCGGAGCTTGGGGATGTCTCTTAGCGCTAACGGCAGGTTCTCGGGAAGACTCGCTAATGGCAGGTAAGCACGGGAAGACTCGTGAAGATTTTTCAACATGATGAAAAATGTTCACAAGAGCCCCAATTACCGACGAGTGGCCATTACCGTAAATCTCCGAGTTCGAATCAGGGCAAACTCGGGAGAGCTCTTGGAATGAACTCATACCGTAGGACAGGGCTTTAACACTCTCTGCAGTCTTCTTCATTCCTTGGTGTTTGAATTGCTGAACCGGGCCGTGAACTGGGCCGTGATGCAACCAATCAGTGTGTTCTCAACACCTATAGAAGTTCAAGGGAGTATTCGTCAACATACTGAATCTCCTTAATCTTGTCAGAAAGTGGAGGTGTTGATGGGCTTTCTTTATGATTGCATCAATGTGCTGGGTCCAGGATGGACCTACATAGATGTCCACACAGTGAGTGCTTGTTTGGGAATGGGGTGCTTATTAAGCGGGCTGCTATATCCTGTACCATGTCAAGCTTTGTCAGGCAAATGGAAGGTATTCCATCATTCTGTGCAATGATTAAGTTACAAGACTAGCAACCAACAGTTTGGACTGTTAATCAACAAACTCAAATTCAACTCCGGACCATGACAGCCAAGGAATTTAAATTCCATTACTGGAATAATCACTGGAATTTGAGGAAAGAAAACTTGTTTCTGTTTATGATGACCAATGTTGTTTCACCAACGTTCTTCACTAAAGTAAATCTACCATCATTACCCAGTGTGACCTATGCGTGACCCCACACCCACCAAGGTCATTGATTCTTATACATCTATTCAGTTCTGTGGCAATTGGGGTTAGACAATAAATGCCAGAGCTGAATGAATGAATGAATAAGTTTATTGGCCAAGTATGTACACATACAAGGAGTTTCCCTTGGTGCTCCACTCGCAAGTAACATCACGACATACGTGATGACATCACGACAACCATTAAGAAAAAAACATAAAACATTAAAACATCAGGTATAAAACATTATAGTCTGTTTGCAACATCTGCATCTTGTCAGCAAGAAGAAATAAGAAAAACACTTAATACAAAAAGCTGGAGTAACTCAGCGGGTTAGACAGCATCTCTGGAGAGAAGGAATAGATGACTTTTCAGGTTGAGACCCTTCTTCAGACACTACCTGCCCATTATACATCTTGGGTTGTACACTTTAGATATACATCGTGGATACAGGCCCTTTGGCCCACCGAGTCTGTGCCGACAGGCAATCGCACCGAACACTGGCACTACGCTACACACTCGGGACAATTTACAATCTTACAGAAGACAATTAACGTGCAAACCTATACATCTTTAGAATTTGGGAGGAAACTGGAGCAGGAAACCCACGTGGTAACAAGGAGACATACAAACTCCATGCAGACAGCTCCTGTTGTCAGGATCAAACCCGGGTCTCTGACGCTGTTGGGCAGCAACTCTACCGCTGCGCCACTGTGTCGCACAATCAGTTGATTCACCTAAAAGGCATGGGTGACCTAACCAAACTAAACTAAACTAGACTCCATACTCTTAAGCCCCTGTCCCACTTAGGAGACCTAAACAGCAACTTCTGGTGGCCTTGCCCGCCACCCAAGTTTTCCATTAGGTCACCAGAGGTTTTGGTCACTCTCCCTAATGGTCGAAAGTGGTTTCCGTGTGATCGAGGCTTCATCTAGGTTGCTGCTATTTTTCCATCATGATTAAAACTGCCTCGCCTAAAAATAGGTTGCCGTTTTAAAAATCGATAATGTTTTAGTCGCAGGTCTAGTCGAAGCCGGTTTTCTTCATAGTAGAGAAACGTTTTCAACACATGCGTGGGAGGTGGTAGGTGGTTGCAGGTCACCTCGACCTTGATTTTTTTTTTGGGTGGCGGGGCAAGGTCACCAGAGGTTGCTGTTTAGGTCTCCTAAGTGGGACAGGGGCTGTAAATCCCTACGTCTACCTCAACATTTCTTATTTTAACTATATCGCGTATTGTCTTTCCGCTGACTGGATCGCACGCAACAAAAGCTTTTCACTGTACCTCGGTACACGTAACACTAAACAAAACTAATCTGAACTGAATTCATTGAGTTCCTCCAGTGCATAGTTTGTTGTTCAGGGTGCCAGCATCCTCACCCTCTAATGCCTTCGGCCACTAATGTTATAATGAGCAGCAAACTAGGGGATGTGGCAGAGGTGGGCGGCAGCTGCCCAGAACGACTTAACGTGACCTTCATCTTTACAGTGAGAGCAGCTCAGGGGAGAGCAGAGCTGAAGATCTTTCCACAGAATACCATGAATCCCATTAATACAGGCTCTGACAATCTGAGACTTCGCCACCATTGCTTCTTGGAGAAGATAAAGTCACGTGTGGCTGAGAACTCTGTGGATAAAGTCTTCACACTTGTGCTCTCCAGCACCTGCAATGATGAACAGATGAGTAGACCCAAGCACAGAGAGGACACAACAGTAAATTAAACTAAAACAGGCTTTCCCTAGAATCCTGATGAACAAGAGTACACAGCTCAGCATGAACTAATCCAAGATCACGCAAAGACAGAGACCAACATCAGCACTTAAATAAGGGACCCAATAGATAACACCTTAATCTTTAGGGCGGTCACGGTGGTGCAGTGGTAGAGTTGCTGCCTTACAGTGAATGCAGCGTCAGAGACCCGGGTTCGATCCCAACTACGGGTGCTGTCTGTACGGAGTTTGTACATTCTCCCCTGCAAGGGTTTTCTACGAGATCTTCGGTTTCCTCCCACATTCCAAAGACGTACAGGTTTGTAGATTAATAGGCTTGGTAAATGTTTAAAAAAATTGTCCCTGGTGGGTGTAGGATAGTGTTAGTGTGCGGGGATCGCTAGTCGGCGCGGACCCGGTGGGCCGAAGGGCCTGTTTCCGTGCTGTATCTCTAAACTAAACTAAAACTAAACTATAATTGAACACAAGACAACACAGTCCATGCCGCAGACAGACACAAAACGCTGGAGTAACTCAGCGGGACAGGCAGCATCGCTGGAGAGAAGGAATGGGTGGCGTTTTGGGTCGAGAAACTGAAAGGTCTCGACCCGAAACGTCACCCTTTCCTTCTCTCCAGAGATGCTGCCTGTCCTGCTCAGTTACTCCAGCGTTTTGTGTCTATCTTTGGTGTAAAGCAGCATCTACAGTTTCCTCCTACACAGTCTATGCCACCCTCAGAGGTCACCATGACAGTGCCTCCTGCCCTCAGAGTGCCCACCCTGTCTGAGTTGCCTGTCGTGCCGATCCCAACATTTTCAGTCAAGCAGTGCTGTTGTCCATTGTGACACAGGGCGGCACGGTGGCGCAGCAGTAGAGTTGCTGCCTTACAGCGTTTGCAGCATCAGAGACCCCAGGTTCGATCCCGACTACGGATGCTGTCTGTACGGAGTTTGTACATTCTCCCCGCGACCTGCGCGGGTGTCCTCCGCGATCTCCGGTTTCCTCCCACACTCCAAAGACATACAGGTATGTAGGTTAATTGGCTTGGTATTAGTGTAAATTATAAATTGTCCCCAGTGTGTGTGTAGGATGGTGTTAATGTGCGGGGATCGCTGGTCCGTGCGGACTCGGTGGGCCTGTTTCTGCACTGCTCCTCTAAACGAAACTAAACTAAGCTAACTGAGGCATCCCATGAATAATTTGCTCTGAAGTTTAGTCTTTCAATGACCATTTTCTGCTGGTGTGAGCACTTTCTGTGGACTGAAGTTTCAATAGACGAAATCAGCTCTGTAGTTGCCATGCGAGCTGGGTGGAGTCAGTAGAGTGGCTCTTTAACTGATGTCTAAATGAAGATCACAGCACATTGTGCTCCTTGTTATTAGACGGAGGTTCAATGACAGTCATTCTCTGAAGCTGAGAGCTCCAATTTATGTCACTTAGCGTTGAAATGTGCTTGGTGGACAATTGAAGTCATTAAGTGCGTGGCTAGTCCTAGGAACATGCTGCATGTGCTGGCACGGTTCATGACTCCAGGTGCCGGCTCTAATTTCATGATTGGGTTTAGTTTAGTTCAGAGATACAGCGCGGAAACAGCGTCCGCGCCGACCAGAGATCCCTGCACATTAACACAAGCCTACACACTCTGCGGGCACTTATTTGCACTTTACACTTATATTATAATTCACACTTATACCAAGTATACAAACCCAAGCCATTTAGCCTACAAACCTGTATGTCCTTGGAGAGTGGGAGGAAACCGAAGATCTCGGAGAAAACCCACGCGGGTCACAGGGAGAACGTACAAACACGTACAAACACCGCTGCTCCAACATCGCGGGGCTGCGGTTCACTAACCGACATCGCGGAGTCCCGGGGCCCTTTGCCGAGGACCGCCAGCGTCGAATCTCTGCCGGCCGTGGCCTGGGGACTTCGGGAGCCGCGGACTCCGGTGGGAGGCGGCCGATTTGGAAGTCCCAGCTGCTGAGGTTGGCCTCCCGTTCCAACGTCAGACTTCCATCAACCCGGCGAGCGGGCTTGAACGGCGGGCTGCCTGTAGCGGCGACTGCAGAGGGCTCTGGAGGCCATTCCAAGGGTTAACATCAGGCACGTTAGAGGAAGATGACTGACATTGGTGCCTTCCCTCACAGTGTGAAACATTTGATTCTGCTGTGTGGGGATGTTTTATGTTGAACTCTATCATGTGTTTGTTCTTTATTTTACTTCGGAGTCACGTGAGTGACTTCGTGAAGACCCCGCCAGCACGCATGCGCGACATATCGTCGCTCGCATTGCAGTCGACAAGCTGGGGGGGAGCGCGCTCCTCTGCCGGCAACTTAAAAGGACCCTCAGGTAAGTTTTTACTAACCTTGAGCTGGTTAGTTTTCTGTATTTGATTAAATCCTACAGGAAATTTATGGAGAGAAGCAAAAGGAAGGCTGCATCCAAGCATGCCTTTCAGGACCGCGGGACTTCAGAGCGAGGTTGGCGGCCAACATCCCCGAAGTTGACCGCAGAGCCGGCAGCACCCGTACCACTGGCCGGGAAAACAGCGCGGAAGTCGGGAAGCCCCGCTCAGTCGGCAGGACCCGACTCTCCACCGCAGCAGTCCAGGGAGCTGCATACTGGCGGTAGGACCGCGCGGGATCAGGGTAGCCATCAGTGGTGGCGGTAGATGGGATTTGCATGAATATACACTACTCCAATCACTATTTGGAAATGCTGGGAGCATTTCACGGACTGCGGGCTTATTGCACAAATATGCATCATATGCATGTCCATCTACAGATAGACAATACCACAGTGGTGGCATATTTAAATCATATGGGTGGTATCGTCGATATCTTGCGATGAATTGGCAAATATAATTTGGCACTGGTGCATTAAAAGAAATATTTGGATCTCAGCTACATACCTTCCGGGTAAGCTTAATACAGTGGCGGACACCAGGTCACGAGTATTCAATGACAACACCGAGTGGATGTTGAACTCCCAAATATTTGCTAATATTATAGCCAAGTATGGAACACCAGATATCGACCTCTTTGCGTCCAGGTTGAACCATCAGATACCAACATATGTCTCTTGGGAACCAGATCTTGGGGCCATAGCGATGGATGCATTCTCGCTACATTGGGGGAAACTGTTCTTCTATGCATTTCCCCCTTTCTGCCTCATCAGTCGGGTATTGCGGAAAATCCAGCTAGATTCTGCATCAGGGATTCTGATAATACCCGACTGGCCCACACAGCCATGGTTCCCGGTGGTCCTCGACATGGTGAAGGAACTTCCTAAATGCCCGAACCTATTGACACATCCCATATCAGGGGAGAGTCATCCATGCCATGGTCAACTGAACCCGTTGGCTTGCAGGTTCTGAAGAGACCTTTGCTAGAATTTGGGCTGTCGAACAGGACCATGGATATCATCACGGCATCATGCAGAGAGTCCACGAGGGAGCAGTACCTTACCCATGTACGGAAATGGGAGGCCTTCTGTTCCAGGACTAATATCACCTACGACTGTGCCACGATCAAAGATGTGCTGGAATTCCTCTCGGGCCTTCACTACGAGGGCCTCAGCTATAGTGCCATCAATAGTGCCTGAAACACATTATCATCCTACCTCACTATCAGAGTAGGATCCCATCAGTTGGTGTCGAAACTCATAAGGGGTATTTTCAATTCTAACCCTCCTAGACAACGATACAATGTGTCCTGGGATATTGGGGTAGTGTTGTCCCTACTCAGGAGTTGGTCACCAGTTTCGGAACTCCCACTGGCTAAACTCACCTACAAAGTGGTGATGCTGATGGCACTTACAACAGCTCAGCGGGTCCAGACCCTCCACAAGCTAAAACTGGACAAGATGGTCTCGCCCCTACGAAGGTAACCTTTTTCATTGATGAATTACTTAAACACCATAGATCTGGTACAACTGGTCTTAAACTGGAATTTCATGCATATCCCGTTGATGTACACCTCTGTATAGCCACCCATCTCCGACAATTATATCAATGTCACCCAAAATTTAAGGAGAATGGAAACTGGTCTATTCATTAGTTTTAAAAGCCCACATCACAGGGTAACTGTGCAGACAATTTCCAGGTGGCTCGGGGTGGTGTTGGGTGCAGCAGGGGTAGACACTGATATCTTCAAATCGCATTCTACCAGGGCTGCGTCCACATCAGCGGCGAGGACCATGGAGGTACCCATGGATCATGTCCTCGCAACAGCGGGCTGGGCCAATTAAGGCACATTTCAACGGTTTTATAATAAACCTGTGGCCGCTCCTGCGACGTTTGTGGATACTGTTTTAAGTTCTGTTCCCTAAATGTCCCCCGAAGTTAGGGGTTTTTGTTTGTATTAATAAATACATTATTTTTTTTCAGCTTTGTTTCGTCTGAAATATGTTAATATAGTTCCTCCATCAGTTATTGTGTGAGCATGGAATTGGTCCAGGGCATGAAATCACAGAGCTTTGAAATCTTCACGAAGTCTCTCATGTGACTCCGAAGTAAAATAGTAAGTTTAAACGAGAACTTACCAGTTTGAAGTTTGATCCTTATTTTATGAGGAGTTACGATGAGGGATTTTGTGCCCTCCGCTCCCAACCCTCTATCATAAGGACAACTGGTATATTACTTCTCTTAATCTTACTATCTCCAGTCAGTGCTACTATCTGTGATTTCACACCGCTGCTTTGAAGAATGTCGCGCATGCGTGCTGGCGGGGTCTTCACGAAATCCCTCATCATAACTCCTCATAAAATAAGGATCAAACTTCAAACTGGTAAGTTCTCATTTTATCTTACTATTTTATTGTATGGCTGTATGGTGACAACATATTTCACTGTGCCAATTGGTACATGTGACAAATAAATGTATCTTGTATCTTGATCTTGTATCCTGACAGCACCCATAGTCGGGATTGAACACGGGTCTTGGGCGCTGTAAGTGCTGAAAGGCAGCAACTCTACCGCTGCACCACCATGCCACCCTATATATGCTTTCATTTGGAAAGATGGATTATTTAGCATGACCATTGTAAAGACCCTAAGACATGGGTGTAGAAAAAGGCCATTCGGCCCAATGAGCCTACTCCAACATTCGATAATCCCTCTCGGCCCCATTCTCTTGCCTTCTCCCCGTAAACCCTCGACACCCGTACCATTCAAGAACCTAGCAATCTCCTAATAAAGCCTAAAAATACCCAATGTCCTGGTCTCCAAAGCCATCTGTGGCAATGAATCACGATGAACGAGGTTCAGGTTTGTGATCAGGGAGGTCGAGGGTTAATCTCCCAAAAGAAGAGGAGGTTTAAGATTTGGAAATCACGATCGGTGTGGCAAAGGGTCAGGTGAGGGGAGGTCAAGAATGAGATGGGGAACACTGAAAGTAGTGATCAGGGAAAGGGCTGGGGATCGGGCAAGAACAATAGGTAGAGGTGTAAGGTTGGGAGGTATTGATGATCATTGGGATCCTAGTTGGTAGGGAGTAATGGGGGTTGGAGAGGAGATTTAAAGTCGTGATTTGGAGGGGGTGGTGCAGTTTGGGATATGATATGATACGATAAAACTTTATTTGTCCCAGGAAGGAAATTGATCTGTCAACAGTCATAAAAACACAAAAAACATGAAATATAAAATTAAAGTGATGAGTGGAAAGGATTGGGGATGTGCAAAGATTGGGGAGGGGGGCGGTTGGGGGGGGGGGGGGGGTGGGGGGAGTCAGTCTACCCCACGACAGAAGGGGAGGAGTTGTTCAGTTTGATAGCCACAGGGAAGGAGGATCTCCTGTGGCGTTCTGTGCTGCATCTTGGTGGGACCATTCTGTTGATGAAGGTGCTCCTCAGGTTGACCAGTGTGTCATGGAGGGGGTGAGCTGTATTGTCCAGGATGCTCCACAGTTTGAGGAGCATCCTCCCCTCCTAGACCTTCTTACATGAATCCAACTCCGCCCCCGGGACAGAGCCAGCCTTCCTGATGAGTTTGTTGATCCTCGCATTGTTGTGGAGGGGTGGACCTGCACATATCTATGTACATAGGTCCAGAAGGAGGGCTAGGCAAACACTGAGGAAGGGTCTTCAGGATTTGTGCCCAGTAATCGCAGTAGATGGGACAAGGGATGTGGGTGTAAAGGGGTATAAAGAGGAAAGGCTGAGTCACTGGACAGAATGGGAGGGGGGAATGTCAATAGTGCCGCCCTGCTGATGATTGTAGTGTGCAGAGGATAGGCCAAATGATTGGTGGAGCAGAGCGGTGCGAAGTTTTAACAATGGTCCTAAAACAGAGGGTGAGCATTGAAATCAATGGGCATGTATGAGAGTTGGCTGTATACTGATGGTGGGCAGAATAGGGATGTATATGGATTATGGGTCTGTTGATGGGTGGCTGTACCTTGTGATTGATATGAGGCGGTGCACAGAGGGTGGGCTTAGGGATCAGGGGGGCCTGTATAATGCATGTCTGGGGATTGGGATTGGGTACGGAGGGTAGCCCTGTGATCTGAGATGAAGTGGTGGGCATGTTTCAGACGGGAGTTCAGTGCAGAGTTCAATGGAGTGGTTCAGGCTATTGGTTGAGGATGGAGAGAACACGGGAATACTAGAGATCATAAGATGGGACGATGGTCATGCTTTTTCATCGAGCTCATAGGGAGATACAATGCGGAAACAGGCCCTTCGGCCCAACTTGCCCACACAGGCCAAAATGTCCCAGCTACACTAGTCCCACCTGCTGGCTATATGGTCCATATCCCTCCAAACCTGTCCTATCCATGTGCCTGTCTAAACTTTGGGATAGTCCCTGCCTCAACTCTCTCCTCTGGCAGCTTGTTCCATACATCCACCACCCTTTGTGTGAAAGAGGTGTCTATTCCTGGGAAATTGATAGTTCTTGGCGGAGCAGAGCCTTGTGACCAAGGTATGATGCTGGGGTCATAAGAGGGAACCTTCACACTTTTCTGAAGGTGTCCTACCAAAGCTTCCTCCTGGTGCCAGAACCTATAACATGCAGACACAAAATGTTGGAGTAACTCAGCGGGGTGAGGCAGTATCTCTGGAGGGAAGGAATGGGCAACGTTTTGGGTTGAGACACTTCTTCAGATTGAGAGTCTGGGGAGTGGACGGGACAAAGATAGAATGTAGGCATATACAGTAATACAGTAAGACTGGCGGGTGAACTGGGAAGGGGGAGGGGATGGAACGAGAAAGCAAGGGGTATCTGAAGTTAGAGAAGTCAATGTTCATACTGCTGGGGTGTAAACGACCCAAGCAAAATATGAAGTGCCTCCGAAATAATTCCTCCAATTTGCACTGGGCCTCACTCTGACAATGGAGGAGGCCCAGGACAGAGAGGTCAGATTGGCAATGGGAGGGGTAGCTGAAGTGCTGAGCCACCGGGAGATCAGGTAGGTTAAGGCGGATTGAGCAGAGGTGTTCAGCAAAACGATCGCCGAGCCTGCGCTTGGTCTCTCCGATGTAGAGAAGTTGACACCTGGAACAGCGGATACAGTAGATGAGATTGGAGGAGGTGCAAGTGAACCTCTGCCTCACCTGGAAAGACTGCTTGGGTCCTTGGATGGAGTCGATGGGGGAAGTAAAGGGACAGGTGTTGCATCTCCTGCGGTTGCAGGGGAAAGTACCTGGGGAGGGGGTGGTTTGGGCGGGAAGGAATGAGTTGACCAGGGAGTTGCGGAGGGAACGGTCTCTGTGGAAAGCAGAAAGGGGTGGAGATGGGAAGATGTGGCCAGTGGTGGGATCCTCTTGGAGATGGCGAAAATGGTGGAGAATTTTATGCTGTATGTGACGGCTGATGGGGTGGAAGGTGAGGACAAGGGGGACTCTGTCCTTGTTACGAATGGGGGGGAAAGGGAGGAAGAGCGGAGCTGCGAGATATCGAGGAGACCCTAGTGAGAGCCTGGCACCTCCTTTATGTAAAACTGTGCACTATTAAATACCTGCATCATGAATGATGGTCTGAAGAAGTGTCTCATTCCAAAACCTCACTCAAAATGTCACCCATTCCTTCTCTCCAGAGATGCTGCCTGTCCCGCTGAGTTACGTTTTGTGTCTATCTTATAGGTGACGTTTCAGGTCAACACCATTCTTCAGACTGAAAGTCGGGGGAAAGAAAAAACGAGCGATATAGACGGTGACGTAGAGAGATATAGAACAAATGAATGAAAGATATGCAAAAAAGTAACAATGATAAAGGAAACAGGCCATTGTTAGCTGTGGGCTGGGTGAAAACGAGTTACTGACAATGAGACTCAACAAGACGACTTTGAAGCTGGTACAACAAGTGGGGGAGGGATGGAGAGAGAGGGAATGCAGAGAAGGCTTTGGGTCAGGTTTTAGTTTTTAATTTTTAGTTTAGAGATACAGTGTGGAAACAGGCCCTTCAGCCCACTGAGTCCGCACCGACTAATGATCCCTACACATTAACACTATCCTACACACTAGGGATTATTTACTCTTATACCAAGCCCAATTAATCTACATACCTGTACATCCTTGGAGTGTGGGAGGAAACTGAAGATCTCGGAGAAAAGCCACGCAGTCACGGGGAGAACGTACAAACTCCGTACAAGCAGCACCCGTAGTGGGGATCGAACCTGGGTCTCCAGCGCCGCAAGCGCTACAAGGCAGCAACCTCAACACTGCGCCACCGTGACCGGCCTCTCAGGTGCCAGGTGCAATAGCCTACAACATGCATCACACACTGCACAGAATTCACACTGTCTGCCAACCTTCTCAAGACCCCATAATGTTCAAGGTGACCCCGCTGTGTGACTTTCAGAGCTCAGTGATTCTCATCCTAGTCATGTCCTTTCTGTCACCAGTCTCACAAATTCATGGCTTTGCAATGTTGCCAATTTATCCTCATCTTCCTTGAAACTGTTCCTTCTCATAATATTTCTATAAATGTCATAGCAACTAATTGTGGCGACAATTGTTAAAAACAACCATATAATTTCTTCAGTCACTGTCACGTTTGATAAATACACTTTCTCTTGCCTGGATCAAACAATAAAGGAAATCTGGATCATAGCTAAAGCATACTTGGAGCATTATAATTGATGGTTAATGAGAAGGAGTTGAAAAGCAGAGAGCATGAATTAACTACGAACTTCAGACTGGTGTTTTCTAAAACTAGTGATTGCATTATTGGCATAAACTCCCCTTTTATCATCTTTCCATGCACTGCACAGCACCATCTGGTGTTAGCACAAGCAATATAAATGAGAGTTTAGTTTCATTTATCAAGGCGCAGCATAGAAATAGGCCCTTCAACCCATCGACACCATGCCGACCACCAATCACCTGATCACACTACTTCAACATTATCCCACTTTCTCATCCACTCCCTACACATTAGGTGCAATTTGCAGAGGCCAATGACTTACCAAACCCACATACAGTTACAGCGGTACCCGGACGTGGTGCCGACAAACAAGAAGCCGAAGCAAAGAAGTCGAAGCCAAAGAATCGAATAGAAACGAGGCCAAAACGGCAATGAACCGAAAGAGTCCGAAGACAAAACGCCTACTAGCCGAAAGGATGGGACGCCTAAATGCAAACTAACCGAAAGGGCGGGACGCCTAAACGCCTACGAACCAAAAGGCTGCGTCGCCTAAAAGCAAACTTACCGAATGGCGGCTCTGTCGAAACGCCACCTACCCAAAAGGCGGCGTCGCCTACAAGCCAAAGGACCGACTGCCGCTAAACAGAAAAGTCCAATAACGGACTTGTCACATTGATTGGTCCAGACCCCCATGTCAATCACATCACTGTGAAGGTATGAACATTGTCCCAAACCTCCGCTCCACCCAACCCGCTGCCCGCGGAGGCTGGCCGTGGGAGAGTGGGGGCTGTCCCGAGCGATGCACACCTTCGGCCGCATTCAACTCGGTGCTTGGGTTCAGACTGCCCAGTCACCTATGGCTTGTGTGGGAAAATGAACCCCACGCTCCCGTCTCCCCCTCTCTCTCACCCTTCTCACTCGCCCTTCTCTCTCCACTCTTCTCTCTCTTCTCCTCTCTCTTCCCCTCCTCTCTCTTCCCCTCCTCTCTCTTCCCCTCCTCTCCCCCCACCCCTCCCTTCTCTCTCCCTCCTCTCTCTCTCCCTTCTCTCTCTCCCCTTCTTTCTCCCTTCTCTCTCTCCTCCGTCTCAACCCGCGGGAGCATCCCACAGTCACTGCCATCGGACCCCAACCTCCACACCAGGGTGACCCGACCCCCGGACTTTGACACCCACACCAGGGTGATTCATCCCGGCCGCGGGGACAGACAGTTTATTTATTACCGTCTCGGTGCTTGCGGAACGCACCCAAGCTCCCACGCACAAAACAGGCAGCATCTCTGGAGAGAAGGAATGGGTGACATTTCGGTGATGTATACATGATATACAGTTATACATGGTTAATTAACTGGTGTATA
Source organism: Raja brachyura (assembly GCA_963514005.1). The sequence goes on from OY740788.1 coordinate 25,199,588, forward strand.
TCATGTCTTACACGTATAAATCGTTCTTACATTCAGGAACGTGGTTAATTAACTGGTGGCATTATTTCACTGTCCTAACGCCCTTTGTTTTAGCCGGTGATTACATCTATTCCATCCCTCCCTCACAAAGATGTTGGACTTCAATTTGAGCGCACTTGTTTGAATAGATGCAAGCGGCATGTACAGCTTCTCTCCTGGGCGCGCAATACATGAAACCAATGAAATGAAACAACTGTCACACCAAAGGTAGACACAAAATGCTGGAGTAACTCAGCTGAACAGGCAGCATCTCTGGAGAGAAGGAATGGACTCGGCACGAAACGTCACCCATTCCTTCTCTCCAGAGATGCTGCCTGTTTTGTGCGTGGGAGCTTGGGTGCGTTCCGCAAACACCGAGACGGTAATAAATAAACCGTCAGTCCCCGCGGCCAGGGTGAATCACCCTGGTGTGGGTGTCAAAGTCCGAGGGTCGGGGGGGGTGGGGGGGGGGTGGGGGGGGGGGGGGCAGGCGGAGCTTAGGGTCCGATGGCGGTGACTGTGGGACGCTCCCATGGGTGGAGACGGAGGGGAGTGAGAAGTGGGAGAGAGAGGTGGGGAGAGGAGGGGAAGAGAGAGGAGGAGGGAGAAGAGTGGAGAGAGAGGAGGAGAGAGAGAAGACGGGAGAGAGAGGAGGAGAGAGAAGAGGGGAGAGAGAGGAGGAGAGAGAAGAGGGGAGAGAGAGGAGGAGAGAGAAGGGAGAGAGAGAAGGGGAGAGAGAGAGGGAGAGAGAGAGAGGGGAGAGAGAAGGGGGAGACGGGAGCGTGGGGTTCATTTTCCCACACAAGCCATAGGTGACTGGGCAGTCTGAACACAAGCACCAAGTTGAAAGTAACCGAAGGTGTGTATCACTCGGGATACGCCCCCACTCTCCCATGGCTGCCCTCCGCGGGCTGGACCAATCGCTGACAAGTCCCACCCCCCAGCAACGTCAAGTCCGTTATTGGACTTTTCTGTTGAGTGGCAGTCGGTCCTTTGGCCTGTAGGCGACGCTGCCTTTCGAGTAGGTGGCGTTTCCACAGAGCGGCCATTCGGTAAGTTTGCTTTTAGGCGACGCAGCCTTTCGGTTTGTTGGCTTTTAGGCGTCCTGCCCTTTTGGTTAGTTTGCATTTAGGTGTCCCATCCTTTCGGCTAGTAGGCGTTTCGTCTTCGGACTCTTTCGGTTCATTGCCGTTTCAGCCTCGTTTCTATTTGGTTCTTTGGCTTCGACTTCTTTGCTTCGGCTTGTTGTCTGTCGGCACCGCGCCCACACACGGGTACAGCAGGCAGTGAAGAAAATGAATGGCATGTTGGCCTTCATAACAAGTGGAGTTGAGTATAGGAGCAAAGTTGTACAGTTTACTGTTGTGAGACCACACCTGGAGTATTGTGTGCAGTTTTGGTCTCCAAATATGAGGAAGGGCTATTGAGGGAGTGCAGCGTAAGTTCACCAGGTTAATTCCCAGGATGGCGGGACTGACATATGTTGAAAGAATGGAGCGACTGGGCTTGTATACACTGGAGTTTACAAGGATGAGAGGGGATCTTATTGAAACATATAAGATTATTAAGGGATTAGACACGATGGAGGCAGAAAACATGTTCCCCATGTTGGGGGAGTCCAGAACCAGGGGCCGCAGTAAGGGGTAGGCCATTTAGAACGGAGATGAGGAAAATCTTTTTCACCCAGAGAGTTGTGAATCTGTGGAATTCTCTGCCACAGAAGGCAGTGGAGGCCGATTCACTGGATGCATTTGAAATAGAGTTAGATAGATCTCTTAGGGCTAGCAGAATCCAGGGATATGGGGAGAAAGCAGGAACGGGTTACTGATTGTGGATGATCAGCCATGATCACAGTGAATGGCGGTGCTGGCTCGAAGGGTCGAATGGCCTACTCCTGTCTATGGTCTATTGTCTATTGTCTTTGGGATGTAGGAGGAAACCGAAGAAAACCTATGTGCTCACAGGGAGAACCTGCTAATCCACACAGATAGCACCTGAGGCCAGGATCGAACCTGTGTCTCAAGTGCTGTGAGACATAAACTCTATCATCATAGGAATGGGATATGGAGAACTGTGGTAGGATGTTTGCGTTAGAATGTTTGTGTCCTTTGCTCCAAGTTTTATGAGTTTACTTGATTCAAAGTCACATTACCCAGAATTTGCAGTTTGTTTGAAATGGGCAGTAGCTTTAGGAATCTGGTATGCGTGGTATAAAACACAATCCATGTCATGAGTCTGAAGAAGGGTCTTGACTCAAAGCGCAATTCAGCCTGTCCCGCTGAATTACTCCAGCATTTTGTGTCTATTTTTAGTAATTCAAATGCACTCAACAGATGGTAAAATCACAAATGGTTACAACTCATGAGAGAAATAGATCGGAGTATTTTACCCAGAGTAGGGGTCCAGAGGACAATGGTTCAAGGTGAAGGTGAAAAGATTTAATAGGAATCCGAGGGGTAACTTCTTAACACAGAGGGTGGTGGGTGTATGAAAGAAGCTGCCAGAGGAGGTAGTTGAGGCTGGGACTATCCCATCGTTTAAGAAACAGTTAGACAGGTACATGGATAGAACAGGTTATGGACCAGGCGCAGGCAAGAGGGACGAGGGTAGCTGGGACATTGTTGGCCAGTGTGGGTGAGTTGGGCCGAAGGGCCTGTGTCCACACTCTATGTCTCTATGACTCTATGACAATGAAGCCATGCAGCCTATCAAGATTTGGCGCCATCAAGTCCATCTCCCCGATAGGCCTAAAAAATCTTTCCTTTATGACACTTTTCTTCAGTTTTGAATACTGCAAGTGTCTTCTTTTCTATCCCTGGGATCCTAATCACACAACGCAGAAAAAAAATTCTGAGGAAGAGTCTAGACCCGAAACGTCACCCATTCCTTTTCTCCAGAGTTGCTGCCTGACCCACTGAGTTGCTCCAGCTTTTTGTGTCCATCTTCAGTTTAAACCAGCATCTGCAGTTCCTTCCTACACAAAAAATGTCCATGCCACTTTTGGTCCTTTTGCTAATCACCTTTATCCTAATGTCTCCTAGTTTTGCCCCTCTGCCATTCAGAACATTTTCTGTCCACCTAATCTTTCTACATCATTCACAATGTCAAAAACATCTAATAGATCTGATCAGAGCTCCTCAGTTGCAAGGAAAAGTTCATGCAGTTTACCCACAAATCTAACTTTCTCATCCATAAAGTCATTTTGATCGATTTGGTCTGCACTCTATCTGAAGATTTAATATAATTGCATAATTCCTACAAATGGGGAGTATTTTATAAATTTTTATCATCATATTCTTTCTTCAGTGTCTCTGTCTATAAGGCCTGAATTCAGTTCAGTTTAGTTTATTGTCACGTGTACCGAGGTACAGTGTAAAAGCCTTTGTTGCGTGCTATCCAGTCAGCAGAAAGACAATAGATGATTACAATCGAGCCATTTACAGTGTGTGGACACATGATAAGGGAATAACTTTCAGTGCAAGAAAAAGCCAGGAAAGTCCGATCAAGGAGAGTGCGAGGGTTACCAATGAGTAGCAATGTTACAAAATTTTGAGATTTTAAAAATCAAGTCTGCAATTTATCCCATCAGATAAAACATAAAAAGAAGTTTAATTTGACGCCTAATTCACTTTCATATCTTCAGTATTAAGAAAGTTATGGCCATTTTCATACTCGGAAATTAGCATCTTGTTCCCCATTGCCTTTCAATTGACTTAACTCAAAAGCTGTGATCTGGAACAGTTAAAAGCCCTTAAACTTTCTTAAAAATTAAGAGAACTCAATGAAATTTTCAGTTATTATAAATTCTGAAGCATTCTGAAACAATCTTACTTGGATTACCTGAAATTAAAGCATATAATTAGTTAGTTATCTAATTGTAGCTAATTAGAACATTCAATGAGTAGATCTAAACATCTATCCATTTCTTAAGAAAAGATAAACTTTTTTTAAATTGCCTAAGTGTCCAAATAACATTCACACAATAATCCACAATATAACATAATTTTTAAATCTCATTTTCATGAATTTCTGGGCCAAATGGAAGGAATTTAGTGTTTGATTCCTGTAAATTAATGGCCATTTAAATCAACTAGCGAGTGGGTTTTAGTGGAATGTGGTGGATTGGAACGTTGCGGTTTGCTGTGAAGTCGGGAGGAAAAATATTGTTTGTTCATACATTTTTTTGGACCCCATTTTGCAACATGAAAATGTTATTAAAGCCTCCCGAAAAACCAACTTTTAATATAAAAATAAACTATTTACCTTTTTTTCTCCCTTACGCAAAATCCTTCCGGTTGTCGGCGCTCACGGCTTTTGAAGGTGATTTTTAAATTACTCTAGTTAATAAATAATTTAGAGTAATTTAAAAATACCTTCATTCAGAAATGTCGGAGCGATTTGTCTTCCGCAACTAAATCGCCCGACACTGATCGATTTTCCCTGCCTGTGGAAAAACGGCACTTTAAGCCCGCCCCCCTCTGAAAGGTGCCAAAGTCGCACACACGGGGAGCGGCAGAACTGCAGCGCTCCTCAAGGTAAGTTTTGTAACATACCTACAATGAGGTAGATAGTAGTTCAGCGCTGCTCTCTGGTTGTGGTAGGATGATTTGGTTGCCTGACAACAGCTGGGAAGAAACTGACCCTGAATTTGGAGGTGTGCGTTTTCACACTTCTATACCATTTGCCTGTTGGGAGAGAGGAGAAGAGGGAGTGGCCAGGGTGCGACTCGTCCCTGATTATGCTGCTGGCCTTGCCGAGGCAGCGCGAGGTGTAAATGGGGTTGAAGTATCCCTTTGTTTAATGGAACACAGAAGGGATTTCTCAGCCTGTGCTTTCAATGAACTATTCATTTATTCCCAGTTTTCCGAGTTCTTTTACTCATTATAAAATTGCACTCTGTGCTTTGCCTTGCCTTTCCTGGGCAGTAAATTTCATCCTTCAGCCTTCTGCCTTCGTAAATACCCGTAGTAGTGGGTAAGACACTAGTGCAGCAGTTATTTTTCTGCCGGCTCATAACTCCAGAGACTCGTATTCAATCCTGTCCTTGGATGCTGAATGCATTGAGTTTTCACATTCATCCTTGGACCATTTGTGTTTGTGCTGCATGATCCTTTCCTCCCACACCCCAAAGATGGGCTGGCTAATTACTCCAAATTATTCTAGAGTGCAGATAAAGAGCAAAATAATTAAAAGGCAATTGATGGATATGGGAGAGAGAACAAATTGGAGGACTGCAGGGCAATGAGAAGAGGATCTGACACTGATATGGTTCTTCTGCTGGAGGCTGGCATAGACCCGACGAGCCAAATGCCCTCCCTCTATGTCAATTACTGCCCAGCTCACAGTTTGCAAGATCTCCACCCAATCAAGGGAAGTCAGTTGAATTAACAAAAGTCTACAGATGTACACTTGACCTAATCAGGCATCAGGAGTATTATTGAAAAACGTGTTATTGTCGATGGAAATCTCTCTGCGTTCTGGTTACAGGCTTGGGCTGGTTTATGCGGCGTGGTGGCACAGCAGTATTGCTGCCTTACAGCGCCAGAGACCCGGGTTCGATCCTGACTATGGGTGCTGTCTGTACGGAGTTCTCCCCGTGACCTACATGGGTCATCTTCGGTTTCCTCCAACATCCAAAGACGTACATGTTTTTAGGTTAATTGGCTTGATATAAATGTAAAAGATTGTCCCTAGTGTGTGTGGGATAGTGTTAATATGCAAGGATTGCTGGTCGGATGCATGCTCGGTGGGCAGAAGGGCCTGTTTCATGCTGTATCTCTAAACTAAACTAAACTATGCCGTTTTGTAGTGATACGAAACCAAGTTCATTACCAAACCAGTTTTTGTCGAAACACATGCTGCAAAATATGAGTTTTGTCCCGAGGCTAATGGGCCTGTCCCATTTACGTCACTTTTCTGGCGACTGCCGGCACATGTCATAGGTTGTCGAAAATTTTCAACATGAAAATCCAGCGGCGGCCAGAAAGACGCTACAACTCTTTGGGCGACTGAGGAGACTACTCACGACCATACAGGCGACACCCTGGCGATACAGGTGAAGCCTGTATAGTCATGAGTAGTCGCCCAAAGAGTCGTCCCTTGTTCTGATCGCCACTGGATTTTCAACATGTTTACATTTTTCGGCGACCTGTAACGACCTATGACAGGTGCCGGCAGTCGCTGAAAAAGTCACATAAGTGGGACGGGCCCAGAAGTTTGTAACAGTGTTGTAATTCATATTAACTTGTTGGCACTCTCTCCTCCAAATAATCAAACATTGTGCATGAGAACTTTAACTTGCTGACAGTCATATTTAAAAAATACAATATTACAAAGTTAAAAGAATAATGTATGGTTTATATTTTATAAATGTTATGTTATTTCAGTCTGTGTATATCCCAAAGATAGACACAAAATGCTGGAGTAACTCAGCGGGACAGGCAGCATCTCTGGATTGAAGGAACGGGCGACATTTCAGGTTGAGACCCTTCAGTCTTTTTTGCTTATTGTTATCGCGTTTCACTTCCATCTCTGACCAATTTTATCCTCATCACATTAAGCATGTTTATTTGTTCACTAAAATTACTGGTGGAATACGTAACAATTTGTGTTAATCCCATAGCTGTAAAGCTAAATGGAATTGCGAAATTTGATGACCACTAAACATAGTTATATTTTTGGAAAAATAAAGAAATGCAGCGGAATATTTTTTGCAATTTTGCTACCACCCTGTTCATGGACAATGCTCCTTCATGAACCTGCGGTTTCCCATATACATGCCTTTTGTATCCCAGGAGAAGAAGAACAACCTTAGTAAGAAGGAACTGCAGATGCCGGTTTGCACCGAAGATAGACACAAAATCTACCTCTCAGTGAGACGAGCAGCAGCTCTGGAGAGAAGGAATGAGTGACGTTTCGGGTCTGAAGAAGGACCTCGACCTGAATCGTCACTTCAGAACCATTCCTTCTATCCAGAGATGCTGCCTGTCCCGCTGAGTTACTCCAGCATTTTGTGTCTATCTTCAGTGTAAACCAGCGTCAGCAGTTCCTTCCTACACATGTGTGTGTCCCCAGATTTATTTATTAATATGCATAATGTTTAAAATGTTAGCTACATATAATATTTTCTCCTCCCCGCATCAGTGTGATTGGTTGTACTGTTACTATGTACTGGGAAATCCTCTGAACAAATGTCTGATGATATTGACATTGATAAAGGGGAGTTTCATGCACTGGCATCAGTAGGTTCTTGAAGGCAGCTTTTATTTTCATAGTAATAGATGGTTGCCACCACATTCAGGTCATTGCTGATCACTAAGCCCAGACTATTCTGAGCACATTTTTTTAAAGTGGGAAAATACAACGCCTGCGTATGAGTTCTTTGAGGTCAACTCTTCACCTCTGCCGAAGTAGATGATCATGCAGTTGGGAAAAGGAGATTACTATTGACCTCATTGTTTCTGGGCCAGCGCAAGTAATATCTTCCAGAGTCCGGCTCCGCGCAGCAATCCAAGGATTGCTCTTGAAAATAGCACAGGTTTCAAAAGCAACCTGGAAGAAGGGGACAGCATGATGGCGCAGCGGTAGAGTTGCTGCTTTACAGCGCAGGAGACCCGGAATAGATCCTGACTACGGGTGCTGTCTGTACGGAGTTTGTACGATCTCCCCGTGACCTGCGTGGGTTTTCTCTGAGATCTTCGGTTTCCTCCCACACTCCAAACAAATGTGCAATATGCAGATTAATTTGCTTGATAATTGTCCCATGTGTGAAGGATGGTGTTAATGTGCGGGGATCGCTGGTCGGCGCGGGCTCGGTGGGCCGAAGGACCTGTTTGCACTGTTATGTTACCCACTGCTACTGGTATTTAGAATGGGCAGACGGCTGAAGGAAGAAATCAACTGTTTCCGCGCTGTATCTCTAAACTAAACTGGACAACCATACTCATGCTCAACATTAGCCATCGGAATATTGCAATGTTTATTTGCCAGGGACAGGAAGGCTAGCAGCAGCCATAAAATTAATAAGGTCTCGACCTGAAACGTCACTGATTTATTGTCTTCAGAGATGCTGTCTGACCCGTTGAGTTACACAAGCTTTTTGTGTTTATATCCATCATAATCCAGGAATGAAAAACAGTGGTGAAAAATGCTTTACTGAGCTGAATAGAGATTTAAAGACTTTGCTTCTTAAGGGCCTGTCCCACCAGCATGCAACTCTATGCGATGAGCGCGACCTAACGTGGTCGCTTGAGCCGTCCGGAAATGTGCGGAGTTCGTCCCGACATCCCGCGGGGCTCCGAAAAACTGACTATGTTCAAAAATTCCGCGCGGCAACGGCTTGTCGATTCGCAGTTGCCTCGACGCATTACACACCGTCTCGACGTCGTGCCTCCGTGACCCTCTCTGTAGGTGCCTCCGTGACCCTCTATGTGTGTGGCTCCGTGGCCCTCTGTGTGTGTGCCTCTGTGCCCCTCTCTGTGTGCCCCTCTCTGTCCTGGCGAACTTACCTTAATACTTCACTCCAAGTTCGCCTCACTTTGCGCCGCGTTGCGCCACTCACCTGACCTCCGCGCGGCCCTCGCTGCCGGTTTGGTCGCGCTTGCCGCATGCAGGCGCATGCTGGTGGGAATGGCCCTGTACAGGGGATCACCCGACCTCCGCGCGGCCCCCGCTTCTAGTTTGATCGCGCTCATCGCATGGAGTCGGATTCTGGTAGGACAGGCCCTTTACTAATTTTGCTCCATTATTGCTGTGTAGGTTAAAGGGTTTCACCGACAGGGAGAGGTTGGATGGACTTGAATTGTTTTCTCTGGAATGTCAGAGGTCAAGGTGAGACCTGATTGAAGTATGTAAAATTATGAGGGCATAGATAAGGTAGACAGTCAGAACATTTTCTAAAAGGTGGAAATGTCCAACACTAGAGGAAATAGCTATAAGGTGACAATAGACAATAGACAATAGACATAGGTGCAGGAGTAGGCCATTCGGCCCCTCGAGCCAGCACCGCCATTCAATGTGATCATGGCTGATCTTCCACATTAAGTACACCGTTCCCGCCTTCTCGCCATATCCCTTGACTCCGCTATCTTTAAGAGCTCCATCTAACTCTCACTTGAAAGCATCCAGAGAATCGGCCTCCACTGCCTTCTGAGGCAGAGAATTCCACAGATTCAAAAACTCTGTGTGAAAAAGTTTTTCCTGATTTCTGTTCTAAATGGCTTACCCCTTCGGACTGAAGAAGGGTGTCGACCCGAAACGTCAGTAGTCCTTTTCTCCAGTCTAACCCGCTGAGTTACTCCAGCTTTTTGTGTCTATCTCATTTTAAGAGTCTTGTTGTCTTTTCATTCCTTCATGGGGGAAAATCGTTTTTGTCAGGCCTGCTCTATTCCATTTATTCATTTTACTTTTTTTTAAATATCTTGATGAGATCCACCCTCAATCTTGGACTGATATTGGTTTACAATTGTCACAGTTTTCACTGAGAACCTGTGAAGACGTTGTTTTTGTGTACTATCCAGGCAAATCATAATGCAGATAAATACAATCAAATCCAAGCAGAGACACTAAACTAAAAGCAAGCCAAGTTTATCCAACCTGTCCTCATGACTTAATCTACCATAAACATGCCATCGTCACATTGATTTTCGTCCGAGAGGATTGAAAAGTGCATCCCATGAATTGAAAAGAGAAAGATCATTAATTCAACTGATTCTGAAGTTTAGTTTAGTTTAGTTTCATTTAGTTTAGTTCAGAGATACAGTCCGGAAACAGGCCCTTCAGCGATGACCAGCGATACCCACACACTAACACCTATCCTACACACACTAGGGACAACTTTACATTTATATCAAGCCAATTAACCTACAAACCTGATTCAGATCAGTCTGAAGAAGGGTCTTGAAACGAAACATCGCCCATTCCTTCTCTCCACGGGTACCATGTAATCCCGTGCTACCTGCTCCATGGATAGTCGGATAGTCAGCGACTAAACCGTCTCCCCCACATGTTTTGCCAGGTGAGGAGGGGGCTATGGACTCCCAGCAGGACCAAAAATAAGACCTGTCAAAGGGTGGATGAGCTCCTAGCGAGCCAACGGCCACCCACTCTTCAGTAGAAGTCGCGATCACTGTCGTACACAGCATTGTAAGGCACCGTGCCCGTTGATGTTTTCAATGAAGATGATGATGAGAGAAGGTTTCCTTCAACTCTCCAAAGACATACAGGTTTATAGGTGGAAGATGGACACATGTGAGATTAAAGTATTTATTCATTCATTCATTCATTCATAATCTATTCATTCACCTCTGTTTTCATTTCTAATTGCAGTTCCCTTTATTTCTCTCTCGCTCCTTTGTGTATCCACTTCCCCTTAAATCCATGAATACTTCTGAACAGTAGCTTGTGGCAGCAAGCTCCACTAGATTTTTGGGGATCTTCATACAGTTGCTTTTTTGGTGATTTACTTAAACAAATAATAACTTACAATCACGTACAGATGTTGTCAAGTTGGAAAGGGCGCAGAGAAGATTTGCACGGATGTCGCCAGGACTAGTGGGTGTGAGCTATAGGGAGAGGTTGATTGGGCTGGGACTCTACTCCATGGAGTGCAGGAGGATGAGGGGTGATCTTATAGAGGCGTCTAAAATCATGAGAAGAATAGATCGGGTAGAATCTCTTGCCCAGCGTAGGTGATATGTGGACCAGAGAACATAGGTTTCAGGTGAAGTGGAAAAGATTTAATAGGAATCTGAGGGGTAACCTTGTCACACAAAGGGTGGAGGGTGTATGGAAGGAGCTGCCAGAGGAGGTAGTTGAGGCTGGGACTATCCGAACGTTTAAGAAACAGTTAGACAGGTACATGGATAGGACAGGTTTGCAGGGATATGGACCAAGCGCAGGCAAGTGGGACTAGTGAGAGCTGGGACATGTTGGCCAGTGTGGGCAAGTTGGGCCACAGGGCCTGTTTCCACGCTGTATCACTCTATGACTCCATCGGTCCATAAACCATCCCTTTTAAACAGTAAAGAGATCTGATCTCCGTCTTGCATGAGAAATGAATTCACAGTTTTTGGTTAAATCATTATAAATCTTTTTTGCTCTCTCTTTCTCACCTTTACACCCTTTTGGTTAACATGCCAACCAGAGCTGTAGACAGTACTTAGTGTGATGTAAGATTCACTTAATTTTGCATAATTTCTATATTCTTTCTCTCTGGAAATTGGCCCGAGTGCTTGGTTAGCTTTTTAATGCAGCAACTTAGATTCTTATCCTCCATGTAAAATGTCAGCGTCTAGATGTAACATCTCACATTCATTAATGTTGAATCAATTTGTCATTTTATTAGTTGTTTCTTGTATTTTAATTTAGTTCTAGTTTAGAGAGACTGCGCGGAAACAGGCCCTTCGGCCAGCGACCCTCGCCCATTAATACTATCCTACACACACACAAGGAACAATTTTACATTTATACCAAGCCAATTAACCTACAAACCAGTATGTCTTTGAAGTACGGGAGGAAACCGAAGATCTCGGAGAAAACCCACCCAGTCACGGGGAGAACGTAGAAACTCCAGTAAAACAGCACCTGTAGTCGGGATCGAACCCTGGTCTCTGGCGCTGTAAATGCTGTAAAGCAGAAACTCTACCGCTGCGCCACTGTGACGCCCTGTGACTCTCAGTGTTTGGCTATTCCTCCCTGTTTGGTGGTAGCATGAGTTTTGATTCTGAAGTCTACACAGTGAATATAAATAGTGTAAAATGAATGGTGTTATTAGTCCAATACAACCGTCTGCCAAACTGAATGGATGCTCTTTACTTCTAGTCTTTGCTTACAGCTGCCAACCTGCTATCGATCCCGGTGAAGAAGAGGAATTGCATTTATCTTGGGTCACTTCAGGTGGCAGAATTCCTTGAGCTAGCTTTTGCTTCCATTTGCAGATGAAATATGAAATGAGTGAAGAAAATGGCCAGCCAGCTCAGCTTCCCGCTGATGGGATAGCACGCAACAAAAGCTTTTCACTGTACCTCGGTACACGTGACAATAAACTAAACTAAACTGAAACTGAAACTGAGATGTGTAGGAAGGAACTACAGATGCTGGTTTAAACCGAAGATAGACACAAATAGCTGTAGTAACTCAGCGAGTCAGACAGCATTCCTGGAGAGAAGGAATAGGTGACGTTTCAGGTCGGGACTGAGATGACAGGAAGTGTCGATATGTGGTTCATTGGTTCAATGGTTATTTGTTGTCACTTTTGACATTGCAGATAGTATCGCAACGTCTAAGAAACATTTAGACAGGTACACGGATGCGACAGGTTTAGAGGGACATGGGCCGAACGCAGGCAGGTGGGACTATTGTAGATGGGACATGTTGGCCGGTGTGGGCAAGTTGGACAGAAGGGCCTGTTTCCACACTGTAAGACTCTAGGACTCATTGTGACCATTAGGCAGGCAATAGACAATAGGTGCGGGAATAGGCCACTCGGCCCTTCGAGCCAGAACCGCTATTCATTGTGATCATGGCTGATTGTCCCCAATCAATAAGCTGTGCCTGCCTTCACCCCTTATCCCTTGACTCCACTAGCCCCAAGATCTCTATCTAACTCTCTCTTAAATCCATTCAGTGATTTGGCCTCCACTGCCCTCTTATTCTAAGACTGTGCTCCTTGGTTCTGGACTCGCCAAACATTGGGAACATTTTTCCTGCATCTAGCTTGTCCAGTCCTTTTATAATTTTATATGTTTCTATAAGATATCCCCTCAACCTTTCTAAACTCCAGTGAATACAAGCCTAGTCTTTTCAATCTTTCCTCATATGACAGTCCCGCCAACCCAGGAATCAATCTTGTGAACCTACACTGCACTGCCTCAATCACAAGGATGTCCTTCCTCAAATTAGGAGACCAAAACTGTACGCAATACTCCAGATGTGGTCTTTCCAGAGCCCTATACAACTGCAGAAGAAACTCTCTACTCCTATACTGAAATCCTCTTGTTATGAAGGCCAACATTCCATTAGCTTTCTTCACTGCCTGCTGTACCTGCACGGCATCTTTCAGTGACCGGTGTACAAGGACACCCAGGTCTCGCTGTACCTCCCCCTTACAAAACCTAACCCCATTGAGATAATAATCTGCCCCCTTGTTTTTGCACCAAAGTGGATAACCCTCACTCAACCTGTCCAGGTCACCCTGCAACCTCCTAACATCCTCTTCACAGTTCACACCAAGCCTCCACTCGCCATTGCCTGCCATTCTGAAAAGGACCCATTCACTCCTACTCTATGCTTCCTGTCTGCCAAGCAATTTTCTATCCACGTCAACACCCTACTCCCAATACCATGTGCTCTAATTTTAGTCACCAATCTCCCGTGTGGGACCTTATCAAAGGTTTTCTGAAAGTCTAGATACACTACATCCACTGGCTCCCCTTCATCCATTTTACTTGTAACATCCTCAAAAAATTCCAGAAGATTTTCCTTTCATAAATCCATGCTGACTTGGACTAATCCTATTACTGCTATTCAATGTGATCATGGCTGATCATCCCTAATCAGTACCCCGTTCCTGCCTTCTCCCCATATCCCTTGACTCCGCTATCTTTCAGAGCCCTATCTATCTCTCTCTTGAAAGTATCCAGAGAACCGGCCTCCACCACCCGCTGAGGCAGAGAATTTACAGATTCACAACTCTCTGTTGTTTCCTGATCTCCGTTCTAAATGGCTTACCCCTTAATCTTAAACTGTAGTGCCTGGTTCTGGACTCCCCCAACATTGGGAACATGTTTCCTGCCTCTAGCGTGTCTAAACCTTTAATAATCTTATATGTTGCAATAGGATCCACTCTCATCCTTCTAAACTCCAGAGTATACAAGCCCAGCCGTTCCATTATCTTAGAATATGACAGTCCCGCCATCGGCCTAGAATATATGACTAGAAAAGGCTTTGCATCTATGCTTTGTGTACTAACATATCATTGCGTTTAGCATGAATACCATATTTGGATCACAGAAACATAGAAGCATAGAAAAATAGTTGCTGGAGTAGACCATTTGGCCTTGCAAGCCAGCATCGCCATTCAATAGGATCATGGCTGGTCATCCAAAATCTGTACTCCGTTCCTGCTTTTTCCCCATATCGCTTGATTCCTTTAGCCCTACGAGCTAAATCTAACTCTCCCTTGAAAACATCCAGTGAATTGGCCTCCACTGCCTTCTGCGGCAGAGAATTCCATGGATTCAGGACTCTCTGGGTGAAAATGTTTTTCTTCATCTCAGTACTAAATACTCTACCCCTTATTCTTAAACTGTGACCCCTGGTTCTGGACTCCCCCAACATCGGGAACATTTTTCTTGCATTTAGCCTGTCCAATCCTTTAAGAATTCTATATGTTTCCATAAGATTCCCTCCCATCCTTCTAAATTGCAGTGACTACAAGCCCAGTCAACCCATTCTTTCATCATATGTCAGCCCGCCATCCCAGGAATTATCCTGGTGAACCTACACTGCACTCCCTCAATAGCAATAATGTCCTTCCTCAAATTAGGAGACCAAAACTGCACACAATACTCCAGGTGTGGTCTCACCAGGGCCCTGTACAATTACAGTATCACCTCCTTACACCTAAACTCAAATCCTCTCACAATGAAGGCCAACATGCCATTAAATTTCTTCACTACCTGCTGTACCTGCATGCTTACTTTCAGTGACTGATGTACAAGCACACCCAGGTCTCATTGCACCTCCCCTTTTCCTAATCTGACACCATTTAGATAATAAACTGCCTTCTTGTTCTTGCCACCAAAGTGGATAACCTCATATTTATCCACATTATCCTGCATCTGCCATGCATCTGCACACTCACCCAACCTATCCAAGTCACCATGCAGCCTCATAGCATCCTCCTCACAGCTCACACTGCCACCCAGCTTTGTGTCATCCGTAAACTTGGAGATTTCACATTCAATTCCCTCGTCTAAATCGTTAATATAGATTGTAAATAGCTGGGGTCCCAGCACTGAGCCTTGCGACACACCACTAGACACTCACTGCCTGCCATTCTGACAAGGACCAGTTAAATCCTACTCTTTGCTTCCTGTCTACCAACCAGTTTTCTATCCATGTCAATACCCTACCCCAATACCATGTGCTCTAATGTTGCACACTGATCTCTTGTGTGGGACCTTGTCAAAGGCTTTTTGAAAGTTCAGATACATCACATCCACTGGCTCTCCCCTATCCAATCTACTTGTTACATCCTCAAAAAATTCCAGAAGATTAGTCAAGCATGATTTCCCCTTCATAAATCCATGCTGACTTTGACCGATCCTGTCACTGCTTTCCAAATGTGCTGCTATAACATCTTTAACAATCAACTCGAGCTTCTTCCCCACTACCGATGTAAGGCTAACTGGTCTATAATTCTCAGTTTTCTCTCTCCCTCCTTTCTTAAGAAGTGGAGTTACATTGCCTACCCTCCAGTCCACAGGAACTGATCCAGTCGAGAGAACATTGGAAAATGATCACCAATGCATCCACGATTTCTAGGGCCACCTCCTTGAGTACTCTGGGATGCAGACCATCAGGCCCTGGGGATGTATCTGCCTTATCCCCAGCAAACAGCAATGCACTCTATTCCCTTCTCTCTCATTTGCTTATCAACTTCCCCTTTAACACATATATACTTTTCCTCGCAAATATTCCCAGTTTAAAATAATAGCGATGGAGTGGCTTATGTCCAGAGTGGCACAATGGCGCAGCTGGTAAACTGCTTTCACAGCAGCAGAGACCCAGGTCCGATCCTGGCCTTGGGTGCTGTCCGTGGCGTTTGCACGTTCCTCCTGTGACCACATGGGTTTTCTCTGGGTGGTCCAGTTTCCTCCCCTGTGCAGGTTTGTAGAGTGATTGGACTCTGTAAATTTTCCCGAATGTCAGGGAGTGGATGCCAAAGGGTGATGACATAGAACTAGTGTTAACAGGTGAGACAGACACAAAATGCTGAAGTAACTCAGCGGGCTGGGCAGCATCTCAGGAGAGAGGAATGGGTGACGTTTCGGTCAAGTCCCATCTTCAGACTGCTGTTTTCTGAATGTTTTCAGACAGTCAGAAGAAGGGTATCAACCCAAAACATCACTGTCTCTCCAGAGATGCTGCCTGTCCTGCTGAGTTACCCCTGGTTTTTGTGTCTATCTTCGATGTAAACCAGCATCTACAGTTCCTTACAACACATGGATTTAACAGGTGACTGATGGTTAGCATGGACTCGGTGGGCCAAAGGGCCCCATTTCCATGCTGTATCTTTCAATCAGTTCAATCTCATGAGCACTAAAGCATCACCTTGCACAATTCCCGATCGGCCCACACTCAGTTCAACACAGCTGCCAAATGAGCTGCACAGGAATAATTGAAAGGCATCAGCCACTAACTGCAGACACCTCTCAAGGATGTTGACAGGACTAGAGGGTCTGAGCTACAGGGAGAGGTTGAGCAGGCTGGGTCTCTGTAGATTAACCATATTAATCTCTGCCAATATAATCTACATCACATATACTATGCATGGTACGCATCCCACCATACTATGTAACCCAGTCCGGGAGCTTGTCCCTAGCTCGTCAGTCTGTAAGTTGATACCAATGCAGTACTATGTATTGTTCTCTCTGCATACGTTTTAATAAAAGACGTGATTCATCTAACACTTTGTAATGGAGTGATTACAAAACAGTCGCTATTTCTTGTAGCTCAGGGGGATGAGGATCTTATAGAGATGTATAAAATAATGACAGGAATAGGTTGGGTAGATGCAGAGACTCTTTCCCAGAGTAGGTGAATCGAGGACAGAGGACATAAGTTCAAGGTGAATGGGAAAGATTTAATACGAATCTGAGGGGTAACTTTTTCACACAAAGGGTGGTGGGTGCATTGAACAAGCTGCCAGAGGAGGTAGTTGAGGCCGGGACTATCCCGATGTTTAAGAAACAGTTGGACTGGTACATGGATAGGACAGGTTTGGAGGGATAAGGACCAAGCGCAGGCAGGTGGGACTAGTGTAGTTGGGACATGTTGGCCGGTGTGGGCAAGTTGGGCCGATGTGCCTGTTTCCACGCTGTATCACTCTATGACTCTATGACTCTATGACTCTCATGGCAGCCATACAGTATCAACACCCACCGTGGCTTCCACAAAGATGTCTGAGGCATTTGATAAGGTCTCACATAGGAGATTAGTGAGCAAAATTAGGGCACATGGTATTGGGGGTAGAGTGCTGACATGGATAGAAAATTGGTAGGGATTAACGGGTCCCTTTCAGAATGGCATGCAGTGACTAGTGGGGTACCACAAGGCTCGGTGCTGGGACCGCAGCTATTTACAATATACATCAATGATTTGGATGAAGGGATTCAAAGTAACATTAGCAAATTTGTAGATGACACAAAGCTGGGTGGCAGTGTGAACTGTGAAGAGGATGCTATGATAATACAGGGTGACTTGGACATGTTGGGGGAGTGGACAGATGCATGGCAGATGAAGTTTAATGCGGATAAATGTGAAGTTATCCACTTTGGTACCAAAAACAGGAATGCAGATTACTATCCAAATGGTGTCAAGTTGGGAAAAGGGGAAGCACAACGGGATCTGGGGGTCCTTGTTCATCAGCCTATGAAAGTAAGCATGTAGGTACAGCAGGTAGTGAAGAAAGCAAATGGCATGTTGGCCTTTATAACAAGGGGAGTTGAGTCTAGGAGCAAACAGGTCCTTCTGCAGTTGTAGAGGGGCCCAGTGAGACCACACCAGGAGTATTGTGTGCAGTTTTGGTCCCCTAATATGAGGAAGGACATTCTTGCAATTGAAGGAGTGCAGCGTAGGTTTCAAAGATTAATTCCCAGGATGGCGGGACTGTCATATGCTGAGAGAATGGAGCGGCTGGGCTTGTACACTCTGGAGTTTAGAAGGATGAGAGGCGATCTTATTGAAACATATAAGATTGTTCAGGGTTTGGACACGCTAGAGGCAGGAAACATGTTCCCGATGTTGGGGGAGTCCAGAACCAGGGACCACAGTTTAAAAATAAGGGGTAAGCCATTTAGAACGGAGATGAGGAAACACTTTTTATCACAGAGAGTTGTGAGTCTGTGGAATTCTCTGCCTCAGAGGGCGGTGGAGGCCGGTTCTCTGGATACTTTCAAGAGAGAGCTAGATAGGGCTCTTAAAGATAGTGGAGTCAGGGAATATGGGGAGAAGGCAGGAACGGGGTACTGATTTGGGATGATCAGCCATGATCACATTGAATGGTGGTGCTGGCTCGAAGGGCCGACAGGCCTACTCCTGCACCTATTGTCTATTGTCTATTGTCACTGACAGCGTGAGATATTGAATCAAAGACATCCCAATACCTTTGCATTCGTTAAAAATATAAATTTGGTTTGGTTTAGTTTAGTTTAGTTTAGAGATACAGCGTGGACACAGGCCCATCGGTCCATCGAGTCCACACCGACCAGTGATCCCCGCACATTAACACCACCCTACACACACTGGGGACAATTTTTTTACACTCATACCAAGCCAATTAACCTACAAACCTGTACGTCTTTGGAGTGTGGGAGGAACTGAAGATTTCAGAGAAAATCCACGCGGTCATGGGGGAGAACATACAAACTCCGTACAGACAGCACCTGAGATCGGGATCGAATCCAGGTCTCAGGCACTACAATCGCTGCAAGGCAGCAACTCTACCGTGACGCCCATTTGCACCACCGTGACGCCCATTATCTTTTCAATCTTTGACAGATTATCAAGTCAATGCCTTAATATAGTTTGTTGCACTATTTGAAGAAACAAATGACTTCTGGTTCCGTCGTTAACATTTCTCTGGCATTTGACAATAGTTCATCGCTCCTCACCAATTTGTGGAATGTTGCTTCATACAAATCAACTGGACAGTGATGCAACAAAAGTGGCTACAAATCAGAATTAATTATTTGAATAAGAAGTTTAGTATTAGTTTAGAGATACAGCATGGAAACAGGCCATTTGGCCGACCGAGTCTGTACTGACCAATGATCACCCGTGCACTAGTTCCATCCTACACACAAGGGACACTTTACAGAAGCCAATTAACCTACAAACCAGGGCATCTTTGGAATGTGGGAGGAAATGGAGCACCTGGAGAAAACCCACGTGGGCACAGGAAGAATGTACAAACTCTGTACAGTCAGCACCCAATATCAGGATCGAACCTGGGTCTCTGGTGCTGAAAGGCAGCAAATCCACCACTGCGCCACTGTTCCGACCCGAGTTCTTTGTGATGTCTTTGGAAATTAAATAGTTGCTAGATAAATGCAATTTATTTTTCTTCCAAAGCAAGGGGAGCTTTAAAATGCACCAGGTTCATGTTGTGTTTGTGTTGGGAATAACAATTCAATAAATAAAACTTGTCCACAATTATCATGATCACAAGAGTTGTGATTCTTAGAACATTCCAATGTGCTGTCACTGCTTCTACGTCCAACTAAAAGCATCAATTATTTTAAACATAGCAAGTTCTCGAAAATACCTATTACGCGAATAGGGCAGTTTACACCCCAGCGGTATGAATATCGACTTCTCTAACTCATAACCCTTGCTTTCCCTCTCTCTCCACCGAGTCCGCACCGACCAGCAATCCCCGCACATTAACACTATCCTACACACGCTAGGGACAAATTACATTCATACGAAGCCAATTAACCTACACACCTGGACGTCTTTTGTGTGTGGGAGGAAACCAAAGATCTCGGAGAAAACCTATGCAGTCACGGGGAGAACATACAAACTCCGTACAGACAGTACCCGTAGTCGGGATCGAGCCGGGTCTCTGGTGCGGTGAGTGCTGTAAGGCAGCAATTCTATCGCTGTGCCACCATGGCTGCCCTTGCAGGGCTACTGGAATATGAGGAGAAGGAGAGTGGAACTGTGTCGTTAGTATGGGCCATACAGCCTCCTTCTTTGTTTAATTATGTCTAAGATATATCCATCAACTCGTATTTGGTTATTTTGTCATTTAACTACATTGAAGGATATTTTACAGCCACTAATTATCCTCCTCGCAGAACCTATTGGGGTTGTCAGAGGAAACCAGAACCTTTCGTATGACCAAGCGTAGACTAAGCAACCATTTCGCCGAACAGTTGCGTACGTTCTGTGTAGGCCTGCTGGACTTCCTGGTTGCTAACCATTATAACTCCCCTTCTCATTCCCACACTGACCTTCCTGGTCTGGGCCTCTTCCACTGCCAAAGTGAGGCCACACGCACCTCATATTCCGCATGGATAGCCTGCAACTCAACATATGAACATTAAATTCTGAAATTCTAGGCAACATATCTACCCCCCTTATTTTTTCCTCCTCTTCCCTGTGCCCCACCCAGATATGCATCAATTTCTCCCATTATCCACCCCCCCTTATCTTCCTCCATACCACCCCCCCCCCCCCCCCATGTTTAGATCAGTTTGGCTTATTGTTATGTGTACTGAGATACAGTGAAAAGCTTTTGCTATCCAGTCAGCAGAAGGACAATACATGATTACAATCGAGCCATTGACAGTGTATAGATACATGATAAGGGAATAAAATTTAGTGCAAGATAAAGCCAGAAAAGTCCAATCAAGGATAGTCCGAGGGTCACCAAAGAAGGAGATATTAGTTCAGGACTGCTCTGGTCATGGTAGGATGGTTCAGTTGCCTGATAACAGCTGGGAAGAAACTGTCCCTAAATCTGGAGGCGTGCGTTTTCACACTTCTATACCTTTTGCCTGATGGGAGAGGGGAAAAGAGGGAGTGGCCAGGGTGTGAATCATCCTTGATTATGCTGCTGGCCTTGCCGACACAGCGTGAGGTGTAAATGGAGTCAATAGAAGGGAGGTTGGTTTGTGTGACGGTCTGGGCTGCGTCAACAATTCACTGCAATTCCTTGTGGTCTTGGATGGAGCTATTCCCAAACCAAGCTGTGATGCATCCCAATAAAATGCTTTCTATGGTGCATCTGTAGAAGTTGGTGAGAGTTGTAGCGGACAGTCCAAACTTCCTACGCCTTCTATGGAGGTAGAGGCGTGATTGTTTTCTTGGTCATTGTTTCAATATGGGTGGTTCAGGAGAATTTGTCTCCTAAGAACTTAAAGTTTTCGACCATCTCTACTTCGGTGCCATCAATGCAAACTGGGGTTTGTGTACCTGAAGTCGATTACTATCTCCTTTATCTTGGTGATGTTGAGAGAAAGGTTGTTGTCTCCACACCAGGATACAAGGTTCTCAATCTCCTTCCTATACTCCGTCTCGTCATTATTTGACATCCGGCCCACAATGGTGGTGTCGTCTGCGGATTTGAAAATTGAATCAGATTTGTCCACGGCTGCACGGTGTTGGGTGAACAAGGAGTAAAGAAGGGGGCTGAGAACACAGCCTTGCAGAGCACCAGTGTTGAGATTATCGTGGAGGATGATTTGTCTCCTATCCTCACTGATTGGGGTCTGTTGGTCAGGAAGTCGAGGATCCAGTTGTAGAGATGAGTGCTGACACCAAATCCCACGAGTTTGGTGACCTCTAAACTGAACTACACTAAAAGTGATAGGTGGATACAGGTGAGTGGGTTTTGATTAGCAGGTGGGCAGACAAAGGCTAGAGATTTAAAAAAAGGAGACAAAAGCCTCCCCTTCCAACCATATCCCTTCCTCTAGCTTGCATTTAATGTCTCTCCAAATGTTACACCCTTTTGTCTCATTTTTTAAATCTGGCCGTTGTCCCCGCATCTGCCAATCTAAACCCCTCCCACCTGTATCCATCAATTGCTTTTAGGCTATAGTTTAGAGATACAGTGCGGAAACAGGCCCTTCGACCCACTGAGTCTGCACCGACCAGCGATCCCTGCACATTCGTACTATCCTACGCACACTTGGGATAATTTTACATTTACACCAAGCCAATTAACCTACAATCCTGTATGTCATTGGAGTGCGGGAGGAACCCGAAGATCTCAGAGAAAAACCACGTGGTCACGGGGAGAACGTGCAAACTCCGTACAGACAGCATCCATGCTCAGGATTGAACCCGGGTCTCTGGTGTTGTTAGCGCTGTCAAGCAGCAACTCTGCCGCTGCGCCACCGTGCCGCCATTCGCCAGACTTTGTCACACCCCCACCTCTTTTCTAATCTTCTTGCTCTTCCTACAGTCAGTCTGAAGAAGGGTCCCAACCTAAATCATTGCCCACCAGAGATGCTGCCTGACCCACTGAGTCACTCCAGCACTTGTGTTTTTCTCAACATTCTGGTTCCGGTTCTGGTTGATTACTGTGCTAACACCTCATCAGCGGTTATCTCCCGCAGGTCAGACTGACCAGAGTAGTAATTACATTTGGAAGTGGGCCTTTTTGACCAAGTTGAGGAGATCTAGTTGCTCAATCACCTTTTTAAATGACTTAACATCGGGAGCAGCACGTGTGTTGGATGGTAACATATTCCATTCCCTTATCGTCCTTGGGTAAAGAGAATATTGGTAGCAAAGTTTATTGAAATTTAGCAAGTTGATGATGTAGGGACTGTTATTTTTTCTTGTTTCATGGCAGTTGGTGCTCTGGGATGACGGGAGATTTTATGGCGTGATTTTGTGAATCTCCTAGTAAATTGCAATAAGTCTTAGCCTGATTTTGCAGAGCTCTAGGGTATCCCATCCGAGAGAAGTCAGCATATTATTCACGCTTGATTTGTGCTTGTAGTCATTACATACAAAGCGGGCTGCTCAACGATGTGCTTTCTCCAGGGTGATCTTGTTGTTGTTGAAAGGATTCCATACGGCTCCACAATACTCCAATTTGGGCCTGACCAAGGACTTGTAGGCATTCTCTTTGACAGATGTACTACATGCGTGAAAATCTCTCTTGAGAAGGCCAAGAGTTGTATTTGCTTTGTTGGACACTTGACTAAGATGCGTTGCCCAATTTAAATCTTTGCTTAATTCGACTCTTACATATGGGTGATGGTCGACAGCAAGCAATGTATGGTTACCCATGTTGTATTCCGATAAAAGTGGTTTAATGTTTTGTGAAACATGCATGGTATGACATTTGGTTGTATTTAATGACATCTGCCAGGTTTTCCCCACTCACAGAGAGCATCCAGATCCTTCTGTAAGGACAAGCTGTCTTCTGGTGTTTTAATCTCTCTATAAATTATGGCATCACTTGCGAAGAGTTGAACTCTAGACAAAACTGCATTTGGAATGTCATTGATATACAGTAGGAAGAGCAATGGACACATGACAGTCCCCAGTGGTACACCTGATGTCACAGACGTTTCAATGGACGTCTCTCCCTCCAAGAGATCTCACTGGTGTCTCCTTGTCAAAAAGATCTCAATCCATTTTAAGAGGTTGCCGTCTATTCCTACAGGGTTGAGCTTGTACAGGAGCCGCTTATGGGGAACCTAATCAAAAGCCTTACTGAAGTTTAATATAATCAGGTCAGTCTGACCCTTGTTATCGAGTGACCTGGCTAGATCATCGATGAGTCCCACCAGTTGGGTTTCACATGATCGACCCTGTCTAAAGCCATGTTGGTGGTTTGTTAGTACCTTGTGGAAGTCAATATGGTCCATAATATGTCGGTGGATTATATTTTGGAGAATCTTGCATTGTCTGGAGGTCAGTGAAACTGGACGATAATTTGCAGGATTTATCCTATCTCCTTTTTTATAGATGGGGACAATGTTAGCATTCAGCCAATCTTCTGGGAGTCCTCATAGACTTCTGAAAAATATTTTGGAACACTGGAGCTAAGCTTGCTGAACAATTCTTTAAATCTCTGGCTGGTATCTGGTTTGGCCCTGGTGCCTTCTTTGGTTTTATTTCTTCCAATAATTTCTGCACCCGTTCATTGTTACATTAAGATCTGCAATTTTTGGAGTTTGTTGCGAGTTCAATGACGGGAATTCATCTAGGTTTTCTTCAGTAACAAAACTGCTGGTTTAACACTTCAGCCTTGTCTGCTGCCAAATATACTGTCTGCCCCATCGATGTAAGGCTTCAGATTCCAAACATTTCCTGGCTCATTTTCTTGATGAAATTCCAGAAAGGCTTCTGATGTTAAAATTTCCCCTATCACATCATGGATGTATTCTTGACGGAATAAAATGGTCCATGGCCCTGACATTCCAGCATCTGCAGTTCCTTGTTTCCCCGAACCAGAATACTTGGAAGGAATCTACACAGTGACAGGGAAGAACAGCATCTCATATTTTCCTTGTGCAACTTATACCCCAGTGATTTCTCTAAATTCAAGTAATTCTTGCATTCCCTTTCTCTCCATTCCTCCCCCACCCAAGTCATACCAGCTTCACAGTCGTCTTGTTCAGTCTCATTGTCTGTAACTCGTTTTCACATAGCCCGTGTGCGGACGTGGCGCTGACGGACGAGAGGCTGAAGCAAAGAAGTTGAAGCCAAAGACCCGAATGGAAACGGAGCCCGAACCGCCAATAAACCAAAAGAGTCCGAAGACGAGACGCCTACTAACTGAAAGGACGGGACGCCTAAATGCAAACTAACCGAAAGGGCGGGACACCTACAACCCAAGGAACCGAAAAGCTGCGTTGCCTAAAAGCAAACTTACCAAATGGCCGCTCTGTCGAAACGCCACCTACCCGAAAGGCGGCGTCGCCTACAGGCCAAAGGACCGACTACCGCTCAACAGAAACGCCCAATAGCGGACTTGATGTTGCCGGGGGGGGGGGGGGGGGCGGGACTTGTCAGTGATTGGTCCAGACCCCCGCATCCCTCACATCACTGTGAAGGCATGAACATTGTCCCAAACCTCCGCTCCACCCGACCCGCTGCCCGCGGGGGCTGGCCGTGGGAGAGTGGGGGCTGTCGCGAGCGATGCACACCTTCGGCCGCTTACAACTTGGTGCTTGGATTCAGATTGCCCAGTCACCTATGGCTTGTGTGGGAAAATGAACCCCATGCTCCCGTCTCCCCCTTCTCTCTCACCTCTTCTCTATATCTCCCTCTCTCTCCTCTCTCTCCGCTCTTCTCTCTCTCCTCCTCTCTCCCCCCTCGCTCTCCCTCCCTTCTCTCTCTCCCCCTTCTCTCTCTCCTCTCCCCGCCTCTCTCTCCCCTCTTCTCTCTCTCCTCCTCTCTCTCCACTCTTCTCTATCTCCTCCTCTCTCTCTCTCCCCTTCTCTCCCCCTTTTCTCTCTCCTCCGTCCCCACCCGTGGGAGCGTCCCACAGTCACTGACCGCGATGCACCGCCATCGGACCCTAACCTCCACACCAGGGTGATCTCCCCCCCTCCCTCGACCGCGGTCAGTGACTGTCGGACTCTCCCGCGGGTGGAGACGTAGGAGAGAGAGAAGGGGAGAGAGAGAAGGGGGGGGGGGGAGAGAAGGAGAAGAGAGAGAAGAAGTGAGAGAAGAGTGGAGAAAGATGAGGAGCGAGAGAAGAGGGGAGAGAGAAGAGGAGAAAGAAGGGCGAGAGAAGGGAGAGAGAGAAGGGAGAGAGAGAAGGGAGAGAGAGAGAGGGAGAGAGAGAGGGGAGAGAGAGGGGGAGAGAGAGAAGAGGGGAGAGGGGGAGAGAGAAGGGGGAGAGAGAGGGGGAGAGAGAAGGGAGGGAGAGAGAAGGGGGAGAGAAGGGAGAGAGAGAAGGGGGAGAGAGAAGGGGGAGAGAGAGGGGGAGAGAGAGGGGGAGAGAAGGGGGACACGGGAGACAGGGAGACAGGCAGCATCTATGGAGCAAAGGAATAGGGTCGAGATTAAGGTAGTTTACTTAGGCAGTTTACACCCCAGTGGTATGAACATTGACCTCCAATTTCAGATAGTCCTTGCTTTCTCCCTCCTTCCCCTCCCCTCCCCTTCCAGCTCTCCCACAAGCCTTCTGTCTCCACCTCTTCCTTTCTATCCCCCCCCCCCCCGACATCAGTCTGAAGAAGATAATAGTGCTGCTTTCCCGAGGTTCTGTGGCCACGAGGCCTTCCCGTAGTGCCGCGGTGCCTGACCGAAGGCTCGGCGGTCGACGGGACTTGGAAACCCGCATGAAGGTGCATTGGATGGCAAAACTGGGAGGGAGCTGGAGACGTTGGATGCCAGGGTGAACTGGAGTAATGACTCCAGCGCCTTCAAGGTCGGCTGCAGGAGGCGCCCATGGGACAGAGATGGCCGGGCGAGGACATGTCGGTTCGCAGGAACTGCTCCTGTCCATTGAGCGTGCGGGTCGACTGGACTTTGAACTTTGAATAATGGTGCTAGGTATGGCGGCGCCTGCATGTGTAATACATGCAAAAATAATTTCACTATGCAGTTACATATGTGACAAACAAAGCTCTATTGAACTATTTCTCCATCTATCAACTCTCATTCCAGTACTCAATGTATTCCCTATCAAACTTCCCACCTTACCCTTATGCTCCCTCCTTACATCTATATAACTAAAAGTCTTATCATGACTACTTCCTGTCTGCGCTGTATATTGATTTTTAAAAAACGCTACCCTATATCGCTATGATATTTGGCCATCTTACTCACAGTCCTCCTCTGCTGAGGTAGCCCCGAGGATCTTTCCCATCCATGAAAAATAAAAAAGTTATGAGTGTTTAAAAATCTTGCGATCAAATGATTGGTTCTCTCACCTGTCAATCACCATAATGAAGGTAACGCCCCTTCCGGGGGGAGGGCAGGACTATAAAACCCCGGATGCCTGGACGTGAGTCAGTTAATCTGAAAGATCATGAGGGAGAGGCCACAACTCTGATTCTGCTGTGAGTCTACTGAACTGTGAGCCTACTGAACTGTGAGTTCCCTTTATGTGGTTATGTGTTTTATGTGGTTATGTGCTGCATGCAGTTAACCCTTTATGTGCTTGCAATAAGTGATTTGTTAGCCAGCAATGAGCCTGTAATGAATGATGATTTGTTAATCGTTAATGTGTTTGCAATAAATGATTTGTTAGCCAGCAATGTGCTTGCAATGAATGATGATTTGTTAACCCTTAATGTGCTTGCAATAAATGATTTGTTAGCCCTTAATGAAATGAAATGAGTTGTTTGGCCTGCCCTGTGCTTGAAATTGAAAAGGAAATGAAATGAAATGAGTTGTTTGATCTGCCTTGTGCTTTTGCTTTTGCTTTTCCTTTGCTTTGCATGAGCTCACCTGAAAGTAAATGGATTCTATTGTTGGCTGGCCCCGCCAGCCCTGTGCTTTTGCTTTTGCTTTGCCTTTGCTTTGCATGAGCTCACCTGAAATGAAAGCATCTAGTTTACTAGAATGTTGCCTGGGTTCCAGCAACTAAGTTACAGAGAAAGATCTGAACAAGTTAGATCTTTATTCTTTGGAGTTAAGGGGGGACTTGATTGAGGTTTTTAAAATGATGAAAGGGATAGACAGAGTTGACGTGGATAAGCTTTTCCCATTGAGGGTAGGGAAGATTCAAACAAGAGGGCATGACATGAGAATTAAGGGACAGAAGTTTAGGGGTAACATGAGGGGGAACTTCTTTACTCAGAGAGTGGTGGCTGTGTGGAATGATCTTCCAGCAGAAGTGGTGGAGGCAGGATTGATTTTAACATTTAAAAGTAAAGTGGATAGGTATATGGACGGGGAGGGAATGGAAGGGTATGGTCTGAGTGCAGGTAGATGAGACTAGGGGAAAATAAATGGTCGGCACGGACTTGAAGGGCCGAGAAGACCTGTTTCCGTGCTGTAATTCTTATACGGTTATATGGTTATATGGTTATATGGATAATTAAGATTTAAGAATCATTGTGATTCTAGCATAAAGATCTTATACATTCATAAAGACCTTTAAGGGCGGCAAGTGGCACAGTGGTAGAGTTGCTGCCTTATGCCCCTGTCGCACTTAGGCGGTTATTCAGGCGACTACAGGTGACTAGGCTGTCGACACGCTGGAGTTGGCACCTGTATGTTCGTGAGTTGTCTCCTCAGTCGCCCAAAGAATCGTAGCTGTTTTCTGGGCGCCTCTGGATTTTGAAATGTTCGAAACTTTTCGGCGACAGTCGGCGACAGTCGGCGACAGTCGGCGACAGTCGGCGACAGTCGGCGACAGTTGGCTTGTCGTAGGTTTTCGCCAAGATGACGTCGTTTGTCACCAGGATGTCATTGGTTGTCGCCGGTGTTGACTTCGGTGAATTCCATTGGCGACTACCTACGTCAACCTACGCCAACCATCGACAGGTACTGGCGACTGAATTGTCTTCAGTTGTCTTCAGTTGTCGCCAACAGGGTCGTACCTCGTCGTAGCTTGTCGCGGGTGGACGTAGGTTGCCGTAGGTGTGGTTGTAGGTAGACGTCCTAATGGGTTGCTGGTTGTCGGTAGCTTGCCTTTGCTTGACGTCGACTAGATGGTAGGTTGTTGTAGACATTGTCATAGACATTGTCGTAGGGGGGTCCAGTCGCCATTTTTTCGGCGACCTGCTACGTCCATTACAGTCGGCGGCAGTGGCCGAAAAAAATCGCCTCAGTGGGACAGGCCCATTACAGTGCCAGTAGGTCCGGGTTCAATCCTGACTATGGGTGCTGTCTGTACGGAGTTTGTACGATCTCCCAGTGACTGTATCGGTTTCCTCCCACACTCCAAAGACATACAGGGATGTATGTTAATTGGCTTCGGTATAAATGTAAATTGTCCCTAGTGTGTGTAGGATATTGTTAATATGCGTGGATTGATGGTCGGTGCGGACTCGGTTAGCCGAAGGGCCTGTTTCCGCGCTGCATCTCTAAACTAAACTAAACTAAATCACTTCAAGCTGCCATGAACTGCAAATTCCACACTTCTATTCAGTAATCAACTGTATTGGAGCCAATTTACAAGTCAAACACATGATATTAAGGAACTAAGACTTTAAGTGAGCTTATTAAAACAAATTAAAAAGACAGAGGGTGAATTTAATGGAGATGAAATAAATGAAAACAATAAGATGTACTTAGAAATAAATCTTTCCTATCCTGGCATCTCAGGGGCTTTCACCAATAACTAAGAACAATTTGAAAAGTAGCCATTAAATCTGTAATGGAATGTCCTTGACCCTCCAACTATCCTTGATCGGATTTTGCTGGCACTAAATGTTATTCCCTTATCGTGTATCTGTACACTGTAAATGCCTAGATTGTAATGCTGTATTGTCTTGTTCATAGACACAAAATGCTGGAGTAACTCAGCGGGACAGGCAGCATCTCTGTAGAGAAGGAATGGGTGACGTTTCGGGTCGAGACCCTTCTTCAGACTGATGTCTTTCTGCTGCCTGGTTAGCACGCAACAAAAGCTTTTCACTGTACCTCGGTACACGTGACAATAAACTAAACTGAAATTGATATTATTTTGTTAGGCAAAAGCTCCTTTTTCCTTTTGAAATACAACACTGCTGTCTACATAGGTATTAAATGAAATTCAGGTTTTATCCAATAATTCATCATGTGACTTACCAGATGTTCATAGTCTGAAACCTTTGTGTAACAGAAATTGATTGGTCATTCCCTCACAGCTGTTCTTAGTTTAGTTTAGAGATACAGCACAGAAACAGGCCCTTCGGCCCACCGGGTCCGCACTGACCTGCAATCCCTGCACATTAACACTATCCTACACCCAATAGGGACATTTTATTCATTTACCAGGCCAATTAACCACCAAACCAGTATGTATTTGGAGTGTGGGAGGAAACCGAAGATCTCGGAGAAATCCCACCTGGTCACGGGGAGAACGTACAAACTCCGTACAGACAGCACCTGCATTCGGGATCGAACCCAGGTCTCCGGCACTGCATTCGCTGTAAGGCAGCAACTCTACCGCTGCGCCACTGTGACCGTCTAAATTCCATCTGTCGTTATTTTTGTAACTCATCTTACTCATAAGGTCATAAATGATAGGAGCAGATTTAGACCATTGGGCACATCAAGTCTGCTCCACCATTCAATCATGGCTGATCTATCTCTCCCTCCTAACCCCATTTTCCAGCCTTCTCCCCATATCACCTGACACCTATACTAATCAGGAATCTATCTATCTCTCCCTTAGAAATATCCATTGACGGCCTCCACAGCCTTCTGTGGCGATGAATTCCGCAGATTCACCACTATCTGACTAAAGAAATTCCTCCTCATCTCGTTCCTAAAGGAACATCCTTTAATTATGAGGCTATGACCTCTAGTCTTAGACTCTCCCACTAGTGGAAACATCGCACAATAAAATGCTCACACAATAAAATTAACCATCATAGTTTTAAAGGTTTCAAACAATCTTTTCTCCACCATTTTCTGGGGCAGGTAGCACACATGAATCAGTGCAGCAAGTGGCTGTGTTTCCTCCAGGTTGCAACAACTTTGGATTGCAGGTGCTGCCAGTCAGTTTGCACCTTTTGCCTGAGAATGCATGGGTGTACTCCAGGTGATCCAGTTATCATCCACATTCCAAATCTGTGCAGGTTAATTGGCCCTTGGGTAAGTGAGTTGGCAAGTTTGATAACAGTTGTGAGGAACATGGTGGCGGCGGCACGATGGCGCAGCGGTAGAGCTACTGCCTTACAGCGCCAGAGACCCGGGTTCGATCTTGACTACGGGTGCTGCCTGTTACGGAGTTTGTATGTTTATCCTCGTGACCTGCTGTGGATTTTCTCCAAGATCTAGCAATGTTACAAAATTTTGAGATTTTAAAAATCAAGTCTGCAATTTATCCCATCAGATAAAGCATAAAAAGAAGTTTAATTTGACACCTAATTTACTTTCATATCTTCAGTATTAAGAAAGTTATGACCATTTTCATACTCGGAAATGAGCATCTTGC
Source organism: Raja brachyura (assembly GCA_963514005.1). The sequence continues at coordinate 25,230,408 of OY740788.1, forward strand.
TTCCCATTGCCTTTCAATTGACTTAACTCAAAAGCTGTGATCTGGAAAAGTTAAAAGTCCATAACATTCTTAAAAATTAAGAGAACTCAATGAAATTTTCAGTTATTATAGATTGAAGCATTCTGAAACAAATATTAAACAATCTTACTTGGATTACCTGAAATTAAAGCATATAATTAGTTAGTTATCTAATTGTAGCTAATTACAAAATTCAATGAGTAGATCTAAACATCTATCAATTTCTTAAGAAAAGATAAACTTTTTTTAAATTGCCTAAGTGTCCAAATAACATTCACACAATAATCCACAATATAACATAATTTTTAAATTTCATTTTCATGAATTTCTGGGCCAAATGGAAGGAATTTAGTGTTTTATGCCTGTAAATTAATGGCCATTTAAATCAACTGGCGAGTGGGTTTTAGTGGAATGCGGTGGATTGGAACGTTGCGGTTAGCAGTGAAGTCGGGGGGAAAAATACTGGGGGTTCATACATTTTTTGGGGACCCCATTTCGCAACATAAAAATATTATTAATGCCTCCCGAAAAACCAACTTTTAATATAAAAATAAAGTATTTACCTTTTTTTCTCCCCTACGCAAAATGCTTCCGGTTGTCTGCGGTCACGGCTTTTGAAGGTGATTTTTAAATTACTCTAGTTAATAAATAATCTAGAGTAATTTAAAAATACCACCATTCATTAAATGTCGGAGCGATTTTTCTTCAGCAACCAAATCGCCCGACATTCATCGATTATCCAGGCCTGTGGAAAAACGGCACTTTAAGCCCGCCCCCCTCTGCAAGGCGCGAAAGTCGCGCACACGGGGAGCAGCAGAAGTGCAGCACCGGTAAAGGTAAGTTTTGTAACATACCTACAAGATCTTCGTTTTGCCCCCACAATCCAAAGGCGTACACTTTTGTAAGTTAATTGGCTTGGTAGAAATGTCAAATTGTCCCTCGTGCGTGTAGGGTAGTGTTAGTGTGCAGGGATCGCTGGTTGGTGCGTACTAGGTGGGCCTGTTTCTGCGCTGTATTTCTAACCTAAACTAAACATTTGATGAATCTGTACTGCATCCCCTGTAAGATCAGTATACCCTTCTCGGAGTGCAAAATCATGAAGACCATTCTTCCAGAAGGCGTTTAACCATTTTGTAGATGTCACATTAACCTCCAGTTCCTGGTTAGATCATAGATTGAGATCTATAAGCAGTTTCAGAGCCTATGAACCAAAATTACTACAGAGGCTCTGGAGAAAATGCAAAAGAGATTTACAAGAAATATATCAGTATTTAGTTTAGTTTAGAGATCCAGCGCGGAAACAGGCCCTTCGGCCCACCGAATTTGTGCCGACCAGTGATCCCTGCACACTAACACTATCCTACACACGCTCAGGTCAATTTACAATTTTCCCAAGCCAATTAACTTACAAACCTGTACGTCTTTGGAAATGTGGGAGGAAACTGGAGCTCCTGGAGAAAACCCACGCAGGTCACAGGGAGAACGTACAAACTCCGTTTAGACAGCACCCGTAGTCAGGATAAACCGGGTTCTCTGGTGCTGTAAGGCAGCAACTCTACCGCTGCACCACCATGTCGCCCAAAGGAATCACCTTCCAGAAAATGTTGGATAGGCTCAGATGCTCTTTTCTCTGATTGAAAGTGTCTCTTCAAATGTCTTTAAGATTATTAAATAATTTGAGAAGTAGTAGCAGAAGCAGTCCTAGAAATGGTCATTAAAAGTCACGCAGTCACTGATCAATCCAACAGGATTGGCAGGGGAAGCCTATTGATCCCGAGACTATTGGCATTTGTTATCACAAAGTATAGTTGAGACTTCTACTGTCAGTGCTACAATATGGAAAAGGCATTAAAAGTTTATGTTGATGAGGTTGAAAATTACATGCTTGGCTGATTGGCCAATTTCTTTACTGCAATTGATACCTAATGTTATTTTGTTTAGTTGAGTTTAATTTGGAGATACAGCGCAGAAACAGGCCCTTCGGCCCACCGAGTCTGCACCGACCGGCGATCCCTGCACATTAACACCATCCTACACACACTAAGGACAATTTTTACATCTATACCTTTTTGCTTGCTTGCTTAGGCCCCCTTCAGTCATGGCTGACCATGGGTGTCTCCAGGGTGTTATTCCCTATATGGCGGACGCCTGTGTGTGACTTTGTTTAACGTGGGGAGACTGGTGCACAGACAGCCACCCCACGGTCCTTGACAGATCTGGGTCAGGATCTAGTGGCATGGAGTTCAAGATGACCAGAGACCCTTTTCTGCTGCAGCCTTCATCCACCTTCCCAGCCGTTGTGACGCTCCACTAAGGTCAGCCATCGTCCTCCGCCTGTTCCACCGTTGAGGTCTTGGTTGGATTGCTCTTTGTCAGAATCCTCCCCTTCGACCTTACCGCCATGGGTGGCCCTACCCACGCAGGTGATGGGGAGAACATACAAACTCCATACAGACAGCACCCATAGTCAATGTCTGGAGCTGTAAGGCAGTAGTTTCACCGCTATGCCATTGTGCCGTCCTAATCTTTCACTGAGAGGTAGAAGAGAAGGGAATGAGATTCAGATCGCTTAGGCAAATTCAAAGACTAACCTTGTTGCTGTGATGTCCAATGAACAACTTCTGCCCTCGGCATCTGACATTTTACCCAAATTGTTTTAATTGCTCTTTTTCATTCTCATCTCCTCTGAATGCTGACTAAGCGTGAACCACGACCGTGCAGTTTCCCGCAGCACCTTGCCCAATTAACTGTGTTTGTGAGCAATTGACAGGACATTGAAAGATAGAAGGCATAATAATCTGCACACTCAAGAAACACATGTGCAATTTTCACCAGGAGTTGGTAAACAGCAAGCAAACATCAGAAATTGGAAAGCAAACTGCAGATATTAGGAAACTGAAAACTGAAAATACCAGAGATGCTCGATAAAAGTAGCATCTATCAAAAAGAAACAGAATTACATTTCAGATCACTAAATCTTCACCATAATGTTGTCGAGTAATTTTGCATGGAAACAGACCCTCCATGGATAGACTAGTCCATGCTGACCAAGATGCCCATCTACTGTTGGCTGGACTATTTTAAATCATCTTCCTCTCAACTTAAACTTATGTCCCCACTCTTTTGAGTTCAGTTCAGTTTAGTTTATTGTCATGTGTACCGAGGTACAGTGAAAAGCTTTTTTTGCGTGCTATCCAGTCAGCGGAAAGGCAATACATGATGTACGACAATACATGATTAAGACAATACTTGATTCCCCGTCCCTGGGTAAAAAACTGTCTATATTCACCTTATTCATCATAATTTTTACACATCTATGAGATCACCCCTCAGTTTAATATGACCCGTGGAATACAGACTTGGACAACCAATTGCCTTCAGAAGTCACCTAATTAGTAAATAGAATCCATTTGTGTGTAATCTAATCTCAGTATAAATACAGCTGTTCTGTGAAGGCCTCAGAGGTTTGTTAGAGAACATTAGTGAACAAACAGCATCATGAAGCCCAAGGAACACGCCAGACAGGTCAGGGATAAAGTTGTGGAGAAGTTTAAAGCAGGGTTAGGTTATAAAAAAATATCCCAAGGTTTGAACATCTCAGGGAGCACTGTTCAATCCATCATCTGAAAATGGAAAGAGTATGGCACAACTGCAAACCTACCAAGACATGGCTGTCCACCTAAACTGACAGGCCGGGCAAGGAGAGCATTGATCAGGGAAGCAGCCAAGAGGCCCATGGTAACTCTAGAGGAGCTGCAGAAATCCACAGCTCAGGTGGGAGAATCTGTCCACAGGACAACTATTATTCGTGCACTCCACAAACCGGGCCTTTATGGAAAAGTGGCAATAAAAAGCCATTGTTGAAACAAAGCCATGAGAAGTCCCGTTTGCAGTTTGCCACAAGCCATGTGGGGGACACGGCAAACATGTGGAGGAAGGTGCTCTGGTCTGATGAGACCAAAATTGAAGCTTTTGGCCTAAATGCAAAACGCTATGTGTGGCGGAAAACTAACACTGCACATCACCCTGAACACACCATGCCCACTGTGAAACATGGTGGTGGCAGCATCATGCTGTGGGGATGCTTTTCTTCAGCAGGGACAGGGAAGCTGGTCAGAGTTGATGGGAAGATGGATGGAGCCAAATATAGGGCAATCTTGGAAGAAAAACTGTTAGAGTCTGCAAAGGACTTGAGACTGGGGCGGAGGTTCACCTTCCAGCAGGATAACGACCCTAAACATACACCCAGAGCTACAATGCTTTAGATCAAAGCATATTCATGTGTTAGAATGGCCCAGTCAAAGTCCAGACCTAAATCCAATTGAGAATCTCTGGCAAGACTTGAAAATTGCTGTCCACAGACGCTCTCCATCCAATCTGACTGAGTTTGAGCTATTTTGCAAAGAAGAATGGGCACAAATTTCAGTCTCTAGATGTGCAAAGCTGGTAGAGACAAACCCCAAAAGACTTGCAGCTGTAATTGCAGCGAAAAGTGGTTCAACAAAGTATTGACTCAGGGGGGCTGAATACCTTTGCACGCCACACTTTTCAGTTTTTTATTTGTAAAATAAAAGGTATAAATAAAAAAGATATAAATAAAAATTTGAACACCATGTATCATTTTCCTTCCACTTCACAATTATGCACCACTTTGTGTTGGTCTATCACATAAAATCCCAATAAAATACATCTACGTTTGTGGTTGTAATGTGACAAAATGTGGAAAAGTTCAAGGGCTAAGAAAACTTTTGCAAGCCACTGTACATACCAGCTTTCACTCTCCATTGACATAAAGTGAGGTAATGACCAGCCATTAAACAAGGCTCTGTGTTCTAATATCGCTCAATCAAAAGAACATTGAAAATAATCTTTATCTTCGGGTCTGAAGAAGGGTCTCGATCCGAAACGTCGCCTATCTCCTTTGCTCCTTAGATGCTGCTGCACCCACTGAGTTTCTCCAGCTTTTTGTGTAACCCCCCCGCTGCCAGAGGAGGTAGTTGAGGCTGGAACTATCCCATCGTTTAAGAAACAGTTGGACAGGTACATAGATAGGACAGGGCTGGGGGGTTATGGACCAAGTGCAGGCAAGTGGGACTAGTGTAGCTGGGACATTGTTGGCCAGTGTGGGCAAGTTGGGCTGAAGGGCATGTTTCCACACAGTATCACTTTATGACTCTATGACGTGCATTCTCTAGATGTAGACTCCCCTGCACTGGGGAAAGGACTGTGGGGCTGTTCACCTTGTCTGTGCCCCTCATGATTTCATAAACCTTAGTAAGGTCACCTCTCGCCCTCTAGTGCTTGGGGAAAGACAAAATGATCCAGCCGACCGAACCTCTCCTTGCACCTTAAACCCACCAGTTCTGGTGTAATAACAGCATATTAAATTGTTTTTGCAATCTTTCCAGTTTAATGACATCCTTCCTCTAGCAGGGCAACCAGAAGTGTACACTACTCTAATTGTGGCCTCATTGTGAGCAACTTTGGGTCCCCTATCTGAGGAATAGTGTTGCCAACCGCCCTTGTCCCGTATATGACTGCTACTACTCGGGTCAAGGGGTCGGTCGGGTCAAGGGGACAGTCGAGTCCGGCCCTGCCTCACCCGTCCCGACGTAGTGCAGCCCATGTAGTGCAGCAGCAGCGCCTTGCCCATGGCCCCATTGGTCGGCAGCCTGGCCAGCTGACCGACCTTCGGACCTTCACTTACCGCCGACACCACCTCCTTCTCATGGCCGATCGTCGGTTCATGAATTGGATGGGGTGCCGGACTTTGCCCGTGATGTCGCTTGGGCCAAAACTACTCAGCTGGTCCGCCGGCTTGGCTTTGTGTGCAGTCGAGCACCAGGACCAATTCATCATTCACCCAGCCGCAGCCGAGTCAGTCACCGAATTGCCGTTGGGAATTTGTTCCGTATTTTGACCTTTTGTCCCTTATTTGGGAGTGAGAAAGTTGGTAACCCAACTGAGGAAGGATGTGCTGGCTCAGGAGAAAGTCCAGAGGAGTTTTACAAGAATCATCCCAGGAATGAGTGAATGAGTGGGTAAACATACGATGAGCGTTTGATGGCCCTGGGCCTGTACTCGCTGAAGTTTAGAAGAATGAGGGGGGGGGGGGGGGGGGGGGGGGGGGGGGGGGGGGGGGGGGGGGGGGGGGGGGGGGGGTGGTCCTCGTTGAAACTTACCAATTAGTGAAATGCCTGGATAGAATGGATGTGGAGAAGATGTTTCCACCAGTGGGAGAGTCTAGGACTAAAGGTCACAGCCTCTGAATTAAAGGACGTTCTTTTAGGAAGGATATGAGGAAGAAGGGTCAGAGGGTGGTGAATCTGTGGAATTCCCTGCCACAGAAGGCAGTGGAGGCCAAGTCACTGGATGGATTTAAGACAGAGTTAGAGAGAGCTCTAGGGGCTAGTGGAATCAAGGGATATGGGGAGAAGGCAGGCACAGGTTATTGATTGGGGGCGATCAGCCATGATCACAATGAATGGCGGTGCTGGCTCGAAGGGCCGAATGGCCTCCTCCTGCATCTATTTTCTATGTTTCTATCTTTAATTAACCTACAAACCTGTACGTCTTCGGAGTGTGGGAGGAAACCGAAGATCTTGGAGAAAACCTATGCAGGTCACGGGGTGAACGTACAAACTCCGTACAGACAGCACCCATAGTCAGGATCGAACCCGGGTCTCTGGCGGTACATTCACTGTAAGGCAGCAACTCTACTGTTATGCTACGGTGACCGCCCTTCTCACAAGATGAACTGGGGGCATTGGATATTAACAGGCTATATATAGAGGCCCCTCAGTATAGTCCACATCTGCCCCACCTGACAGTTATGTGCATGTAGTTTCCAGCAGAAGTCACTAGACATTAATCACATACTAC